>OX381720.1:4795174-4852174 GCA_947462335.1 Harmothoe impar | reverse complement strand
CAGAGGAGGAGCCTAATCCATATGTAATGAGTACAGTCAATAAGGCAACATAGGCTGTGATCGCCTCTACTCTTGAGGGGTTTCTGTCCGACATGTTGAGCACCTTCAATTAATGTGCAGCACCTGGTGTAGTCCTCATGGAGATGTGACTGATAGAGTGAACATCCAGGGGGAGGGGGGACCTCTCGATGTACCATCTGCATCCACAGGGTGGCACTTGGTTTGTATCTAGCTCTCTTAAAGCCTCATTCCTAGTTTTGAGTTCTTCCCCACGTGCCTTGAAGTACTATTGCACTGAAGTTTGGAGAGTGATCACGCCAGTGAGACCAGGTTACCTTGGACCCCGGTCGGACTACCGTACCGTCGCGATTAAGCGCCGGGGCGCTCTTCAATTTGAAGGGGCTCTTACCCAGGCGCTTATACAAGACAGGCGCTTATTCAAGATCACGATTTTAGTGCTTAAGAAGTATTTGGAAGCACCTACACACCGGCGCTTATTCAAGACCGGCGCTTATTCAAGACCAGGCGCTTTATCGCGACGGTACGGTAGGCTGTCCGACTAGTGCCAAAAAATTAAAAGGTGTGTTTCAGGTTACATCGTCTAAAAATTTAAGTAAAGTAGGTGGGATTTTTTTTCTTTTTGATATTTCTTTTTGCTTTGGTCTGAAGAGTACAAAAAACAACAACTTTTAGCTATAGTAATGTCATAATAATGTGTCATATTCTTTACAATAAAGAGGCAAATGAAAGGGGTCCCCTGCAGGGGGCAGAAACAAATCAAATCGATTCTTAAATAGCCCCAAAATTACTTTAGTATAGATATTTTCTCAAAATTGGATAGAAGTTTCTAGTGTCGGCCTTGTTTTCCTATGTAGGGTCGCAAACCTGAAACACACCTTTTTTACACCACCCACCCACTCACTGGTACACGCCTCAGGTACACGGTCCCACGCACTGGCCCTGGTCACTCACCAAACTTCGATTGGGAGTGTAGTGGCTGGGTGATTGAGGCTGCAGGGAGGGTTGCAAATAGATCATTGTTTCTATTCATTGTTTCTATTCATATAGGAGCTGCGGTGGACAAACAACCCACTGGACTGTAAAATGTAGGTATATGCACCATAAAATTAATCAGTGTGTTAACATATATAAATAGCCAGGCGTGTCCTAAAATCGGAAAATATAGGTCATGCATGTAAGAAATTGTATGGTGATAGCTTTAAATCACTATAAGACATGAGCAACTATATATTAGTTCTAAATTCTAAACTTCGCTTTTAAAAAGTGAAGTTTAGAATTTCATCTATGGTGTGTGGCTATCATCATGGAGCGTGTAGTAGACTACTAGACACTCCATGCTACCATGGTGAGGTTACCTATTAAACCATGTATTGGCTTTGTTTGCCCACACTGTAACGTAGCAGAACCGTATATGTAACTCTACCTATAATAGGTCGCTAAACTACACACTGCAACCACAATATACCCGCAGATCTTACTGCACGTCCAGTAACAGTCAGAGTGCACTGTGCAGTCGGGACAGGTACTTGGCTCTCTATATATAGGGGCGCTGGGCCCTTAAAGGGACAGTGTATACGTGGGGTTGTCGGCCATTGCTGGCCGTTTTAGGTGACCTTTGACCCTCTTTTGCATAGTGGATCCCGCCCACAGGTCATTGATGGTCGTAGTATGCAAAATACTCAATAATCTGGGTCACCTGAAGCGACCTCTCTGTACCACTTTCAGTACACCTGTGTTTATATTTGTGGAAGCACGGAGTGGTCATTGTTGTATACATTGTGGGGGGGGGGGGGGGACAGGTAGGAGTCACGTTTTTAGTAGGTTTAGATTATGTTTTTGGTTGAGTTTGTTTATAATTTGCCCTGTCTATTCAGGCCATAATTAGCTATGTTCGTGGCTACATTTACTTGCCTAAAAGTCTACCGCAGCCTCTATGTTTGCCTCCTTTGAGTGGGTACTTCACTGCCTTGATTGGGTACTGTCCTGCATTGATTGGGCACTTGGACATGGACATGGGCGTGATCTAGACTGGGTAGAGAGGTGTTGGACACCAAGCAGATGGCTGTGCCATCCCCTGAGGGCTTCAACCTGTTTATTCAGTCTAGATCACACCCGTGTCCATGTCCCGTGCCCTATCCCTGACTGACTCTACTGAACCCCCTCCTTTATTACCCACTGGCTAAAATAAAAAGACCCCCCCCCCCCATGTGTAACCATGACCACTCCCTTTCCCTACAGTATCACCCAGGCTGGAATGCTGAGTGGTGGTGCTGCCTGCAGAGTTATATAACCAATCAGTGCATTGCCACTTGATCTCGACCACCCCCAGGGGGGCCACTTCCTACAATCTCTATAGTAATCATGTGCCTACACAAAATAGCAGGATAGGGGTACTTTTTGAGCCCCATTGGCGGGTACGGCCGGGACCGCCAATAGGGGAGCATTTTGGGTTATTTGGGGCAAAAAGGGTTTTTTAAATGTCCAAAAGTTGCTGTAAAAGGGGGGTTATTTTGTGGTAAATTGGTCCAGATTTAGGGTGGTATCCGGCTTAAAGAGGTCCAATTTTAGGGGGATACCCCGCAAAAAAGGGCCAATTTTGGCCAACTTATGGTTACTTGACAAAAAGGGGTCCAATTTTGGCCAATTTAGGGTGGTGTCACAATATAAGGGGTCTAATTTCTTCACATTTTAGGGGGTTATCCCACCAAAAGGGGGGGTGCTTTGGTCATCTGAAAAGGGGTCCAAATGCAGGGTCATGTGTGACTATACATGGGTTAAAAATCGACACAGTGACATGGCCCTTTTAAAACTCGACATGGGCGACACTGCACTTTTAAAAATCGATGGACACACACATTTAGATTAGTTTCTACTATACAAATCAACATGGCACTTTTGCTAAAAATCGACACGGTGACATGGTCAAGAATCTCGGCACCCATGTTTAGTCACACATGTGCGCACATGGTATTCATAAATGTGGGAGTGCCCCCCCCCCCCCCCCCCCCCCTGGTCCACCACCCTATTGCCATGTAGTGAGATGCATGAGCCCTTCCCTCTCTAGTACCGTGGGAGCCGACCAACCCTGCCTCGGCCAGCGTCTATAGCAGAGGTTAGAGTTGTAGATTTCACCAAATAATAGAATAGTGGGGGGCAAACAAAAGCCACATGGTTGGTACTGTGTATGGTATATGAACCATATCTCACACAGTAACAGTCACATAAATACATTGTAAATTATGATAAGATAAATATACGTTCCAGTACTCACTTATATATGTAATATGTATAAACATAGTAAACACTACAGACTGTAATTCGACCCAGGTAAATAAATAAGTTAATAAGGTCAAGTCTAATGGTGCTATCATGGTACAGCTACCTAACCATGTGGAGGCCCCTGTTTGCCCCCCAATCACCACCCTGTGACGTAGTAGCAGAGGAAACTCTAGCCTCTGCTATCCAACCGTTTGGAGCAGTGGGAGCCGGAGCAGTGTTGGTATGCGAGTCCAAGACTGCCCCCCACCCCACACACACACCTGTACTGGGGTGTACCCCTCCACAGTTCGCCACCCTCCTGTAGGCTACATGCGGTCTCTCCCCGGGTCTCTCCCTCCTCCAGGTACCTCCCACCTCCCACACACACATGCATGGGTATAGACCCCTAAAATCGACATGGCGACATGGCCATTTCTTAAAATCGACATGGCGACATGGCCATTTCTTAAAATCGACATGGGACATGGCCAGTTAAGTGACATGTGACATGGTCATTTCTTAAAATCGACATGTGACATGGGGCTTAGTGACATTAATAACAATTTCTCATTTGCTGTAAAATATGCTACCCAAATCTTTCTTCAAATTTCGTCCTTGTGGGTAGTCAAATTCCAAAATTTTCCGGGGCCTGCGGCCCCATTGTGACAATTATAGTGCCCCTGCATTTTCCCCTTAGTGACACTAGTGACATGGCTTTTTCCTTAGTGACATGTGACATGGCCATTTCTTAAAATCGACATGCGACATGGGGACCCCCCCATCTACCCCCCCACATGCACATTATATAGCGATGACTCTGGTTTCTCCGTATGGGCGGCCATGTTAGTTCTGTGCTCGCAATCTATCGTGAGACTTAGGCAGTGACCAGTCAGTCACACACCATAACTTCCGGGGAACAGGCTACCAAACGAGAGCAGAACCAAGGTCTCACGAGATTGCTGGTGTCAGTGTATACATAGTGGTTGCGGGAACAAGTCCGATCCCGGTAGAGGCCTATAGCGATCTAACGTAATAGGTAGCGCCATCTATGAAACTAAGGCAGGCCAACTTGGGAACTAATTTGATGCTGCTGCACCTGTTCCTGGTCCGTGAGGAACTTCCTGAGAGGCCCCTATACATGTATATCCCTGTTTGTGTAGTCTATTTTATGGTTTGATATCTTACAAAGTATTTACTATTAAAACATCTCGGATGGTTTAGCTGGGAGATTATCCTAAACTGTTGATCCTTCTCAAAGAATAACTCTTGCCACCTTCCATTTTCAAACATACCAGAGTGAAATTCCATGCATATCCCCTGTTATCACCCACAGTTTCGTCTGGTCAATCATAGACTAGACTGTCAGTGTCACTGAGTGTGTATGGATCACCAAAGTCGGCATGGGCCGTGACATGAGGAATATTAAGATTCAGGGGTGGTGGAACAGTTTTAAAGTTCGGGGAGTGGGGGGGGGGGGGGGGGGGGGGGGGGGGGGGTCTGACAATATGTATGGTGGGGGTGAGGGGTAAAAAAAATACCAAAATTTGATTATGTGCTTTAGGAATAATATATAGTCGCACCCAAACGTTCTAGTGCAATAAAATATAAGGGGTGTTGACATTTTGGTGTTGCGCGCCCTTTTAAGCATATTGATTTATCTTATGCCCCCTGTGAAAAATATAATCATAACAACACTCCCTTAGTCCAAGCATTTATCTAGACGAATATGGAATACCACACAAAACACAAAACACAACTTTGAAATTCAATTTATGTTTTTTTATTGCGAGCAGAAATATATTTTCAATGTACAACAATATCTAATTTGCAACAGAGAAGTCAATAACTTTTTATCAGCCCCTCCGTCCAAATCGTTTGCACCTGCAACCCTTTAACAAAAGTAAAACACTGGTACTTTTGCTGAAAAAAATTGACCTTACCCGCCCTCCCTTTAAAAAAAAAGCAGGTTGGCAACTATACATTACAGCGATGGAAACGTCTCATCAATGGATGGCTGCACATTGTCCCCATATGTCAGTGAATAAATGAAGTAGGAGCTGACGTCTATTTTCTATCTTTATTTTCTATTTTTTCTTTTTTTTGTGACGGATTCCCCCTCCCCCTACCTTAAGGTGATAGTGGTGTCCCCTGCTGGCTAAAGCGGGTACCAACCCCTCGTTGACTTTTCTGTTAGTATGGCTCCTCAGTGGAGAGGTGTCATTGATATCCAAATCATTTCGATTTTCACTATTTTGGTCTAAATCATTTTTATTATATTGATTAATTTTCACATTGATTGATCAGATAAATTGTAGTCCCACATCGGCTTCTTCGCTGCTAAGGAGTGACTTTTTATGGGCCTTCAAAGAGTGTCCCTGGCAGAATTAGAATTTCCCAAACTTTTTAAAAAAATCTGATAAATTTAGACATTCCCTGACCTGAAACATTTACCGTTTTCCCTGACGTTGACAACCTTATGGAATTTGGGGATCACATGTAGCAATTTCAAAGTGAGGATTCAATTTGATGAAATGACACAACGCCAAAGCTTTTATTTGTTTAAATCCCTGACATGTGCTTGACCCTAGCACACGATTATCTGTGATACACGCTCGTTCCTGGCCCCAGCTCATCCCTGAAAGGCGCTCGTTTCTGGTAGACATCAGTTTCTGAAATAATAAACAAAGTATGGTATATTTCTGTATACAACTCGTGAATCACACTAAGCTTTGATCAAATTGTATCTGTCAGCTCATTTTTCCTACTTAAGGAAATTAATGATGACTATTTGGATTAATTATCAAACAGATGTCAGTTCCTGATGTCTACTTAGTTAACTCTCTGACGAAAATTTATATAAGCTCTACCAACCTACACTTGATATCAGCTTCTAATATATTTACTTACTGACTCATTAATCCCCCCTACCGCTACGGATAAATCCTACCGCTAACCCAGATTGATACTTAGTAATGTGCAGGCACCAGTCATTGGCAGCCATCCGTTGATGAGAGGTTTCTGTCGCTGTGATGTAGTTGCCGACAGGTACAGGTACTTCCCACTGGTGGCCACATGTGGCTGCGAGTTCCAGATTGAAACAGAAAAGTAGTAAAGTGATCACCAACTGCTCACAAGGGGGGGGGGGGGGTAACAATTTTGGGCCTTTAATATAATTATGAGGGCTCATCCCATTTGGGGGGGGGGGGGGGGCGGGGGTTACCAGGGGTGTGCCTCTAAATGGGGTAAAAATCGACATGGCGACACAGCCGTTTAAAAAATCGACATGGGCGACATGGCCCTTTTAAAAATCGACGGACACAGACTTGTTTAACTCTTCCTTTACCAGATTATTTTTGGGTGTTTTGGACTATAGGGGATGGCATGAGCATTACAAATCTTTTGGAATTTTGAAAATATTCAGAATAAAAGTGGAGTACTAATAATATGAGCTTAGGATGTTGAGATAAAAGCGCATTACCCTAGTTTTCACTATCTATCTCAATAAGTGAGATATGGATCCATCAATATAGCAGCGATGGTAACCAAAAATTAACAAAATCACTATTTCTAGGATATCTGTTGCTATGGCAACGAATATTTTCATCAAAATTACACCAAAATTGATGGTAAATAATATTACCATCTTTTTAATCACGAAAAACTGTCTAAATTAGATTTTCAACAAAAAGAAATCACATTGTCTGACATTTTTAATGATTTCACCATAAAAATCGATTTAATCTGGCTAAACTAGTCTTTTAATATCCACCTTCTGCCACCCTTGGGATGAATAAAATTGTATGCACTTGATGTTAAAACTGAAAGACATATTTATCATACACTACCAACCCCATTTTTAACCTAATGATAGCTAACCCCCCCCCCCCCCCACCCCGCCTCCCCGTTCCCCCACCCCCAGATCTACCCCTGCACTTAGCCTCAAAAAGTGGCACAGTCCACCAGTCCACCCGGCTTTGGCTTGTGGTACTGGGAGCGAGTGTGGGCCTTTCAGTGTCAGTGGCACTACAGCATTGTTTTCCACGCTACCATCGTCTCCCATGTATGGCCTACTACTACTAGTGAGGGCCTTTTGCTTGGTGGTTACAAGGATATAAAAGACTCACCTGGTTGTTTGCTTCCCTTGCCTGGATAGAAGAAGGGGTTTCACAGCACCACGCTGGCTAACATCAGAGTTTAGACCCCGGGGGGGGTACTTGAATTTTTTTTGATATGGGTGTGCGGCTGGACCAATGACAACCCTTACCCTTGCTAGGGAGCTTTTGCTTCAAAAACCTACCCTTGCTAGGGCACTTTCGGCTGAAAAGTCCTAGTTTTGAAGAGGAAAAACACAAAATTTACAATGGATGAGTAATCTCACCGAGAAATTTTACCCGTGTCTGCAAGATTTTGGCGAAAAAATGGGAAAATATGGGACATTTTGGTGAAAACTGGGCCATTTTCCTGAAAAAGTGACCCTTGCTAGGGCGATTTTGTCAAAAGTAGACCCTTGCTAGGGACATTTCTCTCTGAAACAGGACCCTTGCTAGGGAGATTTTGTTGAAAAACCACCCTTGCCAGCCGCACACCTGTGTATACAAAATATACTAAGTGCCCCCCCCGGGGTTTAGACACGAAGAGAGAACTGAGTCATTGTTGTTGTTGATGAATTCTGCTGATTGCCCTGAATGTAAAGGGCACTTTAGGCAACCACCCAGCACATCTCGTCATTGCCACGTAACTTCCGACGGGACCTTGGCTCTGAGCACGGAATTTCTCGTGAGATTCCAAAGTCATATCCGGCAACATGGCTGCGTGTATGGAGAAACCAGATTCATCGCTATTCCGCTCTAGCAGGATGTCCAGTGAACAGCGCCATGTTTGTTGGTACCAGAGTGTACCCTCTACCTCACAGCAACAAGCTCAGGGAAATCTCGTGAACGAGATCAGGGTACAAGTGGCATGATGAGTATTTTTAATGGGTGGTAGTTGTGTAGTTGTTATGTCAACTGTTAGAATTGGGGGAGTGGTTAGGACCATGGCAACTCAATACAAAGGTCCTGGCTTCGAATCCATGCCAAGGCTACCTCTTTTACACACCATAAATTTTGTATTTAATATATAACCATTTATGTGACCCATATATTCCAGTAATTTTCTATGGTTAGATAATGGCAATTCTGTTTCAATTCCCTGTTACATATTATTGTACCTCAATTTAACTGATTTCCTAAAAAGCTATAAACATGAATAAGAATGGTTATAAATATATGTATGCATATGGCTTGGGAGGGAATAGAACCCCTGCACCTTGTGTCACAAAGCCACAGTGCTAACCACTACACTATAATGGACAAGGGACATAAGGAATGTCTAGCTACAACCCACTCACAATGCTTACACCATGTCTGTACCCTAATCTTGGACATGAGATTTGGCTGGGCTGGTTGCTGGTGACCATGGGGGTACAATTGGTACCAGAGTACCACATGAGGACGCCACCAGTATCTCGCTAGTGCCTAATACACTCGGTACAGCATGTGCTTTGCTGTTTTGGAGAAAGCTCAAGGACAGTTCTCCTTCAGTGAACCGGAGTCTAGGCAGCCCCCAAATAATAACGTATTGGGGTCTGGTATGCACTTAGTTGGCCTCTGGCCCCCGGGGGGGGGGGCACTCTTGTATTTATGGATGTGCATACATCACCCCGAATTAGGACCCCTTTTACCGGGACAAAAATCCACCAAAACACCCCCCTTTTGGCGGGATTACCCCCTAAAATGTGAAAAAAAAACCAGCCCCCTTTGAGTGGGACACCACCCTGAATTGGCCAAAACCGACCCCCTTTTTATACGGGTTACTCTAAAATGGCCAAAATTGGAACCCTTTTAGTGGGATACCCACATATATTGGACAAAATTGGGCCCCTTTTGGCGGGATACCACCCTAAATTTGGGCCAAATTCCAAGGAAAATATACCCCTTTTAACAGGAATTTTTGGGCTTTTTGCTTGAATATTCTTGGCCTAAAAACATACTCCTGTTGCCCCAAAAAGAGCCCCTAATGGCGGGTCCGGCCGGACCCGCCAGTGGGGCCCAAAAAGCACCCCTTTCCCGGAATTTTGTGTACGTACATGGTTACTATAGATCATATAGGGAGTGGCCCCCCCGGGCTCTGGCCATCCTATCTTCAAGGACTTGGGAGGACCAGATTGTGCGGTCATACCAGGCTGCCGAGGGTCAATGCAATGGCTAGTGAACCATGACGACCTATTTCTGCACTGGGGTGCCACTTGGTGTGTGTATATGGTACCTACAGACTGGGTCAACTGGGCGTGACCAATTGCAGGACATAAGCGCTTGTAGTGGTAACCTGAGGTATACAATGGACCTTCAAATTGACTGGGGTCCTAGAGCTGGATTGCCTATATACATATACAGTAGAATTCCGCTATAACGAATTCGGTTACAACGAATTTTCGGTTATAACAAACAAATTGCTCTGCCAGAATCATTTCCCCTTTATTCCATAGTGAAAAAATCCTTTTATAACGAATTCACTTTGATCCAAGTTCGTTTATAACGAACCTTTTTTGCTATGTTGTAATTTAATTTATGAAAAGTTTTCCATTCTTAGTTAGAAAAACATGATGTTAACGTCAAACTTCAAAGAGCTCCCACCCATACCACTCATCATGAAGCCCTGGTGGCTTGGGAGTTGGGTGAGTCGTTGTGCCCCTCCCCCCTCCTCCCCCGCCTCTACCACCAGAACCACCGCCCAGGATGCCCTGGTGGCTTGGGGGAGTCGCTATGCCCCCCCCCTCCCTGCTGTAGAAGTGTAGGACTTCTGTTTGAAGTTTTGGCTCCAGGTAGGGATGGGGGGAGGGCCCGGGGAGGGTGTCACGCACGACCATCCATCCACAGCCCGTCACCTCACCTGTCCAACATCCCCTCCCCCAAGTACCCCAATCATTTTTGTATCCCTGAAATTATTTATTTCCTGTTTTTTATATTTCGCTTCATATTCATCATTATTCATAAGTAATGTGATTACATGTACGATATGTCTACCCCTGTGCTGTTTATCTATATAAAAGGAGGTTAGGGGGCTTTTCTGACAGTATTAGGGTTTCTAACATGCTCTATTTGGATACTACGAAATTCGTTTATAACGAACTTTTTTCCTGGACCAAAGCACTTCGTTATAACGGAATTTTACTGTATATGACTCTCTCCCACAGGGAGATGGCCACTGGTCACTGTTATATAGAAAGTCGAGTGAAATCATGGGAGACTATAGATTATATATGTACACATGTTTTTGAATGGGACATCTAGTATCAAAGCTACACTCCCAGGACCGTGAACAGGAATTTCTGGACTGCTGAACTCCATATGCAATATTGTTTTTTCTTAAATTCGACAAGGTATATGGGCCCTATCAGCATGAGATAGGAGGTTTTGTGATTATTGAGGCAGATACAAGGGGCATGGGAATTTTCTAAAAATTGACAGGGGCATGGGGATTCTCAACCTCTAGACCTACTTGAAGGCTCTGGTTAAATAACTGCCATCATAGATGCAGATGCAAATCTGGTACAACTGACTCATTTTTTAAAGCACCCCACAAGCAGGACAATGCTAAAGTGGGAAAAGTGGGAGTAATTGGTCTCACTGAAAACTCTGCTGCACTAAAAGGTGGATGATCTCCGGGCCTGAGTATGAAATGCAAAGGTCAAGAAAAGGTTCCCACAAACATGTAAGTCTACAGAATGATGATAGCCTTTTTGGCAGACTACTGTGGGTGTGGCTATTCTGTTAGCTTAAGGAGCAACATGAACACAGTTTGCCTTGGGTCATATGCAGAGGTAGTTTGTTCACAAGTTCAGTGAGATCTAAGAGCGTACAGATTATCAAATCATACAGGTCTTGATATTGGTCCGAATAGACTCTTAGGACGACCTCCCATCCACATGAAATGGTCGTGGAGCACGGAACGATAGGAGCTCAATAGGAGCTTGATTCATAGTCTAAAACTGAGAGGACAATCCAGTACGGATCTACCTCTTATATAAGGGACCTAGTCATCCCTTCCTGCCCTGATCTACCCTGCACAGTAGGTGGTGACCTGTGTACGTGGTCCGAAGAACCACTGGAAGCGGCAAAGCCCTAATGTATGTATGACCACCAATAATACTGTACTAAAGTGCCAACCACAAATGATGATGATGATATAGTTTGAAAACCAACACAGCCTAAGGCTGGCCAGCAGGTCCACAGGGCCCATACGGATCGAACCTGGGACAACAGGGTCCATGGTTAACACTTAAATGAGATGAGGGACAACACAGACAGACACGTGAAGGTGAAGACACTAAGAAAAATGAGGGAAAATGAAAAAAAGAAAGAAGTAAAGTCATAAAGGGGAAAAGGAGAATACACCAAAAAAAGCTAGACAATAGAATCAAATATAATGTGGATGACACTGAGTGTCTTAATAGGTCGCCGTAGCTCCTAGGTATTTTCACTATATGTATTTTTTTTCCTTTTTCTTGTTTATGCTGTATAGATTAAATGTGGGGGTAAAAGCCCAAAAGATAAGAAGGAAAAAAACCTAACTCTATTGGAAAAAAGGAGTCACGCTCCAACATGAATATACATATATACACAACCGGTTGTCACCCCTATCCCATCGGGTAGGGGAACAAACCCAAGGGCCGGCAGGTATCACCACAGGAGGGCACTGTTGTCAGCACAGAACCGTACAAGGGGTTCATAGTCCTCCGTAGAAGCCCACTTCAGTATGGCCAAAGTCAAGTCATCGAGTGATGGGAACTGGTCAGCTCTAGAAGTTGGTGGCATTCCAAGGAGAGCCCTGTAATTTGCCTCTGGACAGGATGTGAGGATTTGGACAGCAGAAAACTGTTCACATCCACAAATACAGTCTGTTCGTTTGGGCACGTCAGTAATTGGGACCCTGAAGCTTGGCCGAGGAACTAAGTCTGACTTGTTGAAATTCCTGGACATTGACGGTCAACCTGATCGAAGACAGATTGTGTCATGTTTGATGAAGCAGCTCTTGTTCATATTCTGCCATTTTCTTAAATTGAGGATAATCATGCATAAACTTCAGAGTACAGAGACAGTAGATATTGTGTGGGATTATCTCAGTGGACAAGTGAACACAATAATTTGACCTCAGAATATATAAAGATGTATACATCACTTTAGAGGATTAAGTTTTCTGTAAATCCAGGACTAAACCTATGGGAAAATGCTCCCATGAAAAAGCTGATGCTCTGGTTGTGGTCCATGTTCCACACGCTCTTGGCAGGGGCGTGGCAACCAGGGGGGACGGGGGACATGTCCTCCCCACTTTTAACCAACCTCAAAAAAGGTCAAACCTAAAAGGTCAAGAGGAAAAGGGTCAAAAAGGGTCAGAAACCCCCTTGTCCCCCCTACTTTGAAGCTGCTTGCCACGCCTCTGCTTGGAGGATACTACAGGACAATAGTCAGGTATGGTCCAGGGCAATAATAGAACACACCGCCTTAACATATAAAGTGTCTGGATAGTGCAACGATCTGTCCCCCCTTCCTTCTCCTCCCCATGGGTACATGGGCAGCCTGAAAGCCGAAAGTGCTCTGGACAGTGACACCATTACATTTAGCTCCACATCCTCTCTAATTCACACCTGGGCGGGGCATAGGGAGCAGGGGGCAGCCTTAACTTACATGCCATAGTGCCGTGGAGAGGAGGGGGTGGGGGCCGGACAGAGATACAAGTTATATTTCTCCTAAATGCAACACAGCACCAACTTGGTACATCCACAGGTCTTTAGAAAGGATATCGATTACAACAATAGTTTATGTCATTAATTTGTCAAAAACATCACAAATTGGTTACAACTCATGCTAAATACAGTGAAATCTCGTAATAAGGCCTTTGGCAAGGCAAATTTGCTCCTTATAACCAACCTTCCTAATTATCAATTTTGCCTCCGCTCTCCTCTCTGCAGCTGTGGGAGTTAGTGAGTGAATGCAGGAGGTGCAGGGCTTCTGTACCCAGCCTCTCCCACCCCCTAGGTGACTTTGGGAGGTGGTGCATGAATGTGGGAGGTGCAGGGCTTCTGTACCCAGCCTCGCCCACCCCCTGGGGGACTGTCGTAGGTGGTGAGTGAATGTGGGAGGTGCACAGCTTCTGTACCCGTCCCTAGGTAAAGAGCACTCAAAGCAACGCCCTGCCTCTGTTCCCGGCCCTGGTGCCGCTGTACCCAGCCTTAGGTGCATAGGGGTACAAAAAATTAAGAACTACTGCCTAGAAACAGACAGAATATGTAATTATATTGTAAAAATACCCGATCCATGGTCAGAAAGTGCTCCTTATAAAAGATTTTTCATGAGAATTGCTCCTTCTAATAGGGATCTTTTACTATAGAAAAGTTGGAGAAAGAAATGGCAAGGCAAATTTGCTCCTTATAACCATCTGCTCCTTATATCCGTCCTCCTTATAACGAGATTCTACTGTACCTATATGGCTCAGTCTGAGTCCTGGTTAGCTGTCACCCAATAGTTGTTTGTAATATTGACACTAACATTATGATACTTAAAGAGACAGTTCTGTGATATCCAACAGGTGTTTCCTGACATCAACCTCTAGCTGGCCTTTGGTGTTGGGAATGAGTTTTCCTATTTTAGGTATCCAAGGTATCTCTATCTCATCAGCATAATATGATTAGAAATCTACCATACATTTCCATTCTTTATGTCATAAAATTTGAGATGGGGAATGAGGAATGGTAATTTTGTTTTGTTTTGACCATAGTAATCCTCATGAATACTCTCGCAATTTTGTTTTGACCATAGTAATCCTCATGAATACTCTTTATTTCTTCTATTTGCAATGAATATCATGTTTCCATGGCAACATATATCAAAAAGGACACCCATCTCGGCTTTAAAACTTCCATTGTACACTCCAAATAGGAGGCTTTTCACAAAAATGGGATGTTTAGTGTAATATCATTCTATTCTACAGAAAACAGTACCCTAGAGCAATTTTTAGCCAGTTTTTTTTTCATTTTAGGCCATGGTGGCTAAAATCGGAACATATCCCACAGCCAGTATCCTTTCTGCTTGCCTGCTCACATATTAAGATCAATTAAACCCATTTGTTTCACGATTGGTGTTATTCAATGTAGATGCTCATAATGTCAATCTATTCAGGGTTTTCCCTCCCGATCGGTAGCCATTTTGAATAATGGCCGAAAAACACTGTTCCAGTAGGATTTTTTTCTGGAATTTGAGAAAATATTGAAAGGTATGTCCTTCCCTACACATGGAAGAAGTTTGGTACTTTTGTCCACCGCAATACTATTTTGACCCTAAGAGACCTGACTATTTTGAAACATGAGCTTTGTATTGACAATGGATGCAATCACAGTCATAAAAGAGAACATCCCCAAATCCTCTAGCATTGTGGGTTTGCATCTAGAACATGGTTTGGACAAAAAAAGGTTTTTATCTACATTGTTGAACATTTCTTCATGGTTTGGACAAAAACTTTTGCATTTGACACAGCATTGAATGTTTCAACAGGGTTTGGACAAAAACGTTAGTAGAAAAACGTTATTTTGACGTTGATAAACGTTTCTGTTGATTCAAGTATCTGCTACAAGGAGACAGTACTATCTCTCTGGGGGATTTATCTGGGACTTCACATCGTTATCATAATCAAGATATGTCAGAACAATACTTCTAGAAACCAGAATAATGATTATAATACAATTTATGCAGGCTATAGTAATACAAACACCCATAATGTGGAATCGAGAATTGCTTATACATGTATCACTTGGAATCAAGCCTGTGCTTATTATGCCTTGCAATGAGATATTTTTAAACTCTCTTAATCAAGCAGGTAAAAAGATGTTGCGGTGGGACTTGACTGGATAGCTATTGGTGACAGGGTTCTGTTTCTCCACAAATTTGCGGATGTCCG
This sequence comes from Harmothoe impar, assembly GCA_947462335.1. NCBI lineage: Eukaryota > Metazoa > Annelida > Polychaeta > Phyllodocida > Polynoidae > Harmothoe > Harmothoe impar. The sequence goes on along the minus strand of OX381720.1, from coordinate 4,836,904 downwards.
CAAATTTGCGAACGTCCATAAATACACTCTCCATATATTGACGGACCTCTGCAAATATATACGGATGTCTGCCAATATATACGGAGGTCCGTATATGTATGTTTAAGTACTAAAAAACGATATCCATATATATTTGCAGACCTCCATTGATATATGGAGATTGTATTCATGGACCTCCGCAAATTCCAGGAGGAATCCTATACCATGGTGGAAAAGAAATAAAATAAAATCCCCAGCATAATTCTACAAAAGTTTGAAATGCTAACTATTCAATGTATGGTTAATTTGTTGCTGGATTGGGTGCAAAAAGGTTATAAAAAAGATATTATTTTCACCAAAAAAAAAAAAATATCGTTAGGCCACACCAAAAAAGAAAGTTGGTCTACGGATTTTCTTTTCCAAAAATAGGTGCGGTAGGGCGATTTTTTTTTTTTTTTTTCGAAATTTTTTTTTTGTCAATGGATTTCAACCTTAAAATAGGGGGCGGGCGAATTTTTTTTTTTCTACTTTTTTACAATTATATTTTCTGGTTAACGATGACAGAAAAGGCAACCAAAAAAAAAAAAGAAAAGAAAAAAATCCAATTTTTCAGAAAATGGTGCGGGCGTTGTCCGTAGCCCCTTTTTTTTCAAAAAAAAAATAAATTTACATTTTGAAAAATGTGGTGCGGGAAATCCGTAGACCAACTTTTTTTTTTGGTGTGGCCTTACCATTAAAAAACGTTATTTAACATGAGGATAACGTTCCACATCAAAACGTTTTTCAAGAGGGTTTATATACGTTATTTGGAGTCAACGTTTTTACGTATATCAAATGTTGGAAACAAACGTTTGGAATCATCCAGGAAACATTCATTGTGGGTCAAAATAACCTACTACCGTAAATTCCCGCGTACTACCCGCGGGTTGTACGCGAACCAACCTCAGCTTTCATTTGATACCAAACATGCCTATATAGGGTGCGGGTTATACGAGGGTTTTTATTACTATAGAACAGTACTAAAATTGAAATTTTCAAATTCAAAAACGGGTTGTAGGATTCCCCTGAGTTGGGGGTGCGGGTTATACGCGAGATGCGGGTAGTATGCGTGAATTTACGGTAGTACTTTTGTTAAGTGGGACAGGCACCCCGTGTACCTGCATCTATAACTTAGGTACCAGTGTACCAGCACTGGCACCCGATGTACTCACAAATTTTAAACGCTGGTGAGTAACCCCTTCTCTGAGATCACTGTATATAGTCAGAATTATGGTAAATACAATAAGTAAATAGGTAAATACATTATAAGTACCCCCAGGGTGCTGTTTCTCCACAAATTTGCGGAGGTCAGTAGATTTGCGGAGGTCCGTAAATTTACGGAGGTGCGTAAATTTGCTTCCATAAATTTGCGGAGGTCCCCAAATTTATATGGAGCTCCGTATTTGTATGCTTAAGTACCAAAAAACGTATTCCCCTAATTTATGGAATGTGTATTCCACAACTTTGTGGATGTCCATAAATTCATGGAGGTCTGCAAATTTGTGGAGAAACAGCACCCTGGCACCCCAGTACCAACACGAGCACCCAGTATACCATGGCGGGCTGTACTACACTGTATTACACAAGGAAATCAGACAATATTGGGGGATATTGGATCTCGAATTACTGAATAAGCACCCAAGTGTTTATACATATTAATACAATACATAGACAAAGGCCCATGGCCAGAGAATATTTTGGTATCGTTCCCCCCAAGGTGGGGCTGGGGCAGTATCCCACGAAGCCGCAGGCTGAGTGGGATGCGCCCCAGCCCCACCGAGGGGGGAACGGTACCAAAAATCCTCTGGCCATGGACCTTTGCCTTTATTTCATGGTTTTTATTCTTCAAAATATGTTTAATTGCATATAAATGGCCACAAGAATTTGAACAAATGATGATGTCATAGGCCATGTGATACAGGAGGACCGTATCCCATGGGGGGCATGGGATACGGGATTTCTAGTACTTAAGCATAGTGGTCATCGTATGTAAATGAAATAAAGTACAATACTATTCATTTGGTACCAAATACAATAACGCCGGCTCTAGATGTGGAAATAAAACAAGTGTACCACTTGATATACTAACTCTTTATTCCCTGTTAAACATTATAATCGACAGATTCATTGGTTCAAATACATGTATATCAATTCGGCTAAGTCAGTCAGTAACACTAACAGCTAGAGAATTGTCACTGGTCCCATCCAGGAAATAGGTTTTCTTTTAACAAATGAATAATGTTGTTTACATGGAAATCTGATGTAAACATAATTATATCATAAAATACATGCATGCGCAGTGTTGCCGAAATAACGCCGGCACGCCCGCTTTTGCCGGCGTAGAAACTTAATGGCCGGCGTAGGGCTTTAGGACGCAGGCCATAATGGCCTGCCATGATCTCAGCTTCCTAATGGTGAAAGAATTTCTCAAATCGGCCAATTAGAAGCGAAGATAGGGTCATAGGAAAATGAAACTTATCTCTATGTTTCTGCATTACTACTATTAATAATATAATTGCACTGTTTAATTGATATGTATAAGTTGCATACCATGAGACATATATTGGTCTAAGGATATGCCAATTGCTAGTTGATTATTATAACGTATACGTGTATGTGTACCGAATATATTCTCTTCTGGCAATCTAGAGTATGCAGTCTAACTGCCTAACACATGTACTCGTTGGACTCTTATACCAAACCAAGGAGATCACATGTAACTTTTTTGATTGTTGTATTTTGAAAATCATTTATGAATAAATACGCACTACAAAATCAAAAAATATTTGTAAAATTGAATATTTTTTCAATTTCTTTTAAGTTTGTGCCTGTTTATGAAGGTACCTTGAAATATCAAAATTTGTATGGCCTGCGTGAGAAGGAAATGGCCTGCATAAGATGCCAAGATGCAGGCCACCTTGGCCTGCGTTGAAAAAAAGTTTTCGGCAACACTGATGCGATTATTGGGGTTCCTAACATATGGTATCACACTTAATCAGTTTTATAGACGCCAGTTGACTTGTCAAGAATAAACAAGGGCCTTTACATACATCAATATCTTCGAATGGTCACCGGGGCGACCATTTTTTATTGTCTAGGGGAATCGTAACAGCGGCCCGCCACGTCCGGAGGTAGGCAAGTTGACGGTCTTTGGACGACTTATTACTGGAGACCTTGACGAGCCGTACCCGCTTGACCTTCATACTGCCCTCACTGACCTCTGTCACAAGGTCAATGCAGTCCCCTGGGTGCATCTGTTGTAGGACGGGTGCATTATGAATATTACATAATATTATATGAAAATGTGTAGGAGCTTCATTTAAATACAGTCATTATCAAAACTACAAATACAATATGTGCCATCAAAATATCTTATTTTTACCATTCCAGTTTTTTAAAGCTTCACACTCACTTAATATCTTACTCTATTTAAAGCATGTAATCCAACTCATCATTTCAAAAAACTTCAAATGATCAATTAGGCAGTGGCATATACTCCGTTGTAAATGAGTAACACTACAATCAGCCCCGTATTCAAGTTCCAGCATAGCTTCTCAAAGGAAAATCAAGCAAGAAAATCATAAGATACATGGACCCTAAGCTCAAAACTCACCTGTTTGCTTTTCTTTAGAACCTTTTCACCGTTAAGTAGGAGTTTACTTCCCAGAAAATAATCGTCAATTTTCCTGAAAGTACAAACATACCATATTAATTGCTAAAACATAGATGATACACATGTACACTGTAATTTGAAAAAAGAAGTCACTACACACAAGAGGCGGATATAGGAATTTGGGAAGGGGTGATGTGGGCAATGTAGAATCTACTGAGGGTATTGGAACCATTTACGTTAAAATCTACAGCAACATATGGGTGTGCCCCCTGACTACTGTAAACCCTTGCGTCTAAGAATAATTCGTGTATAAGCCACACTTTGGGACATTTCTATAACCCGTTCAGGGGTTCTGAAAACTGCTACTTTAGTATTGTCCTAGACTTGCAAAAACTCTTGTATAAGCCGCACGCTATATAGGGCTGTGTCTCACGACCTTGGGCCAATGTTTTTGTCTCTGACCAGGTGCCAGCTCTGACCGGGTGCCAGCTCTGACCGGGTGCCAGCTCTGACCGGGTGCCAGCTCTGACCGGCCTGAATAAAATTTATTTAGGGCAGATGTAGATAGAATTTGTCTGAAAAGGTTAATGGATGTTATAACGCTCTAAACTAGCCATTTTTATCATCATCTGCCCTAAATAACCCGTTTTTTTTCAGGCCGGTCAGAGCTGGCACCCGGTCAGAGCTGGCATCCGGTCAGAGCTGGCACCCAGTCAGAGACAAAAACATTGGCCCAAGGTCGTGAGACACAGCCTTAGGCATGTTGTGTGCGACTAGCGTGCCAGCAGCGGCTTATACACGAGAATTTATGGTAACGAACATGGAGCTTGCCGCTTAAAGGATCAGGGTTGCCACTGACAAGGTAGTTTTAACTTCTCTGACTTTGCCCCTCACATTTCCCTGATTTTATATCACATTTCCCTTACAATAGCGAAAGAAACCCAATGTTTTTAAATGCCCTCCAACTATCAATATGGACTTCTTTTAAAGTTATCTTCTACTTAGGGTGTGGTCAGTATTTAACAAGAGGGTTTTTGTATATTGCAATGCATGCACGAAAAATCTTTACCCAGTCCTTCTTGAGGATTTAGATTTTTTTCTCCCTTAAAATCATAGCAAAATACAGGCCTTTTCAAAGACAGGTGACGTTTTTTGGTATTTCAACGATTTTCCCTTACAAAATATTATTTTCCCTGACATTTTCAGAAATCACATTTTCCCTCACATTTTGCCAAAAAATCTGAAATTCCCTGACATTTCCCTGACCTGGAATGAAAAAAAAATCTCCCTGACATTTTCCCCGACGGTGGGAACCCTGATAATGTTCCAGAGGTATGGAATGTTGCTCCATAGACATAGGTCTGTGGTTGCTCTTACTTCCTGGACAGATTGAGGCCTCCTCCCAGGATGGTGTCGGCACGCAGGGAACTCATGTGCTTCTTCACTTCTTTGTAATTGTCTGGAAAGTCTTGGTCTTCTTCGGAATGTGGTCCAAATTCTTCATCATCGTCATAGTCATCTTCGTCGTCAGAATCTTCCTGTGAATTAAAATGTATTGTAACAGTTAAACTGGGATATACTGTACCATTCGACGTAAGGGAATGGTCATTTATTAATCAAACACAAAGGTGGACTGTTAAAATATTCTGACCCCTTTTCTTTCTCTCCTTTTTTTTTGAAGCAAAAAAGCCCACACGTTATTGCCTTTAAAGGAACGTTCATTTATTAATTACAAGGGGGTGATGAAATCTCACGTGGAGGCGCAGAAGTAATTTTTTACCCCAGAGCGGCCGGAATAATTTGCAGCCCCCACTCGCGGAAAATGTGTCTCCTTTAAACCACCGGTATAGTAATGTGCAGGCAGGTGTGCGGTTGGACCCCAGGCAACCTTTGACCCTTGCTATAGGGAGATTTTGGGAGAAAATTTACATTTTGTCATGGTAATTTGAAAATGAACCTGTTCCTATGGAGATGTTGGCAGAATTACTGTCTATTAGAGAGATTTTGAAGAAAATTGACCTTGTTTAGGTAGATTTGGGTAAAAGTGGACACATTTTTATTATTTTTGCTGCATTTTCAAAATGAATGAATCTAATAATGGTGTCGAGATTTCAAAATTCACCCTTATTTAGGCCCCCCCCCCCGGTCCGGGCTCCCTCCCCTCCATAGGCATAGACAGGCTGTCCCAGTGAGCTCCAGAGTCCAGGGGCAGGGAGAGACCGCCCGCCTCTCTATCCCCTCCAGTGATAAATGAACACTCCATGTTTATCTGCCATCTCTTTTTAATAGATATATTTTATGTCTATGCATGCCCACCACTGTAGTTCTAAATACCGGTATTACACATGTATGCAGTCACTCACATCGTCTGAGTTTTGGGCTTTTCGTCCCTTGTTCTTTGATTTAGACCGGGTGACCTGCTCTCCCCAGCCGCCGAGGGCCGAGCGTCTCCCGGCAAATATCGCCGACCTCCCCGTGCCCTCTCCGCTGAGGAGTGACGTCCGACATGTATTAAAAACTATAGTTTTAGAATTACTACAGGTAGAAAATGTTGATGTTCTTGAGGTAGATGCTATGTGGGGCTCATAATGTCCTCGTATGCAGGCTATTCGCAGGTATTTTGCAGTGTTTTGCAAAGATTTCGCTGTCCGCGACCGCAACAGCAGACCGACGGCAGCCATGTTCGTAAGAGATACCTTTTCTGAATTAGTTAAGCATTTATTGTAGGATCAAAGTTCCCATGAATTGTATTTCTAATCGATTATCGAACTCTATATAGTTGCATACATTTCTTTATCACATAAGTTTCCCCAGTATTCTGCTGTATACGACAGAATCATAGATACGAAACAAGAAATAGAGCTCGTCAATCTTCAAGCGGAGGTTTTGGGATCAAAATTTTACCACGTGGGAATGCTGAAACGTCGCCAATGCATGGAGAGCTACAGTGTAGCGGGAAATTGCGAAAAATGGCAGAAAGTAGGCAAGTGTCTGTAGTAAATAATGACTTTGGGGACGAGTCAGAAGAGGATGACTTGGCCGAGGAGGAGGTGCCGGGCAGCCTGGTATTCCAGTGCTCTAACTGTAACGTCATTCTGGGTGATACAGTGTCGTGGGTGGACGGCAACACTGAGATGGGCACCTTCACCATACACAGTGAGTAAAAAGAAAAGGGGGTGTGGAACTGGGACTGGGAGGTGGGGGGGGGGGGGGGCATATGTCACCTATAAAGGTGACCAGATCCCGACCAGATCATATGGCTTGAGGAAAGAGGAGGTGGGTGGGGGTTGATGGTAACACACATGATGACAATGTGCCATTTGTAAACACCCCTTTTATTATTAAATAGGTTGTTCAAATTGAGGGGGGGGGGAGGTTGTAAAAAAATCCCCACTGCTAAAAAAATTACCACTCCCTTTAATTAAAGGGAGTGTTCATTTATTAGTTACAGGGGGAGCCTAAAAGGGGGGTGGGGGGGGGGTGTTAAAAATTTAGCCCCTTTTTAGCAGCGCGTTTATAGTTCAAAGGAAGGAGGGGCGAAAATTTTCCGGGAGGGGGGGCGCAAATTATTCCGCACACTCTGCGCGAAATTTCACCACCACCCCTGTAATTAATTTTATACATTGTGATATTATGATATGACTGGTTGCAACTGTTGGTTGAAACATGGACCTGTACAAGATTATCTTGTACAATTCCTTAGTTGAATGGAGGGACCACAACCCGAGAGAAGAGCCGGGATGGGGGAGTTGGGCAGGGTAGTACTGCTAGATCAATTAATATTCCCTACAAGAGGTTACAAGTTAGTGCAAGGAGTCAACAATGTTGTACCCTCACCTCCCCAACTTTAGTTTATTTCCTGTCTCGTATTTTGCGACACTCCCTTTTTTGCTGTTTTTTGTTTTGTTCACATATCATGTTTTCCCTGAGTTTGTTGTCGGAGGAATAATCCAACAATATTGTACATTCCTTAATTACCGTATTCGACATAATAAGCGCACACCCCCTAATAAGCGCACACCCCCCGTTTTTGGCCGACTTTTAGACTACAAAGTACCAAAAATATCTCAATTTGTTACCCCAATTAAACTCTTAACTACTAAAAGGTGTCCATAATCATTCTTTAAGCGCACTGTGCGCTTATTACGTCGAATACGGTACCCCAAATGTCGATGTTGATATCTGCTGTTTGCAGAGACGAGTGACGACGTGGAACTCGGCAGCAGTATAAAGGCCTCCCAGGAGGGGGTGGATGAAGGCAGGTATGTAACCTCATACAGGTTATACTCCTCCCAATCAATAACTCGTTGAATTGCTGCACATAACCTGCAGGTTGTAGACGAATCACACCCAGAGTAAATTCTCGCATCTATAGAAGCCGCGGCTAGTACGAGGGTCAGATCGCTGGTCCGGCTTATAGGATCGGTCAAAGTCGGTGTGCGGCTTATACACGAGTTTGGCTTATACGAGAGAATTTACGGTAGTATCTAAAAACTCGCGTTTAAGCCGCATCCCCCACTGTGTGCCGATCATATAAGCTGCACCAGTGATCTGACTTGCATACTAGCCGCGGCTTCTACGCAAGGTATACAAATTTGCAATGTTTGGGGTGTGGGTTATATGCAAGGTATTTAGTATAGTAAAGTACTGATACAGACATTAATTTGAACCCGAGTGCAACTTATAAGATTTTCCCAAAGTAGAGGGCGGGCTTTAATATATACACTGGAATTTACAGTAGGTCTTCAAACAATAAATAAGTTTTCTGTGTGTACGTTGGTATCACAAATCAAATCCCATGCTTCCAATTCCAAGAAAATGTAGCCATGCCATATATACGTGCCTTCTTTTGATTTCAGTACATACAAAGATGTGAAATGCTCATGCAAGGCCAAAGTGGGTCGGTACTACCTGGCTACAACGAGCGCGGTCGACCATCTCCGGAAAATGTACACATTGTATGCATCATCTGTCAAAATGTAAGCAACATTCAAAAGTCAGCCTGATGCATGAATGCAGCACTACACAATATGTCTGATAGAAACCAGTCAGTTTAATATACATTTGTAAAATACTATTTTAAATTGGTATTTTATGGTATGATAAGAATTTTGTTACGATATCCAACAGAAATATTACGATTCTGGTAAATTTGTGGTCTAGCAGCCTAACTGATTATTTTGAACCGTTTAAAGAAAAAAAGCTCTCCAGTCCAATTTCTTTTAGTAACAATTACAATTTAAGGGTGTTGTAATACTTAAATTCTCATGTATATAATAACCATTTATAATGTATATAAAAATGGAAGATGTGAATAAAGACAAATTGAAAATTCACCTTTACCTTGCAGTTACAAACTGAACAGCGGCACGCAGGGTAGCGTGGACGGCCTGGTGACGGCGGACGGACTCCCCCTCCTCAGTCTGCACGAACTCACGCAGCACCTCCGCAAGGTACGTCCACACATCATGCCACTGTCCTACTTTTACAGGAATTCCTGCTTTTTTTTTTGCAAAAAGTTCTGTATTGAATTATGCTAATTTCCTTCAGTGTTTCTGCCAAAGTTAAAAACATATTTATTTCAGATTATTATTTATTCATTTTTTTCTTTTAACATTTTCCGCTGGATTGCCCCTTTGCAATCAGAAATATGCCTTATAAATATATTATCTATTGGTACCACATGAACATAGCACTGGTATGTAGCTCGCCATGAATCACAACAGCAAAAGAGGCAAAGTGCATTAGAGCACTACCGGTATGTCTATAGACCATAAAGGTTAAAAATATAGTAAATAAATATATTTTCTTTTTGGCAGGTTCAAGGAATCATGCTCCAGATTTGTAACCAGTTGGGGAAGTGTTCTAACGCCCTGCGGATCCCCATGCCCCAAGCCTTATGTGTGGGCCTGGACCAAGACGCACCCGAGGACCAAGAGGCCTCCCCTCCCGCCAAAGTAAAAGTCGACTACGATGAAGACACAGAACCATTTCCAAACAATAAATTTGACAATCAGTCAGACGAGGAACTTTCTCACAGTCACAGTAACAAGCAATCTGCTAAAAACTCGTCAGCCGAGGTCCGGAGAAAGCGGGAACGAAGCGAGTCCAATGAAACGTCACATTTGTCATCTACGTCTGAACAGAGAAATAAGAAATCCAAGCGATGATGATTAAATGTTTCAATATAGTTGGAGTCATCAGTTAGTGTTATGTAGGCCCTACCCCGACGCGGGAGTGTGCATATTCAAGACGTTTGCTTGATACAAGCATATTACATGATACCTCAATTTCATAAACAATTTTCCAATTTTTGTATTGGAAATGTTATATAATTATTAAAAGTTAACGGATGAAAAGTTGTTTCCCACACCAGAGCCGCGGAGTTCGCCGTGTCGTGTGTTGCGAAGCCTATGGCTGTTTTATCCTGAAAACTTTGATAAATGGATCCTCTGCCAAGATTTCTCGCTTTTTGCTTATTCTTTGGTTAAAATTTGACATGTACATGCTCAGCAACCCACGCTCAACATTAGGTAATTTGGATTGGAAATATTTATCAATATAGCTTCATTTGATTGCCCAAAAAGGGAAATTTCATGAATTAAAAAAGAAGTTATCAAAATTGGTGGGCTGAGTCATCGTTTTGTTTCTGTTTTTAACGAGGCTGATGTTATAGCGTATAACACATGTAATAGTTTATAACAGATAGGTCTGATATTATTACTGGACATCGATTCTCTGTCTCTTTGTAGCTCTATAGTGATCGATGCCCAGTTTTATACTTCAGACCAGTGGCTCATTTTGGCTGTTTTTCGCCTCACAGATTGCTCCTAGCGCAAAATCCTGACTAGGTGTCAATATATTCTCTATGCCAATGTGTAATATGAGGGTAGAAAACAGTGGAACCTCAGTTAGAAAAAATCCTACTGAACAGTTTTTGAGAAAATTAGGGTTTTGTTGCCCTTTTTTGCTGTTTTTAGTACATTTCCTACATAACCCGTGAACGTCAGCATTTCTCAATTTTCAGGTATTTAGAATTAGAATTTGACATTTTTTTATTCACAGTAGGATTCCTGAATACCGAGCCATTCTAGAAAAGCTATTCTTTGGAATAAATACTTAGTATTTCTTGATGATTTTCGTTGCACAAATTTAGGTTGTAATATAAAAACTGCATTGTCATCCAATCAAAGTGTTTATGCACTGTTGATGGTCACCCCCTCCCACCCTCTTCACTGTGCATTGAAGGAGAACAGGCAGGGGAGGTACACGTGTCTGTATATAGCTGTTGACCTGGGTGCTGGGTGCATTTTTAATTTATGGGGTGCCAACTGTTCATGAAAGAAAATTCAAATCGATTTTTTTTTTTTTTAGTATCAGATTAATGCAACTACAAGTCGTGATAGCACTTAAAGCATTCTATTTGCATTAATATGAATGGTGGCCACCTTATGGGGTGCCAAATATTCATGAAAGAAAAATTGATAAGAATTTGTTTTTTATTAGCATTAAATTGATGCAACTACAATTCGAGATTGCATTTCAAGCATCGGGGCATTCAATGAATGGTAGTCATCTTAAATATATGGGGTGCCAACTGTTCATAAATAAAAAAAAGAATAGAATTAGTTTTTTTATTAGTATCAGATTAATGCAACTACAATTTGTGATTGCACTTAAAGCATTCTATTTGCATTAATATGAATGGTGGCCACCTTATGGGGTGCCAAATATTCATGAAAGAAAAATTGATAAGAATTTGTTTTTATTAGCATTAAATTGATGCAACTACAATTCGAGATTGCATTTCAAGCATCGGGGCATTCAATGAATGGTAGTCATCTTAAATATATGGGGTGCCAACTGTTCATAAATAAAAAAAAGAATAGAATTAGTTTTTTTATTAGTATCAGATTAATGCAACTACAATTTGTGATTGCACTTAAAGCATTGTGGCATGCAATGACTGGTAGCCACCTTGAATGTATGGGGTGCCAACTGTTCATGAAAGAAAAAAAAGAAAGTGTTTTTTTTAAGAATCAAATTAATGCAACAGCAACTCAAGATTGCATTTAAGCATTATGGCATTCAATGATTGGTGGCCATCTTGAACCTATGGGGTGCCAACTCTTCATGAAAAAAACAACTAAATTGGATGTTTTTAACAGTTTAAAATTAATGCAACTACATTTCAAGATTGCATTTAAAGCATTGTGGCATTCAATAAATGGTGGCCATCCTAAACCTATGGGGTGCCAACTGTGTTTGAAAAAGGTATCAAATAGAAATGTTCTTATATAGATATCAAATTAATGCAACTACAATTCTTCATTGCACTGAAAGCATTGTGGCATTTAGTAAATGGTAGCCATCTTGAATGGGTTGAATGAAGGAAAAATCAAATGGGATTTGTTTTTTTGATAGTATCAAATTAATGCAACTACAAGTCAAGATTGCATTTCAAGCATCGGGACATTCAATAAGTGATAGCCATCTTGAATCTATGGGATGCCAACTGTTCATGAAAGAAAAATAGAATAGATTTTTTTTTATTAGTATCAAACTACTGCAACTGCAATTCGAGATTACATTGAAAGCATGGTGGCATTCAATCAATGGTTGCAATCTTGAATTTCGAAATGAACATACACACAGACATATAGGCATGAACATGGTGTTCTCCTTCATATAGATATTCATGAATTTCTACTTCTAATAAATATAGCTTTCTGTTACATGGATGTCGATGTCCAGTTTTAGATATATATCCATATAGTGCATTGGAGTGCTATAATGTTGGACTGCTGTATATTTTGTTTTTCTATGAGTAGCCATGTTGATACACTCATAGTCTATCCGTTTTTTATTATTGTTAACCTGTTAATGACTGGACAGGATTCCCACGTGTCGTGGAAAGTCATGGAATGTCATGGAATAAAAAAATTTCATGCAAAGTCACTCGAGTCCTGTGAAATTTGCCGCGAGTCACGGAAAGTCAGGGGAAAATTGGAAAGAAAGAAGTGATGGATAAATCATAAATCCAACACATTCTACCATTTGCTTTTGAGTTTTTAAATTTAAAAAATCATGCGTGTCAAATTGAAGACCATCCGGCACTATATATCCTGATGGTACTGTAAATATTATCATGGAAAATGACTTTTTTTTTTCATGGAAAGTCATGGAATTTCAATCTGGAGGCCCGGGAAGCATGATGCATGAACACAGCATGGTGAGTAACTCGCCAGCAATGTGCTTCTGCATGATGCCCTTCAGAAGTATTGATCATGGAGGGTCGGCATGATGCGTGAATGCAGCCCTGGCGAGTTACCCACCAGTGCTGCATTCCATGCATCATGTCGACTCAAGGATATGATACACTATTGCACTCTGCTGTACTTAAAGGGTTATGGTAGCAATACGTTGTACATGTAGCAGTTGCCGGGAGCAGTTGTTGCCTTCAAGAAGATGTGCAGTGTCAATTAGAACAATTATTAAACATTTTTCTCACTTGAATTGTTGCTTTATGCATTTATTATTGTATTTTCTTTTTCCTCTTTTATGGGGGGGGGGGCGGCGAAAATTTCTCAAAATCGACAGGGGACATCGGACAACAGGGTCAGGGGGTTGGGGGAGGGTGGGGTATGTTACTCAAATTGTCACAGGATGAGCAGAATGCATCAAAATGCAGCATTTGGCTTATAGATTTCCAAAACTTTCCAGGGCCATGCATGCCCCACACACACCCTTAGGTTTATTTCTGTGCTACGCTTGCGACTATTCGAAAACATTATCACTCGAGGGCTGCATTTAATGTGTTGAGAGATACCGTCTATTGAGACTTAAAAATTCTACAGTTTTACAATTTTCAAATCACAGCCCTGCATATGCAATGTTCAATAAAATAGTTACCCAACCTCTAAAAGATCGACAACCTCAGTGTAGCTCAATAAACGCAGACGTAGGCACTTATACGTCCATTGGTAGCAATGGTAAAGACCTACGTTACGTCCACGTTTTATGACCTTTTACATGGTTGCTAAATGTCCCTAGTAAAAAGTGGTATACCAACATCCCGCGCCCTCCCTCTCCCCACCAGCGCCATACATCGGCCCTACAGTTACTAAAAGCACAACTGCGCGCCGGCCCTCCACGAGCAGAGTGGCGCAGTGGAAGCGTGCTGGGCCCATAACCCAGAGGTCCGTGGATCGAAACCACGCTCTGCTAACATTTTTTTCGGTCGAAGAACAATGAAACCGTGTAAAAACTTTACATATAAATGTCCTGACCAGAATTATTTAGAATTCATCATACAGAACAGCGAAGACGTATTTTGAAGAAGAAGAAAAAGGGGAAAATTCTCCTCCCCGACGGGGAATTGAACCCCGGTCTCCCGCGTGACAGGCGGGGATACTAACCACTATACTATCGAGGAATTGGATGGACGCCCCAATGGTCTACTTCAAACAGCACACTCAGTAAAGGCAGAGCTGCCGCAGCTGTCTATCAGAATGACTTCATGTTTTTGTAAAAAAAATTATTAAAATTTAAAAAAAGCAGGATAACATCCAACGTCTAACCCCAGTCAAAAAAAACAAACACTGACAGTTTCAAACTGAAAATGATTATGACATTTCAGTGACATAATTGATGACTAGACCTTGATTATATAACAGTACATATGATATGGAGGATATGGATATAAGGGAGTGTTCATTTATTATTTACAGGGGGGGGGTGGTGGGTTTGGGGGGGGGGGCGTAAAAATTTCCGACCCCTTCTGAGGGGGGGGCGTAAATAATTCTGACCCCTCTTGAGGGGGGGGGCGTAAAAATTTAAGCCCCTTTTTAGCCAGAAAGCCCGCGCGTTACTATAGTTCAAAGGGGGGGGCGAAAATTTTTCGGCGCCTTCGGCGAGGGGGGCGCAAAACGTTACACGCGCTCTCGAGGGGGGGGGGGGGGGCGTAAAAAATGTTCGCCCCTCCGCGCGAAATCTCACCACCACCCCCCCCTGTAATTAATAAATGAACACTCCCTAAAACCCCCTTCCCCCATCCCGCCCCCTAAACATTTGAAATCATGCTGAGAGTACACCCCCACCCCCCAGCATGGTATAACCATAGAAACAGTGTCTAAGCGAAAGCCGGCCAGTACTTTCATGTTTAAAAAAAAGTTTGAAAAAAATAATCCGACCTACCGACCCTACATCTTCTGCCCATGTTACCTGAAACAAACCTTTCTTTTTGTTTGCCTTAACTGGACACACCCTTTTCAAAATCCTGGGTCCACCACCACAGTTTTAGGCTCAATTTATTTCTTCTTGAAATGCCCCATGGGGCCCATGCTCATTGAGGAAATTCTTTTATTGAAGATTCTGAAAATTAAGAAGTACTGTAAACATATTTTATTTTGTGCTGTACACATTTTCGCGATTTTGTACATAGCGAACATTTATCCAGTATAGTCACACAACTAGCCTACTGTAGGCTAGGCCAAAAAAAAAAGGTTTTTTTCCAGTCACCCGACCGGGTCTACCCAAGCAGGATTGGCGATTTTTTTTTTTTTTTTTGGCTACATATACCTGTTTTTTACGGCTTGTAAATCGGACAATTATTAAGGATTTTAGAGCAAAAATTGTAATATAATCAGTTTTTCCCCCCAAAAAATGGATGACCAACATATTTTATGCACCATTATATTTTTCATTTCATTTGCTACATGCCCGTTTTTATGGTCGGTAGGTGGAATTGTTTAAAAAAAAAGAAAGAAAAAAAGTCGCAGCACGATGTTCCAGGTACTGTGAAACCTCGCGTATAAGACATGGCTAGAATGCGAATCAGATCGGCAATGCGGCTTATAGGATCGGCCCAGGGTACGGGTGTGGATTATAGGCCTACACGAGTTTTTGCAACTATGTGCCTCTACATGGGTAAAAATAGACACGGGCGACACGGCGACACGGCCCTTTTAAAAATCGACGGACATGGACACATGAAGTAGAGTGTATACTAATGGTATGGGATAAAAATCGACACATCAACACAGCCCTTTTGCTAAAAATCAACACATCGACACGGTCAAAAAGTGTGGGTACCCATGTAGGGGCACCACTATGGCATAGTACTAAAATCGGCACATTCAGATTGCCAGTGCGGCTTATAGGATCAGCCTTAATTCATGGTGCGGCTTATATGGGAGTTAGGCTTATACACAAGGTTTTACGGTACTAACATGTTTGGTTGCCCCCCCCCCCTTAAGGACATGCATAGGATTATTTTTGGGTTTTCATGATACATGCCAGTATTTATGTTTCATAAATCAGACAATTATTAAAGCTTCTAGAGCAAAATTGTAAAATAACTTTTTTTTTAAATGCCCAACCAGAATATCTTGTACATAACACCTCGCGCATAAGTGATACTAGTAATCAAATTGCCATTACGGCTTATAGGATCGACCCAAACTCTAGGTGCGGATCCCCCCCCCCCCTTTTTCAAATTCCCACTCCAATAGTTCAAATTAGCCTATTGGAGTTATTGAGCCAAAGATAAGCTACATCTGAAACTACATCGCCCTATAACGAGAGCTAGTTACAGACCTTCCGGGAAAGGAATAAAAAAAAAAAATCACCGGCCGGGTCTATGCTCTGGGGCCATGTTACTGGAAACACATCCCCCCACCCCCGATGTTGTAGATAAATATTCCCTGTTCCCTATGACTTTCCTTTCTTTGCTTTCCCTCCTTTCCTCTGCAATAATTTCAAACATGCACCACATGACCCCCCCCCCCCCCCTGCCCCCCTTGTCATGTTTCGTCATGGTACCCCCCACCTTCCCTCTCCAGCATGACGTCATTTATGGACAATCCCTTATGGCCTCACCCCCCACCTACGGTAAGCTCCTTGTTATCCGGTGGTCGTGGCGGGAAACGCCGAGACGCCGGGTCCCAGCGCGCACCTGTTCCGGTTGTGTTGCACTCTGGGAAGGTTCGTCCCGCGCTCCGTCTTTCCGTCTTTCCGACTGTCAAGTTTGCGTGCACATCGTTTCGTGTCTCACCGAAGACTTAAAAGTAAGCATTATTTTCAACTTGTTTGCCATATCTAAGGTGTCCTATTAGAAGACGAATGTTTGCTGTACGTGATTGTGTATTCTGTTTTCGCGTGTTAATCGTGATTCTCATGTATTTCGGAAAATATCGTTGGACATGTGGCAAAGTTGTGGCCGCCATGTGCAATGAATGTGATTTCGCCATCGATGTCACCCACGTGGCTGCGAATACACAAGCGAATGGAATACACAACCAGGCGGATTGCAAATCTAATCACCTAAACAATTTACACTGACCAATCACTATTAAATACACTTACCAATTATTACTATCGAAATGAATTCCGTGTTGTCACACATGTGGACTGTCATGACTCATGGTAGGTCTTCACTGACTTCAGAAGTGCCGAGTTATTGTTTTTCACCAACTACTGTCAGTAGTGACAGTGTCGGTGACACAGGTGAAAACACAGTTTACTAACTGATTGTGATCTTATTCATTTCTCAACCTGTTCACTGGTCGAACCACTGTAGTATACTGACCACTGAGACATTTGACATTTCTCTGGTACTTAATAAACTACCGGAATCTTGCCATGAATTGAACTTCAAGGTGTGAAACGTCAAACCAGGCATCATACTTTAACCTATTTTCCTATTTTATCCTATTTTTGAGCACATATACCTATTTTACCTATTTTATCCTATTTTTTGACAAATAATACCTACTTTACCTATTTTCTGAGGGGTGGAGGTGATATTTTTCCATTTATCATACAAAAACATACCTGCGAACTGTGTTGGTTCTTTGATTCATCCATATCCTATGAGATATTTTCTTGTCTCCTGAAAGTATGACTCAGTCTCTAAAGCCCCAGAAATCACCATTTCACTTTCAAGATTTCAAAAATTTCTGGGTGCAGTATAGGTACTTCTCATATGATTGAAATTGACATTTTCTTTGTCATTGCAAGTGCATATGTCACCATAGCTAGGTCTACCCTCCACTGGCATGTATATGTTGCTGACATTGACTTTTGACCCTTTATGATTTTCCCAGATCCATAGGGTGGGTGGGGAGCCTGGCCCTCTTAGAGAGTGCTCAAGGGGAGGGAGTTTGGATCACTTGACTCCTCTAATGGGGGGGGGGATTTTTTAGCCCGCTCCACGCAAAATCACACCATCCTCCAATCTCATGTTGTTAAAATGTGAGATATCTGAACCAAAGTGCAACAGATTGCACCATTTCAAGTCTAGAACTTACGAATTCTCCAAAATCTTAGAGATAAAGGATCAATATAGATCCAGATCTAGATATTTTGTGCCAACATTTTCCATAATGTATCCCTTCAAAATGAATGTCACCACCCGAGCAGAAAGAAATTAACAAATTGACTCCTACCTTTCTGACCCAAGTACTGAACAATTTATAAAGCTTTACAGGCATGCAAACTCCTCAGATTTCTCAGATTTCTTTTTCTCCAAATTGGTCATTCTTGTGATTCGTCCAGATCCAATGAGAACTATGTTTACCTTTATGTGGGGGGGGGGGGACTTTTCATCAGGCATGCAGATCAAAATACATAAAATAAAAAAATGTCACCATTTGCCTTCTTGATTTTCAAAATTTTCTTTTTTAACCCCCCTAATACTACAGTGACATGTGATTTGCAAATGACCACTTAACCCTTTGAGGCCGAGTGTCGACTATAGTCGATGCCATGGCTGGCCGAGCATCGACTATAGTCGATGCCATGGCTGGCCGAGCATCGACTATAGTCGACATAACTCTATGAGAATCAGCAAAGGCTCGGCCCTGAGAGAGTGCCTGTGAAAATGTCTCGCCCCTATCACCAGCAAATCATTTTTTTGGTCGGCCTTAAAGGGTTAACTCTTTCAATGATGGTGTAAGATGGGGGGTAGACATGCTAGATGTGCCAAAATGCATCAGTTGAAGACGTTTCCATCAAAAAAGCAAAGTTCCATCACCAATCATAAAGCAAAGGCTGGCTAATACAGATCTTAGCTTTGATAGAATTCTGGCCAGAATGCACCAGAATGCACCATTTCAAGTCTACATTTACAAATATTCTCAAAAGTTTCCCACTAAAAACAGGCTTCATTCATAATACAGATTGGCCAAAAGGAAACAGAATGCACCATTGCAGGTCTAGATGGTCTATTTTTTTCTCAAAACCTTTCCTTTAAAAAAGATAAGGCCCATATCATAGTGATCTGAGTTGTAACATATTTTCCCCAAAATGCAGCAGAATGCACTATTTCAAGGCTAGATTTCCAATTTTCCTAAAACCTTTCCTAAAAAATAAACAAGTTCCCTGCCCCAATCATAGAAAATAATTCAGAACTGAGCTTTAATATATTGTGTGCCAAAATGCATCAGAATGCAGCATTGCTAGTCATAGACTTTTCTTTTCCTCTTCAGAGTTTGCATGTCTGGCTTTGAATCCATTACATGTAGAAATCAGAATACATCATTACAACTCTAACCTTTTGAATTTTCTCTGAGGGATGTTAGACTGCACTCCTATAAGAATGCAGTGTATGGCTTCTATATTTTCAAAAAAAAATCCCTCAAAAATTCCCATGAAGGTATGGCCCCTGAACCCTTAGATTTGTCACTGTGCTGCACTTGCACAATTTTGGACAAAATAGTTCTCAAACTTCATCTGCCCATTAATCATTTCCACGCACTGTAATCAGGGGGCTTATGTAAACAGCCATACAACTGTTGTTGGGCCCTTGACTATTGGACGTGGGCATTGCCTTTAAATTGTATATCTTCCTATTCTGCTATACATGTCATTATTAACATCATCATTAGCCCTACTGGTCAATGCGAACAACACATACAATAATGTTAAATGTTGAAAAAGCCTGACAAAAGTCCTATTTTAAACCTATTTTAGTATCAACAAAACTGCGGAAATACCTATTTTATCCTATTTTTTGCGTGGAAATATACCTATTTTATACCTATTTTATTTTGGAAAGGTGGTATGACCACTGTCAAACTCAAAATCAGACAGCAAGTCAGTATGATCATGTCAAGCATGCAAGGTGGTAGGTTTTATCTTTTATGAATTATGTGTCATCATTATTGGTACTGAAATTACGACGATGGACATAATTGACTATATGCGAATGAGGGCCTGACATGTCCAGATGAGAGTGAAATGTTGACATGTGTCAGGATGTGAATAGTTGAGCTTTCCCAACCTACTACTACGTGTAGCGTAGCCACAGTGGGTTACATCGGAACTAGATGTGAACCGACCATAAACCTGTGTCAAGACATTTTTCAAACAGTGGAAATCTAAAAAGGGAGTTGAAGCTGTCAAAATTGAAGGATCTTACGATTGTCACAAAAGACATACAAAGGATTTGTTCCCAGAAATGAGAATGTGCCTTCCAATAGTTTGGGAAAGCTGTAAGAATAATTCAGGTGAAATATGCAAATCGATATATCTTGTTGGAATGCTTCAAACCTTACATCGACAGTACCGAGGTACGCTGTAACGTTGGACTGCCGCTCATAGGCTAGATTTAATTTTTTTGGGAGCCAAAAACGCCATTTGCGACTCTCTGCTGTCGCACCCGTCTAGCAGCTACAAATAACACTTATTTGCTTAGATAATTGTATTATCATATACCTTAGATATTATTCTAGGGGTCTGGTGACGATTTGCAGGTTTTCTTGCATTGCAGATGGAAGAAATATTGAGAATTAAAATGTGGCTTAGCCCTTGACATGCCAAAGTTTATATTATGCCGCCATGACACTTCAGTCAGGTGATCTCTCTCATCCAATCAAAATGGCTATGCTGTACAAAGCACACAGGGGCGCCACTGAAACAATACCAATGCCTCCCTCTATCGGATTGTTTTTTCTGAGCTGAATTGCAAATGGCCTCCAGTCCAACCTTACAGCGTACCTCGGTACTGTCGATGTAAGGTTTGAAGCATTCCAACTAGATATATCAAAATCCACTACAATACATTGTAGCAGCGCGGGAAGCTCATTCTGACAAATAAAAATATGGTTAGGGAAAATTGACATGCATGCATGAAACTGAACAATAACAAATTAAACTTTGAGAATACAAAATACACTAAATAAAGATGCAAGTACCAGCTGATCTTGGGCTCTTCATCCCTTGGACTTCCTAGAGACTTGCTAGATCAACTAGAGCGGTGTTTGAACCATGCTTCAACCTTGAATGCAAGGATTAGGTCCGCTCATACATTTAATGATCAACTAGACTATTTCTAGGATACATTTATACTCAGACTTAGAAATGACTGATAAATTTTGTAATATGTAATTGCGTTTTACTTTCATCACGTCTCAACTTTGTTAGGTAGAGTTACAGTAAAAAGGGGTCAGGGAATATGGTTGAAATTTCCTGGAATTTAGGGAAATTGAAATTTGGGGGGGGGGGGGTCCCGTTACATATAGAGTGAGGGAAGGCTGTAAACTTTCAAATAGGTCGTACAATGAAACAGAACATTTAAGTTTTCTTTAATTATATGACTAAAGATGCAAGTACCAGCTGATCTTGGGCTCTATATCCCTTGGACTTCCTAGAGACTTGCTAGATCAATTAGAGCGGTGTTTGAACCATGCTTCAATCTTGAATGCAAGGATTAGGTCCGCTCATACATTTCATGTTAAAACAGACTAAGATGGATTCTTACTGAGGTTAAGAAATGATATGCAATCAATCAAAGTGACAAACATACTTCCATAACTTCTAACCTGTTCCAACGAGTATTGGAATGTCATTAGAAAAGGTCCGGGAAATCTGTTAAAAAATTGCTGGCAGTCGAAATAAAAATATCAATACAACAAAGTTTGGTAGTAGCGCGAGGGAAAGCCTCGATGGTGAACAGCACAATGTTTTTTTGTTTGTTTTATGATTGATATCATTATGGTCTAAGAAAATGGATTAAGTTTCAAATAGGTCATACAATGAAACACATAATTGAACCTATCTAAAGGGTTAGCATTAACCATGAATTAATAAAGACGCAAGTACCAGCTGATCTTGGGCTCTTCATCCCTTGGACTTCCTAGAGACTTGCTAGATCAACTAGAGCGGTGTTTGAACCATGCTTCACTCTTGAATGCAAGGATTAGGTCCGCTCATACAATCGATGTTAAATCAGACTAAGATGAATTCTTACTGTGGTTGAGAAATGACTTTCCCTAAATTAGTAATATAAAAACAATCAAATAAGTAATATGGTACCAAACTTCTTTCCATCACTTGCTTCAACAAGTCATGCAATGGAATGTTGTGGGAAAAGGTCAGGGAAATCCGGTAAAAATTGCTGGCTGTCGAGAAATAAAAATATCAATATATTATAACCATGTGAGGGAAAGATGTCAAATAGGTTCAATGTTATATTTCATTGTATGACCTATCTCAACGGTTAGAATTAACCATGAATGAATAAAGACGCAAGTACCAGCTGATCTTGGGCTCTTCATCCCTTGGACTTCCTAGAGACTTGCTAGATCAATTAGAGCGGTGTTTGAACCATGCTTCAATCTTGAATGCAAGGATTAGGTCCGCTCATACACTTCATTTTAAACGACTTTATGTCTATGATTATTATTGTGCTAAGGCTAGAGTGTACATACTTGTCTAAGTACTCCCATTCTGAAATCTGAATAAGTAACCTTTGTGATTGAGTCGTCTCTTTTTAACGCCTTTCCTGTCGTGTTTCAGAATGCGTTACGTGGCCGCATATCTGCTTGCTGTGCTGGGTGGCAACAACAGCCCAAGCGCCGCTGATGTCAAGAAGATCCTCAGCTCTGTCGGCATCGACGCCGATGACTCATGCGTCAAGAAGGTGATCGACCAGCTTAAGGGCAAGAACCTGGAGGAGGTTATGGAGGAGGGCCGCTCCAAGCTGGCCTCCATGCCCGCTGGAGGTGGCGGCGCTGTGGCTTCATCTGCCGCCGCTGCACCTGCTGCCGGTAAGTTCTCTTAAAATGCCTTCACGAATTACGAATTCTTACGGTTTGGGGGAGGGTTATAATTATACATTAATGAGAATGGTAAGAAAAATTGGGACTAATGGCTGATAATCAAAAAGGAGTTAAATTAATGTCCCCATTTGTACCTGATATCTGAAAGCATGAGAAAAATTAAGTCTTGTGTGTTTTTAAAACGCTTACGTTTCATATTATAGAAAGATTTTTTAGAAGACCTCTTTTTGCATGTCGGGAAAATTGACTTTGTTACCATGTCCCTAAAGTGAGGGTCTTCATGGGAATTCGAATAGAATAGACATTACAAATTGCAGGAGAGAGAAATAGAAACTAGTATCACGATTTTCCTGCATCATAATTATATAGATTTGAAGGGTTGGCAGTTCTGTGTTGAATATGTTTTAACGCTTTGAAGATCTCCCTCGCAAGTTGATGAATATTAAAAATTAAATTACAAAAAAAGAAAGTAAGATGAGATGTTAACATTGTCATGCTGCAACTAATTTTGTGTCTTTTATTGTGTTACAGAAGAGAAGAAGGAGGAGAAGAAGGCAGAGAGCAGCGAAGAGGAGGACGAGGACATGGGCTTCGGTCTGTTCGACTAAACACGCTACTCTCTCCAACATCAAGCGGTGTAATACCATCTAAAGCACAAACAAACTTATATGTGTAAAACATCGTAACTTGAAGTAAGAGGAACAAGGCTCAATACGCTAACATCAGCAAATAAAAAAATGAGCAAAAAGTAAATTGAATCCTTTGTTTTGTTTGCAACAATAATCTATGACGGTCGATTTGATATATCCGGCTTACAAAATAGATATTCTAGTGGCTTGAAAAAATAGCGATGGTACCATATTCAGTATACATGGTTCCCACGCGTCGTGCAGTATGAATATTATAGAAAATGGGGGGGGGGGGGGGGGGATTGAATTAATATTACAAAAGCTCCCGGACTTAAAGTGGAACTGGACATCATCCCCCAAGTATTTTTTATGTAGTGCAGCTACCAGCATCGGGATACGTTATGCGAATCAAGAGGGTGGTATTGGGTAATCTTGGCATGGCCGGCTCTGCCGAGGGAGACCAGGCACAGGGAACAAACACTAGTGACGGCCTCTGGTCGTAGGGACTACAAGATCCTAAAGGTGGCAGCTCTGGGTTCTTTTAGCGAAAAGACACTATCCGTGGTCTGGATGATTTATTTCTGATATAAGCTAGGCCAGAAGAAAATATTAAAAAATTTAAATGATTTATTTCTCATATAAGCTATCTTTTTGCCTTCCATA
The DNA here is from genome assembly GCA_947462335.1 of Harmothoe impar. Lineage (NCBI taxonomy): Eukaryota > Metazoa > Annelida > Polychaeta > Phyllodocida > Polynoidae > Harmothoe > Harmothoe impar. The sequence goes on along the minus strand of OX381720.1, from coordinate 4,812,920 downwards.
GTAATACGGCTAGGGACAGTGTCCTCGGGATTGTTTTTGTAGTCATACTGTAAACGTATTATATTTCGCGCTGTACATATTTTCGCGGATTTTAAAATCCGCGAAAATATATACGCTGTACGCTTACTCTACTATTCTTGACTGTACTGCCAAATATTGGTGCCATGATAGCATTCACCTAGCTAGACACTTGACACCTTTTATGTTTAGATCTCTTTCATTCTGTACTCCTATTCTTGTGTTGAGGTAATATACCGTGAGCCCATTTGATCTTCTATAGTGGTGCAGTACCAATCAAAAGTATTAAACCAGACAACTTTTCTTGGCTTGATATCTGTCTATAGATCTCAAATAACTTTGCTTGACATGTCAGTCACCCAGCTTAGCTTCAGAATCTTGTAAAATCTTTAGAAAAATGGAATATATTCACTATATGCCACCGCCACAATTGGCAGCACTGTAGTCCTATGTCTTAGCATAGGTCCCAGCTGATGAGCTGATGCTTTGTCCACTAGGTGGTAGCACCTCTCAGGGATATGGCTATGCCAACTTCTTGGTTAGACAATGAATGTGAACATACCAGGCCTTTTTACTAATATAATGGTAATAGATTGAGAATTGTTTATCGCCATATTTCCAACGAAACCCAGCAAGATCACTGGGGTGCTATCTTGTGATAGTTTTACCTGATCTCTGGGAGTAGCTGAAAGAGACACTTAATGACTCACGCAGGAGAGAAAGCTCACCCATGTTCTCAATGGCAGGTAGCTTAGCCCTTTAAGGGCAGCATGTTGCTAAAAGATGAAATTGTTGTCATGATGCATGAATGCAGCCCTGAAGAGTAACTTGCTGGCGCTGCACTGATGCATCCTGTTGGCCCTTTGAGACTGTCTCAACCCTGTATGGTTGGGATGATGCTTGACTGCAGCACTGGCGAGTTACTTGCCATGGCTGATTTCATGCATCATGGCAAGCAGGGCTATGATACACCAAGGCATCATATATTCCTTAAAGGAACACATGATAACACACAGGAGAGAAGCCCCATACATGTTCTCAATGTGGTAAAGTGTCTACATGGGCAAGTAGCTTAAAGAAACACAAGAGGTCATACACAGAAGCGAAAACTCACACATGTTATCAATGTTATAAACAAATACAATGGCAGGTAGCTTAAAGCAACACACAATGACATGAACAGGAGAGAAATGTCAGAAATGTTTGAAATGTGGTAAACAGTTTATAAAGGCAAGTCACCTGGAGACAAACAAGATGCCCCACACAGGAGAAAAGCCTCACTAGTGTTCTCAACTCTTTATATCTAGCTTAAAGACATGGATGATAACCCACCCAGGAGAAAACCCTCACACAGGCTAGTATGTCCATTGTGATCACAGGAGGCTCTTAACAAAGTTATTCTATACCCATTTGCTTTCATCAGGTGGGTCCCTAATTCACAATGGGGAGATTTTAAAATCATCACATTTAGGGTTATCATTTAGCATTCATATATAGGAAAACCATCGTGGGAGGATATCAACATGAGAGACATGGACTTAGGTTCATTAATCTTGAATATTTTATTCAAATTTTGCTTATAAAGGATTAGATGAACAATATAGCATTACCTACGCAGATATCAGCATACTTTTGTCATCACAGAAATAGCCTCAATCATATGATAAAAACACTATGGCAGTGCTAAAAGGTGTTGTTTACTTTACATGACATACTAGGTAACTATTTTCATGTAACCATGAATAGGTAAGACTGCATATTGTGTGTGTTTTTTAATTTGTAGCATAAACTTGTTGAAATATTTCATTAAAAAAAGATTTTTTAATAATTATTCCAAATATGCAAATGAAGAAATTACAATATAAAGATGTTAAGATGAGAAGCTATGCAAGAGCTTTGATTCGGTTCTGTTTTTAGATTTTTATCTCAAATATTAACTTGTATACAGACTGATACCCTGCCTGCGGGAGAATATGAAAAAAGGGTGATGTCACCGTACATCTCATAGGATTCTGAAGCTAAGCTGGGCAACCCGGATGTCAAGCAAAGTGATTCGGGTACCTTAGACATATACAAATCCAAAAAAAATTGTCTGGTTTACTACACTTCATTGGTACCAAAAAAGTCCTCGGCTTAAGGTCTATAATGTTCTTTACCCAGAAATACGCCTCAAAATGATAGATTCCTCCCTTGAATAGGCACTGGATTGTAAATATGCACCAAAACGCAGCAATACAGTAAATGTAGATTTAGGAAAAGACATGTAGAGAATCAATCATTCAGGCACAACATTTTGCAGAGTTCTGTCTCTGACTGTAATTTGTGACATGCGTGTCGTGTCACGTCAAAGAAAACCCCCTCCCGAAACAAATACCCCATAAAAGTTACCTCCCCTCTAATAAATTGAAAAAATACCCCCTCCCCTCTCTGAATACCCCTAAAAAATGCCCCCCCCCCGCCTTCGTTTGTTTTGCACACCCCCCTCCCTGGCAAAAATAATGAACGCTCCCTTATACTTGCATAAATGTTTTTTTTTGTTTTTTAATGTGGCCTGTTTTTTCAATGTGCCCCCCCCCCCACACACACACACTTTTGACCAACCCCATAAAAGGTCAAACCAAAAAGGTCAATACACCCCTCAGTCCCCCCTACTTTGAAGCAGCTTGCCACGCTTACAATTTATGGACTGTCTTTTATATATGGAGCTGAGTTGTTTGAACTGAAAAGAAAGTTGAATCAAAATAAGGAAATGAGCTGTGTTCGGTATACTCTCGTTCCCAAATCCTTCCGAAGGAAGGCTCTGGTAACTGCCAAATGTTGGGATTTTGCTGGGTCTGGGCAACCCCTGCTGGTAGCTTGGAACCAGCGAACAGGAACAGGAAATGGAACCAGAAATGCTGATGGTAAATCTACATAAAACTACCATCATACATTCTGGTTCCATTTCCTGTTCCTGTTCGCTGGTTCCAGCCTACCAGCAGGGGTTGCCCAGACCCAGCAAAATCCAAAGTTCAAGGTCATTTGGCTGTCCCCAGAGCCTTCCTTCGGAAGGATTTGGGAACGAGAGTATGTTCGGTAAAGAACACTCACTGCTCCCCACATGGAACATGCGCAGGTTTAGAGAATAAAATCATTGTTATTGCCGTATCCGGGTTTATAGGCCAAACCTCTCCGATCTTGCAGTAGTGACACAAAGTAAGTACCGATAGCCACGTCATACAATAAGAATTATAGGCCAAACAAAATAAACTGTGTTCCAGTAACAAGGGAAAAAACACACCACAAAACAGGGTAGGTCAGTCGATTTTTATTTTATTAAGAATTTAGTTTTAGGATAATAGATGGGCTGTAAGGGAGACGCTCATTTTAGGGAGTGATCATTTTTTAACAACAGGGGGGCTGGTTTTCCGCGCGGAGCGTGCAATTTTTTTTTCACCCCCCCGGTCAACGGGTCAAAATTTTCTAACCCCCCCCCCCTACGGGTCGAAAATCGGTGCACGCGGGGGCCCTTTGAAGCATAGTAACGCGCAGTCTTTTTGGCCCAAAACAGGTTAATTTTTTTTACCCCCCCCCCAAGAGGGCTCCAAATTTCTTACATCCCCCTGGTCAAGGAAACCAATTTTTTTTGTCCCCCCCCCCCCCCTTGTGTCCCTTATGGACTGGCTATTTGACACTGTAGAACCAATTAAGCCTCTATAAGTTCAGTTTTTGCCATACAGAGTATTTCCCACCTTTCTAATCTTTCAAAGGATGACAATTCGGATAGATTATGGTTATTAGGTATGCCTTATCCCTTTTGGTGATACTCTACACCGGGTGAAATCTAAAAAAAAGAATAGGGTCGGTTTGGTTACCTAACAAAACCACTTTTTTGTTTGTTTGTTTGGCCTTACCACATACTCCACTCCCCACCCCTCTGTTGACATTAGCTATCATCTTCCATCACTCACACTTTTTTCGGTCCTTACATTGAACCCCACATGTGGGGGTCTGGATGGGGGGGTCCCCATTTCCAATGTCGATTTTAAGAAATGATAATGTCACCCTGTCGATTTTAAGAAATGGCCATGTCATCCTGTCGATTTTAAGAAATGCCCATGTCCCATGTCAATATCTCTGATATTCCTCATGTGGCATGTCACTAGCCCAAAAAACGGCCATGTCGCCATGTCGAATTTAGTGGTCCACACCCATACATGTGGAATTACTTAGTTACCAGGTTAGATAGTCTGGGAAATTTGCTGGAGTACTTCTTTTTAAAGGGAATGCATGACGTCAGCAGCTAGGGTGAGGGGTTTCCAGTTAGTTGAGGAGTCATGACCCTAGCCATATGTTTGTAGGCCTATATGCCCAAAGATGTGACAAGGGGTGTGGCTGGGGTGTTTTGAAAAGGATGCCATAAAAGGTCATAATAAGTGTGTCTTAGTATGGACATCAAACCACAAACCCATATCTACCCTCGGTTGTGCCCCTATAGACACTTTTCTAATAATCCCTTAGCCTAAAAGTGGATTTAGGAGGTGATAACCAGTAGCTGCTACCTAGTGGAGGAGAGGAGAACCTCCCCCAGGAGCTGGTATGGTAAGGTCCACAGTAGTGAACCTTACACCATGAGGGTACCTGCCACCAAACTCCCTTTGGAGTTTTATGTGTGAACTATCTGACCAGATCTGGTGTCTGGCAGGTAAGGGCATGCACACTGGTGTTTATGCATGTCAGGTAGATGACTAGCAGAGGCCTCAGCTCCAGCCAATCAGGAGTGAGCGAACTTCCTGGCTAATCAGCATGGGTCTTTCCCAGGGTTTTGGGTCCTGTTTACACAGGATAAAGTTTGAAATCCAAAGAGGATTTTTCAGTGTGTGGTCGCACAAGGTAGCGTTTGTACCCAGTACGCCCCGTCTTACATACATAATAAGTGTTGTCATTTGTGAACGTTCCATGAATGGGCAGCCATGCAGAAAGGATCCATTGTGAGTGTTGCCCCATAGTAACATTAGTTATCAGAACTAAGACCCCTGCACCACTACATGGAGCATCCTTTTAGTGTGGCTGATGAAATAACAAAGGCTTACCGTTTCCAAGAAAATAGATAATGTTGTTCTCTGTTGGGCTTAAGTATAAAGGGAGTCATCATTTTTTCATGAAGTAAAGTATGGCCAAGTATGGGTGCTGACCATTACATTCTACATGTACACACATACTGCCTCAGCTACCTATAGGACTATTCAATCAATAATAATCTATGTAGCTCGATGATTAAAGAAACAATGTGTATACTATTTGTGACTGCAGAGGGGTTTTCGGCGACCTGGCGACCTGGGCCGTTTTCGGCCGTTTTCCAGGCGACTTTTCGACCTGGGGCAATAATCTAAGCGACCTGGCGACTTTTGCACAAAATTCATTATAGGATAAAGAGTCTTAAAAAAACGACCTTGCGACCTGAGGGGGGGGGGGGACCCCTCTGCACCCCCCTATTTTATCAATTTGTATTGATACATTTACGAGATTTTCAATTTCAATGATTCAGAAGATAGATGACGGTAAAGTATAGCCAGCTAATTAAGTCATGGATGTGCAGAATGAGCAGACGTTTAACAGTAGGCCTCATTGCCAGTAAACTATGTAACATTGATAAATACATGACTATACACAGTTTATACTATATACACAGGCAACCAACACATGACAGAATAACACTAACATTGGGCTTGTACATGTTTCTTTTTATCCATTATGCATTTTTGACTACTGTAAGCGTACCAGTAGATATTTTCATGTCTATGAAATTTCACGTAATTGTGAAAATGTGCAATTTCACTTGTGCTGGATAGTTATTCGTGCTGTGCATATTTTCATGGATTTTGAAATCTGTGAAATCTGCAAAAATATGTATGGCGTAAAAATATGTTTGGCGTAAAAATATGTATGGCATAGAAATATCTACGTTTACCCTTAGTATATTTCTTTGTACAATATGTGTGGTTAATAGGGGAAGGATAATAAAATATATGCATAGTACAATATTGATTCAAAGCCATATTCATAATAACAAGTGTGTTGTCTTGTTAAAGCATAATTCTAACTAACAAAACATCTACAGTAAAGAACTTGTCACGATGAGGCAACGTGGTCTGTATGAGCGTTGTGCGCATGCGTTTATTGCGGACATCCGGTTAGCGCTAGTTTTACGAAAATAGCGATGAACGATACATCCCCCTTTTTATGGTAGAAAGTACAATGTTGAACAATAGATGCTATTTGTAATAAAGTCACATATGTTGGACCTGTAACTCAAAGTGTTCTATATATGAACAGTTCGTTGTTGAAAGTTCTTTCAAAGTCTCTGTAATGAAATTATCTTGATTAATGCTCTTTGGCAGTGATATACATGTTAGACTAGTAAAACATAACTAGTACATAAATGTAGACAAATGTCTTTTTGATCATAGCTCTCAATGTCTTAGTATAGTCTCTTTGTCCTGAAAGGAAGTTATCTCCTTAAAGCGTTACACATATTCAAACATGACATAATGCAATGAAAGTCATTTTTGCAGTCAATGAACCGAAGACAACTGTCTCTGAAAGTTAAAGTTGAGGTTATAGCAATGTTTAGTCAGTGAATCTGGATGGTGGTTTAACCATCCTGCCGGATCTGGTACGCTTGGGCGTTGGTGGTGTCTGTGTCACAGGCACCGGTTGTACGACAGGCGCTGGTGATGGTGGCCTGTCAGGTATATCTGGTACCACAGCAGGCGGCTCTGGTACCTGCTCAGGGACCATGCAATGTTTGGCGGTCTCCTGTGCTTTCAGCAGATGTCTCCTGTTACGTCGGAGTAGCTGTCCCTCTTCGGTCTCAATGGTATATGACCTTGGTGGTCCAGCTTTCTGTATGACCTGGGCCTTAGGTGCCCAGTGCTGACCGTTCCACACCCTCACTGTATCTCCTTCTATCAGTGGTGGCAGTGGTGCGGCATGCTGATTGTACCTCTGGGCCTGATTCTGCCTCACGCGGACAGACGTTGGATCAGGATCCTTCCTGGGACAGCCCAATCTGGTACGAAGCTTGTGTGACATACACAGTTCTGCTGGGGATAGGCCACCATCTAGTGGTGTGGCCCTGTAGTTGAGAAGAGCGAGATATGGGTCTTCTCCTTCCTCCATTGACATTTTAAGTAGTCTTTTGACGATTTGGACTCCTTTTTCGGCTAAGCCATTCGACTGAGGATATCTGGGGCTTGATGTTATATGTTTGAATCCATATTTCTCAGCCATATCCTTGAACTCTTGACAGTCATATTGTCTAGCGTTGTCGGATATAACGATCTCTGGGAGGCCGTGCCTGGCGAAGACGGTTTTCATGTGGGCTACCACGGTCTCTGCTTTAGTGTTCACTAGAAGAGCCATTTCAGGGTAGTTGCTGTGGTAGTCGATCACAAGTAGGTAGTCTTGACCATTCAGATGAAAGAGGTCGGTTCCTACTTTTCGCCATGGCTCCGTTGGCTTCTCATGTTTGATGATTGGCTCTTTTTGCTGTTGATACCTGTATTTTTGACATACAGAGCATTGTCCAACTTCTTTTTCAATGTCAGTGTTCATGGTGGGCCAGAATAGAACTTCACGTGCCCTCCTTTTGTATTTTACGATACCCAAGTGTCCCTCATGAACTAGCTTGAGCATCTCGGGGCGCATCGCCAGCGGGACTATGATGCGCTCTCCTTTCATGATCACTCCGTTCACCTCAGTGTTTCCTTCTCGGAATGTAAAGTACGGGTCTTTCTTGGATGCAGTTTCCCATCCGTCTCGGACGTGCTGCAGCAGTTTGCACATGTTGGTGTCTTTCTGAGTCTCTAGGACCAACTGTGCCCACATCTTGTCACTCACTGGAAGATTCCTGATCACACCTTCTGTATGCTTGGCTACTTCTGCTTCCAGTGAATCAACTTGAGTGTCAATCAGGTATGCACGTGATAAGGTATCTGGTATGTGCATCAGCTTCCCTGGAACCCATACGAGGTCGAAGTCATACCTGAGCAGCTTAAGCATCAGTCTCTGGATTCTCGGTGAGGCATCAGCAAGGGGCTTCTTCCTTATTGATATCAGGGGCTTATGATCAGTCACTAGTGTTATGTGCTTGCCATAGACATACTCTTCAAACTTCTGGCAGCCAAACACTAGCCCCAATGCCTCTTTCTCGATTGCGGCATATCGTTGCTCTGTGGCGGTCAGGGATCTTGACGCATACGCCACAGGATGCCATTCTTCCATGTGCGACTGAAGTAGGACTGCTCCAATTCCCTTCTTTGAAGCATCAGTTGCCACCTTCGTATCACGGTCCAAGTCATAATGCTTCAGGACTGGCGCGTTCACTAAGAGCTCTTTCAACTCTTTGAACTCACGCTGATGCTCGTGTCCCCAGCTCCAGGTGTTCTTCTCCTCTAGGAGACTGCGCATTGACTTGGTCCTACTGGACAGGTGAGGAATGAACTTGCCCAGATAGTTTACCATGCCGAGGAATCTCTGTATGTCATTCTTACAGGTGGGTGTCGGCATGTCCGTGATGGCTCTGACCTTCTCGGGGTCAGGCTGCACTCCTTTGCTGGAGAGTATCTCTCCTAGGTAGGTGATTTTCTGCACTCTGAACTCACACTTATCTCGATTCAGCTTTAGGTTGTGTTGTCGAGCTCTATCGAGAACACGGAGTAGTCTCTGGTCGTGTTCCTCCACGGTGGTACCCCACACGATGAGGTTTTACAAGTCCTAGGTCTTCACTGGTCTCTAGTCCTATGACTGGCTGTAGGTCGTTGTCAACGACAAGGAATGTAGTATTTAGCTTATTTCCTTTGTAGCTCAGTTTCACCATGCACGTTCCCTTGTTCTCGACTGTTGTCCCGTTGTATGCCTTAAGCTGTATCTTGCTTTTCACAAGCTTAGGGCGATCCTGCATCTTGGAGTAGTGTTCCATGGGAATCAAGTTCACTTGAGCTCCAGTGTCTATCTTAAAAGGCACTGAGTGTTCATTAGCGCTGATGGGTATGATCCAATTCTTGCCACCACCATCTACATCACTGATGAACTTATCGACTGTTCCACAAACAGCTGATCTTCGTCTGAAGACTCGGACCCCTCGTCTACAACGTGGACGTTCCTTCTACCGGTACTACGCCTATCTCCGCTCGATCCTGACATATCAGTCTTACACACTGTGGAGCTGTGATTTGGCTTTTGACACCTGTCACATGTCTTCCCGTATGCTGGACACTTCTTCGGCGGATGGCTGGTACCGCAGTACGTGCACTTCTTCTTATTCTTATGATCGTGTTTTCTATCATGTTGTTGCCTGCTGTTGTTGTGTTTGTGCTTGTTACTGTTGTGACCCCTACTCACAGCATGGACTGCGTTGGCGAGTCCTCCGTCTGCGAATACTGACATATGCTTGCGTGACACCTCGCTAGCCTTGCATATTTCTATGGCTCGCTGAAGCGTCAACTGTCCTTCTCTAAGCATTCTGCCTCTGACACTAGGATCCCTGACTCCATACACTATCTGATCTCTAATAATGCTGTCTTTCAGGTCTCCATAGTTACATGACTTGGCTTTGAGACGGAGATCCGTGACGAACGAATCACAACTCTCCCCCTCTTTCTGCACTCTAGCCCTAAGCATGTATCTTTCATAGGTCTCATTTGATTTTGGGGCACAGTAATTGTCAAATGCAGTCATCACAACCTCATATTGCAGATTCTGTGGGATTATTTTGTCTGCACCAGCTTCTCCGGCGTCACCATCTCCTTCCCCCTCGGCGGGAGGATCTGCTACAGCAGCTGGGATAGCAGGGGGCTCAGGCTCAGGAAACTCATAAGTATTATAAATGTCAATAGCCTCCTGACCTGCTACCGACAACAACATTGCCACCCTTCTATTTGTGGGTAGTTCATCATGACCATTGGCACTCATGTGCAGTTCAAATCTCTGCTTGAAGGCTTTCCAGTTACTGTCAATATTAACCAGGAATGACATTGGCTCTGGCAGCTTGCCATAGACCTCCATCTTGTCTTGCTTCAAACAGGTACTGTAGAAATTATTAGAGTAAATTCACTTACTTCCCTCCAAAGTTCATCAAAGTTTCAAACCTATTCAGATTCTCTGTTGGTTTCCACTTCTTAGATTCACTTCCTGACACCATGTGTTGTCTTGTTAAAGCATAATTCTAACTAACAAAACATCTACAGTAAAGAACTTGTCACGATGAGGCAACGTGGTCTGTAAGAGCGTTGTGCGCATGCGTTTATTGCGGACATCCGGTTAGCGCTAGTTTTACGACAATAGCGATGAACGATACAACAAGTGCTACATTTTGGCTCTAATTTCCACGATGCGCTGCAATGTAAGTACATAGCCATTATTGCAAGAAGCAACATGGCACAAACTTTGGAGGTAGACAGGGCAAATCTTTTATAGTTGGGGATCCAAGCAGGCAGAATGTCAATATTTAACTTTGACCTGACATGGAAACCAATACTTGTTATGAGGGTTGGATCAGGTTAATTTGAGGATGCTGAATCTGATTCCGCCATTTGTAAAGCTGTATCTAGGTCGGAACAAGGTCAAATTTAAGGTCAAAGGTCAAGCTTTGATTTAAGACAATCCATTTCCATCTAAATTATGATTATGTAGATGGAATTTTTCTTTTATGATAATCATCATACTCTCATATGGGATATATAGGTTGCCTGCACAGAGAAAAGAAGTAGCATCACTGTGACTCTAAAATGGGAGTCTGGCCCCGATCACTGAGGTAACTCTCCCCAGGACTCTAATATGACTCCCTAATATTAGTGGGACTCTATAATAACTCTGTAATGACTCCTGTTCTAAGAGAGTCACAGCTAATTGACTCCCTACCTCACATTGACTCCCATCCTAAGGAGTCATGACCAGGAGGACTCCATACAGGGGAGTCACAACTCCATAGGGAGTCATGTGTAGCCGACTCCATTTGACTCCCTAAACTATCCTGACTATCAAACTGAAACTTTCAATACATGTATATCACCAGTTCTGAACTCTTTCACTAGAGGGCCTCGCAATATGATTTTTAGAGTTTTTCTAGAACAGTGCCATTCGTAATGGTTTTAAAATGGCCCTCTTCATCTGATCAAGACAGAACTTAGTTATACTTATGCTTATAGTAGGAATGTCTGATAATAAGTACATGGACTAAAGAAAATATTTAATTATGTGAAATAGACCAAAATAAGGTACAATAGAAGCATAGACATCATTTCTGTGGGTAAATGTTGATGTTAAAGCATTTCACTGTTTCAACTATGGAAGGATTATAAACTTGATGGCTGAGATCAAGTAAATAAAAGCTCTGAAGCTTTTTTTCTGGTGAATTAGTCCCACCATTCAGACTGATGTAAATGATGAAAGCAAGGAGAAGGGATCTCCTTGCATGATCTATTTTGATTCCCTCCAATAATAGTGTCAAACAGATTTTTTTATGGAGTTATCCGATTTCCACTCCTGTTGGACTCTATATGCAAATGGAGTCAGCACACCTAGACTCCCTAATGATATGGAGTCACTTTAGAGTCATGGGGACAGTTACGTCAGTGTTCAGTGCCAGACTCCCAATTGAGAGTCACTGTAATTCTACTTCTTTTCTCTGTGTGACCATGGTTGACCATGGTTTAGGTAAAGGTCACTTCCTCCAAGGTATCTGTATGACTTAAAGTGGCTGGTGCACCCAGTCCTTTCTGCTTCTAATGATGTGGCCACTAGCTGGCATTATATAATCAAGAGGCCAAACTCCTCCAGGCTTGGTTCAGACTTTCCCCTTCCTCCAGGGTTGCCCCCTGCCCCCTCCATCATATCTTGGCTGTTTTGTTGGCTATATGTGTTAAATCATAACATTACATAATATAGACACATTATAATCTGCCCATCTCTTTGTAGATGTAACCCACCCACTCCTTGTGACACCTCCTCACAGTATGGGGTATGAGCTGCTCACATGGATTTTGGGGGCAGATACCACCTGCTGTGACCCCTGCTGAGCAGAATAATTGTAGATACCTTTCATCTTCTTCCTGGACATTTAGTAGGTAGGGCAATCAGGAGCCGGTTTACCGGGTCTGTATGTGTCATAGTGCTAAACAGCCAAAATGAAATCATCAATTACTCAGCAATGAGACATTTTACAATATCAAATGACATATCGCAGGAGGGGGGAAGCTGACACATCTGAAGTGGTCAGGGCAATGAGGTACTGAGATATAAATTGGTAAAATAAATACAGATGCACTGCAGAGAGGTAGATTGGAATGGTTTCTAAAGGGGAGGCACTGGTGCTACCTTCAGAGAAAAGGGGGGGGGGGGTCATTCATGAACATTTTCATTTATGTTTTTGTTATCTTATACATATGTACTCTCCTGACAGAGCAGATTTTGTAGGTATCTTGTTTTACTTTCTGTCACAAAAATTACTAAATAAAACCATTTGTGATTAAATTCCAACATCTTTCCAGGCAATTTATATAGTCAGGTACCCCCTACAACCCCCCAAAACCCCCCACCATTAGGTAGCCTATAACTTTGTGAATGATGTTCTTTTAGTTTGGTGCAGAAATATGCTGGCGAAAATTGGCGATAGGGGTTCTCCTAGAATGAGGTAATTACTCTAGAATTGCCACTCTCAGGAAATTGTCAGGAAAATATTATTCAAGCACCTCACATCATATTTAGCTCATGGATCTGACAGAAAAGAGTTTTACGAATCCAATGTAAAAAACAGAATAATGATATCTTTTAAAGGGAATTCTCCAGGCCCCTTCAAAGTTAGGGTATTCCCAGCCCTGCCTCGAGTTTAGAGCTGGGAAGCAGCCTAGGACCACTCCAAGAAAGAGTAACAGTGGAGGGGATTGACAGGTTGATTATCTCAACTTTTATTTTTCAAAAATTCATAGAAAATGATCTATCAATGGCAGATCAATGAGAGTTACATATCCAAAATCCAATTGATCTACCCGTCATTTTGAGATACCATATGGTAAATTCTGACCATTTTCTAAAATTATGTCGTCCTACCTACATTTAGCTAACATTGTGTAACCCATCATAACATTAGTACCTGAATCACCCACAAGAGGGGATGTCAATGTGAGCTGCACTAGCGACTTCGGTGCACCAGCACCTTTAAACTGCCTAGAGCATTACCCTGACATTTGTTTCCAAACTTCAATTACACTTGATGCCCTTTCCTTGATGCTTCCTGTGCAATTCATAATTCTGTCTACATACAACATTACAAAGTCTCCATGGAAGGAAGAAAACTATTTTACAAAGTGTTTGTTAACAGTAAATTAAGAGTCCCCATAAGACCAGGAAAACAAGGTACTGCATTATGTCTATTTTTTGTTAACTATGCTGTTCAAAGCCGAAGGGATGTTTTCATTGAATGTGATGAAATTGTGTGGACAAAATGTTTACTGTGGACACTTCATGATGCTTTCTGTGGACAAAGTGTGCATTATGGACATATTGTGATGGCTTCTTGTGGACAAAGTGTGTTTGTGGACATTATGGCACAGAATGCTGTTGACAATTTGTGGTTTGAGGACTCTTGGGGTAGTGACTGACTGTGGACAAGCTATATTTTGTAGACATTTTGAGATGTTGAGTGTGGACAAACTGTATTTGTGGGCACTTTGTGATGGAAGGCTGTGGACAAGCTGTATCTTGCAGACACTTTGTGATGAAAGGCTATGGACAAATTAATTGTATTATGTGGACACTTTGTGATGGTAGGCTGTGGACATTTATATAAAGTGATGTGGACATGTTGTATCATGTGGGCACAAAATACCCTTTACAATTTGTCTCTCCAAAACTTGACCTTTGACCTTAATTTTGACCTTGTGCCGACCTAGATATCATTTCATACATATCAGAAATGGAATCAGCACCCTCAAATTACCTTAGTCCACTCCTCATACCAAGTATTGGCCTCCATGTCAGCTCTTCCCAAAGATCCCAGACTGGATCCCCAACTATTATGCATCAACGCAGGCAAATCCCAAATGCTAATGTGTAATGAACTCAGAAATCATTCTAACCCAACCATTAAAATGGGAGGACATACCTTAACCACCGCACTGGCTATGAATACCTTGGTATCATTGCTATCAATTGCAACAGCCTGTCTTATATATAAACAAGCTATACTCTCTGTAATTGATTACTGTTCATCTATTTACAATGGTCTCACAACATCCAACGTTAAAAAGTTACAACATGTCCAAAACAGGTGTTTAAGTACCTGCTTAATAATAAGCAAAAACATAACGAGTGAGCATATCCCAGCCATATGCCTACGCGTGGCCCTTCATATATAAGAAAAAATTGAACCTTATCCAACGGCTAACTACCACAGACTGACCGAGCGGTGGGCGGATATGGCAGGTGGGGCCAGCTTGGGGCGCCCCCTGGGTTACATATACTGAACTACCATTTGCCGCTGCTTCCAAATATATTACTGTTATCCAGTCAGATACCATACATGTGTAGAACACGTGCATTAACTAGGTCATTCCATTCTCCAGACAGATGTTCTGATTTATTACTAACAGTGTGGGGAATCCTTCGACTACCACCTGCTGTGTAGGGCGCACTAGGGACAATCTGAGTGAAATTAGATACCCCAAATGGTGCAGACCTTACTTATATCCTGATTCAGTTACACGCTGCTATACCAGAACGTAAGAAGTACTTTATATTTGAGATTTTAAGCATTTTTGTGTTTGTCTACCACCTCCTATGTCATCTAACAGGGGGCAGTGCAAACAAATGGCTGACATTCAGAGTGTCCCACACTGTACCTTACTATAGGCAACCTCCGTTGTGAGAGTGTATTGACCCAGTTTATGCACTTGGTGTAGAATACAGTCTAAACACCACTGTTTCCTAACAGTCAGCCTTTTATGATATATTCCTACAGTGGAATCGGTCAAAAATGGCAGGGAGGCACTGGGACCCCAATTATTAGATTTGTGTTTCTACTGTTGCAATCAAGTCTTTAGTAGGGCCTGATGGCTTTTTAACTTTGCAGACCTCAAAAAGACCAACAAATGTTTTTCTAAACAGAGATCCGGTTAGACAGTAAATGATAAAATTGACACTGTGGTTAATATTGTCTAAATTATATATGATGAAGAAATATTTCTGATGGATGCTGAAGTTGATTCCAATATACTTTGATATTGTATGGATAATACCAAGAACCTTTCCAGGTAAAGTAGTCACTGCAAAGACAGCGCACACTGCAAACATTGTGATGGTTAAACTTGTAGTCATATCGCTAGCTTTTCCTGGTTGACCTGTCCCGTGCTTAGCTCTGAACTTTCTGTTCAAATAGACTTTTCTCAGTGTCAGCACATTTAATATAGAGATAGTACAGAAGGGGATGATGCAGTAGACACATGCAAGAAGAACTGAATAAATAGCTTCAGTCAGAGATCCTGATCCAAACGTATGACAATATTCTATCCCATTAACTGTGGTGACTTTACAGGTGAATAAGATTGGAAGATCCATAATACACATCACAATGATTAGAATCAAGATAGTGCTGATTGACTTCTTTCTGGTGCAGTAAATGTTCACTTTAAATGGGTAGAATACAGCTATAGCACGTTCTGCTGCAATCAATACAATTAACCAAGAAGACACATTAGAAGCTGTGTTATGGGCAAACAAATTTATACGGCAGATCCACAGTGATACATAGGAGGATGATGAACTATATATCTCAAGATCAACTAAAACAACTAACCATAATGCTATAGTATCAAATACAGCAAGGACAAAGAGCAAGATCATGAAGACAGAGGTCCTCATGAGGGAACCGTAAAGTATCACAATGATAATAAGACTGTTCAACACCGTCCCGATTCCGCATAAAGTTGATGAGGTGGTTTCATCAGCTGAGAGGATTAGATAGTTTGGTTTGAAGGTAGTTGTGAAATTGTTGCTTGGGGTGCTGCCAGATGAAACATCATCAGGATATGTTTGATTTCCCATGAAGTCCATCATGACGTAAATGTACGCAACAGCACTGAGTGGATTATATAGGATACTTAAATGTTCACAGAGTTTGAGATGTGGTGCTGTGGAGGTATGTATCCCAGCTAACAATGATACAGCATACTCTGTTCAGGACTGCTAATGCTGCAGATAACCGGGAACGCAGGTAGACGTACATTGTCAGTATCTTAACCTGAATGATGCTTCTGTAAATACATTATTGTTGGCTTGCAGGCTGAATCGATTCTTGTGGCTTTTAGCATGTTTGCTCTGTACACAGAGTGTCTGTGTTGGGAGTAATTCCTCATCAGTCTAATGCTGGGGCCAAATAAAAAAAAAAGTGTTGTTTCAGGTAACATGGGATGAAACTCTAGGGTCGGTAGGTCGGATCTTTTTTTTTTTTTTACTTTTTTACTTTTACAGCCCCTCTGCGATACCAAAAAAGTGTAAAAATGTGAAAAAAAAATTCAAAATTTTTGTTAACCTAAAATTGACCAAAAAAAGTGTAAAAATTTCTTCAAAATTGCATAAAAAAAAGTAGGGTCGGCCCTGTTTTGATAGGGTCGGTCGGGTGACCTGAAACAAACCTTCTTTTTTTTTTGGCCTGGTCAGATCTCCTACATGTTGGTCATGTAAAAACAGGTAGAACCAGCAGGTAGTTAAAATATCCCCTGTCTACCATATACTTTGAATTGATTCCAAACTAATGATATTGCATTGTATACTTGTCGACTCACTGCTGCCTGCATGGGTGATGCATATATGGCTTGTGGGTAGATGCAGCATTTGCAGTCCCGTCATGATGCAGCAGGGCCGACCTCTGACATTTTGTTTCATGCTTACCTTAGGCCAAAAAAAAGGTATGTTTCAGGTAACATAGCAAGAAAATGTAGGGTCGGTAGATAAAAAAAAAGACTACTGCTTTAAACATGAAAGTATTAGCCAGCCTCTCCAAAGACCCTCAAACTGACCAAAAAAGGGCAAAAATATGAAAAGTTCTTCAAAATTGCATAAAGAAAAGAAGTAGGGTCGGCCCTGTTTTGATAGGGTCGGTCGGGTGACCTGAAACAATCCTTTTTTTTGCCTTACCTTTTTTGAAATACTCATCCTACCTAATTTTTTTTCACCATATATCATATTCTCCTTTCAAATAAAACTTTCCATCATTTTTGGTATTACTTCAAAATTTCGACTCCTTGGGTTTTGCCTGCGTTTATAATAGTGCATAAGAGGTGGGGTGGGCAAAAGGATTTCGACCCCTCTAGAGAGATTCCACCCCTTTTTGGCCAAAAAAAGCCAGCATGTTCCTATAGTTCAAAGAAGGAGAGGGGGGGGGGGGGGGAGAATTCCGACTTGTCTTGAGGGGAGCCATATATATATATTTTTTTTTTGGAATTGCATTTAACAGAGGAATACTCTCAAATTGATAATTATGGGCATTGGGATTTGCACCATGTTTTAACAGCAGTTCAATGAGATCAGGTGGACAAGGGAACTCATGATTCCATAGTGTCAATGTCAGTGGGCTTTGTGTCCCATCAGATGTTGTGCATTTAGCATCAACATCAAGAAGCATCTTGACAACATCACTGTAACTTAGGTCTACTGCTTCTTGTAGGGCAGTCCTGTCTACCCACCTGGCTTT
>OX381720.1:4493974-4794974 GCA_947462335.1 Harmothoe impar | reverse complement strand
GTAATACATGGACAGAAGAAAAATTGTCTGCCCAGACCCGGGATCGAACCGGGAACCTTCAGATCTTCAGTCTAACGCTCTCCCAACTGAGCTATCAAGGCAGAGTCATGAGAGGAGGACAAAATATAATACAGATTCATGTGTGAAAGGGGCATGCATATGAGCACTGGGGACAGGGAGGTGCAGTATCACATCTCTCTAGTGGAAGGGGAGTCACCTGGTTATATGTTAATGGGGACAGCAAAGTAATTTGCATATAACACACAGTAATTTGCATATAATACACAGGCTGCCGGATGCATCGACACTGTGTCACGTGGTATGCTGCACCATTTGGTTCCCGCTCAGTCTCGGCCCACACAGACATCTCAGGCTACACAGGCACTGTGTCACGTGGTATGCTGTGCCATTTGGTTCATGCTCAGTCTCGGCCCACACAGACATTTCAGGCTACATGGGCGCTGAGTCAGGTGGTATGCTCGACCATTTGGTTCGTGCTCAGTCTCGGCCCACAAAGACATCTCAGGCTACAAGGGCACTCAGTCAGGTGGTATGCTGCACCATTTGGTTCGCGCCCAGTCTCGGCCCACACAGACATCTCAGGCTACAAAGGCACTGAGTCGCGTGGTATGATGCACCAATTGGTTTGCGCTCAGTCTCGGCACACACAGACATCTCAGGCTACACGGGCACTTAGTCAGGTGGTATGCTGCACCATTTGGTTCGTGCTCAGTCTCGGCCCACACAGACATCTCAGGCTACAAAGGCACTGTGTCAGGTGGTATGATGCACCATTTGGTTTGTGCTCAGTCTCGGCCCACACAGACATCTCAGGCGACATGGGCACTGAGTCACGTGGTATGCTGCACGATTTGGTTTGTGCTCAGTCTCGGCCCACACAGACATCTCAGGCTACAAAGGCACTGAGTCGCGTGGTATGATGCACGATTTTGGATTGTGCTCAGTCTCGGCCCACACAGACATGTCAGGCTACAAAGGCACTTAGTCACGTGGTATGATGCACGATTTGGTTTGTGCTCAGTCTCTGCCCACACAGACATCTCAGGCTACAAAGGCACTGTGTCACGTGGTATGCTGCACAATTTGGTTTGCGCTCAGTCTCGGCCCACACAGACATCTCAGGCTACAAAGGCACTGAGTCACGTGGTATGATGCACGATTTGGTTTGTGCTCAGTCTCGGCCCACACAGACATCTCAGGCTACAAGGGCACTGAGTCAGGTGGTATGCTGCACTATTTGGTTCGAAACCATGCCCAGAAATGAAAAACGAGGTCTCAAATCGATGGCAATTGTTGCCATAGTCGATGCTTGTAGACAACAATTAAAACAGGTTTTGAACGAGGTCTCATTTTGTTGCCAATTGTACGTGTAGTTGACGATTGCACGCGCATGTCAATGTAAGTGAGGGCCAGATTTTGCCAAATCACCACGTCACAGCCTGTTCTAGTGCACCATCTGGCAAATCACTGAAAAAATCAGGTCCAGCGGGCCATTAAATGTGATCCTCTGTGTGAGTAACACTGTGTGAGTTTCTTGAGAGAGGTTACTCTGGCAGAGCATCCACATTTATGGTTTCATTCTGGGCCTCATTTTACTCCCCTCCAAAAAAAGAAAAATATTGTCTGGATGTGGGAGCGTTTATGGAGCTGCTCCCGCCATAGGTCCAACTGTTGTGTTAATGATTACCTTGATCAAATATGTCACTAATTTTAAGTGGAATGCCTTTATGGCATGTGTGGAGAAGTCCTGGCTTTTGGTAGTCATTACTAATAATTATTGATATTATTGATGATAATGTGTTTTATATTATGATAGTTGATGATGATATAATAGAGAGGGTATTGCTGTTATAAGAACTGCCTACTGTGGTCGTACTTTATTTCGCTGGGTATATATTTTCGCTATATTCACGGAAATGAAAAATCCGCGAAATTCTTATATGCTACAGTATGGAATAAATACCTGCAAATTAGTCTTTTTTGCCACCCCAGCGAAAGTTTACACCCGTGAATATAAGTACTTTCACAGTAATTACTGAACTGTGACAGTTGGGATTAACTGGATTTTAGAGTATTCTACCATTTATTGGCTATGGGTTCAGAGACCGTTCTGCCTTTTATGTAAGCTCCCTTGCTCCTTAATGGTTCACATGCACAGTTTCAAGTGAC
This sequence comes from Harmothoe impar, assembly GCA_947462335.1. Taxonomy (NCBI): domain Eukaryota; kingdom Metazoa; phylum Annelida; class Polychaeta; order Phyllodocida; family Polynoidae; genus Harmothoe; species Harmothoe impar. Next base: position 4,792,784 of record OX381720.1, on the reverse strand, counting down.
ATGAAGAACTGATTCATCAAGACGGTCAATTTGATGTTTACACTATACATGTCAAGCATTTAGCTGTAGAGTATGAGATAATTGTGCATGTTAACTGTGTTACATTGTAGTATAAAATATAGTGATGAAACCTAAGCCTTTACAGGTATAGTGTTATTTCATATTTCCTACACCAAACAGGACATTCTGACTTATATTTGCTTTAATAATTATTCATACGGCATTAATATCAGTGTAAAATGTGTCTCATAGTATTGCCAGTATATTATGGGGGTCAGGCTATGTCAGTTAATGGAGCATTCGGATTGTAGAAAGCTCATATCTCATGACACAGGATGTAGCGTTTCAGTCTTGAGGGTCCTGGGAGCCTCCTCACTACAGATGGCTGAAGGGACACCAGGTTCTCCCGCACACAGCGGCGGCAGTACCACTGTAGGGACTGCGGCCGACTCAGAAACCCGGATATTCTTTGAATCAGGTCCAAAGTACTTTGATATTGTTGTGCAATTTCCTCAAAGTGACTGACATCAACAGCTTCAGGGTAGACTTGGAGTGATTCATCACTGAATTCCTGCAAGTCCACCATCTGCTGGGACCAATACTCAGGAAAGGTAGATTTCCAGATATCCCCCTGTATCTTCTGATGTTCCCCTTTCTCAGCTTTCTCTAACTGGTCCCACATACCTTGTATAGTTCTTTCAAGGGCTCGATGGTTTTGAGTCTTGTGCTTCAGCCAGGCTGAGATGGCCACCTCCATGTTGCTGAGCTGTGTCTGTGCTCCATGTGAGACCCTCATACCAGCCTGCAGCAGGATTAGAAGGATTTCAGGAAAGCGGCTCCGATGAGAGTGCAGGATTTCAGGAAAGCTGCTCCGATGAGAGTGCATAAAATGGTCTTTGAGTAAACCAACCTTTGATATTGTGTCTGCTCCATGCCTGATGAGCCATCTGACACTGTTACTGTGACCATCGCGCCCAGCAGCACACTCCATGGCAGTTCTGTGTCGACTATCCTCCATGTAGATGTTGCCTCCGCGCAGGAAGTTAAGATCAAGCTGCTTTTGTAGAAACATGTGCTGATAATGGAAGATGAACTCTGACAGCCTATGGATTAATGGTTTTCCCCGTTTGACTGTATCATTGATGGGTGCACCAAATTTCAGCAGCATCTCAATGAGATCTGGTGAACACTCAGAGGACTCTAGTGCAAGATCCAGTGAATTCTCCAACTCGGCAACATTCATGTATTCAGCACCTGCATCGAGAAGCATCTTCACGCCCTCAGTCCATCCCCGCGATGCTGCTTCATGGATTGGTGTTCTTTGTACCCATACACCTTCATCATACTCATCATAATACAGTCTTATATCCACCCTATGTAACACATTGGGGTTTGCCCCATGTTCCAAAAGGAGCTGGACAAACCTTGAGAGGTCTACAATATTTCTGACAGTATGGATTGCTTGTGGCAGGGGAATTGCCTTGTCTGACTTGTGATTGTTTGGGTCAGCCCCATGTTCTAGCAGCAGCTCGATGAGATCAGGATGACAATCATGGTTTCTCAGGGCCAGCATCAGTAGACTTTGCAATGCATCAGACATTATGCATTTGGCACCGGCTTCAAGAAGCATCTTTACTCCCTCAGTCCATGCACATCTTGTCGCTATGTGTAGAGCAGTCCTTTGTACTTTTTCTATCTCCCCATCTCCACTTTTATTTACCCTGAATGTTGCATTTGGGTTTGCTCCATGCTCCAACAAGAGCCTCACATTAGTTGGATCAATATTTTCACCCCAATGTTTAAGGGACTTAACAGCTCCAAATGCATTTATTAAAGGAGTATTATTATGTTGATCATCATGATCATTGGGATCTACACCAAGTTTTAGCAGCAGCTCAACGAGATCAGATGGACATCGCTCCTTTTGTAGTGCCAGTGCCAGAGGGTTTTCTATTTTACCAAATTGACCAGATGTCACAAATTTTGCGCCAGCATCAAGAAGAAGCTTTACCCCCTCAGTCCACCCTTGCCTCACTGCTTCATGCAGAGCAGTCCTCTCTACTGTTATCTTTTCTGTGGATGTTTCAACATCTTGTCTGTAAGATACATTTGGGTTTGCTCCACGGTGCAACAGAAGTTGAAGAACTTTCATATCCTTTATCATGATGGCTCTTAACAGAGGAACATCATCATGTTGATCATCATGGTCATTGGGACTCACACCATGTTTTAGCAGGAGCTTGATGAGATCTGTAGAACAACGATTTGCTCCATGTTCCGGCAAGAGCTGAACAGTAGTTGTGCTTGTGCCATTCTGATAATCACTGTAACTTGCAATTGCTTCCAGCAAAGGAGTAGTTTTAGGTTGATTAGCATGGATATCATTGTGGTTTGTCACATTTGGGTGTGCGCCATACTCCAGCAGAAGCTTCACTATATTTGTGATATTCTGACCATATCCAGACTTTCCAATGGCTTTTAGCAAGGGAATATTCTCAAGTTTATCATCATGGTTATTGGGATCGGTGCCATGTTCAAGCAGAAGCTCAATTAAATCAGGTGGACAATCATAATTAGTTAGTGCCAGTGCCAGTAGGTTTTGCAATCCATCAGATGTTGCGCATTTAGCACCAGCATCTAGAAGCATCTTCACTCCCTTAGTCCACCCTACCTTTACAGCTTTGTGTAGGGCAGTTTGCTGTACATATTTGTCATCTCTGTTTCCTCCTATATTCACACTTTGTGCCAGATTTGGGTCTGCCCCATGTTTCAACAGAAGCTGGACAATTCTTGAGCGGTATGGCTCAATCTTACAATCAGTAATGGCATAGCCTAATGGCAAATCCTGATCTGTCTTGTGATAGTTTGGATCTGCTCCATGTTGTAGCAGAAGCTCGATGATATCATAATCACGATTGTTTTTGTGTAGTGCCAGCGCTAAAGGGTTTTCTAATTCACCAAACTCACTGGGGTTAGCACCAGCATCAAGAAGCACCTTGACTACCCCAGGCCTTCCTCTTTCTATTGCTTCCTGCAGGGCCGTCCTCTGTACCGATTTTCCTTCAAGGTATCCTACCTTTACCCTGTGTGTCACATTTGGGTTTGCTCCATGCTTCAATAGGAGCTCTACAACATATGTGGCATTCTGATGTACCTCTTTGACCGCATTTAGCAAAGGTATATTTTCAATCTGATCATCGTGGTCATTCGGATCCGCACCATGTTTTAGCAGCAACTCAATGAGATCAGGTTGACCAGATTGAGGCTGTACTGCCTGTATCAAGATGTTCTGGATTACATCAGACATTTTGCATTTAGCACCAGCATCAAGAAGCATCTTCACCACTTCAGTTGACCTGGACTCTACTGCTTTGTGTAAGGCAGTCCTGTGTACCCATTCGGCCTCTCTATACCCTCCTATATCTACCTTATGAACCACATTTGGGTTTGCGCCATGCTCTAAAAGGATTTGAACAAGAGATGTGCCTCTTTCGTGAAACCTGCAATTTTCAATTGCTAGTAGCAAAGGAATATTTTCAGTTTGATCATCATGGTCATTGGGATCTGCACCATGTTTTAGCAGCAGTTTGATGACATCCGGTGGACAGTTATAAGTCTGTGATGCCAGTGCCAGTGGGTTTTTCAATTTATCAGAAGCTGTGCATATAGCACCAGCATCAAGAAGTATCTTCACCACTTCAGTTGTCCCTTCAAACACTGCTACATCTAGGGCTGTCCTGAGTACTGGTTTCTGCTCTCCATCCCGTTCAATTTCCATCCTGCGTGCTCTATCAGGGTTTACCAGAATATGCCCCTCCCTTGTATCTACTCGATGTGCTAAGTTTGGGTTTGCCCCATGTGCCAAGAGGAGCTGGACCACCTTTACGAGGTTCCCGGCAAGAGTATCACTGAAGCATGATACGGCGATGTAAACAAGCCTAGTTTTGATACTTCTACATGTGTCATATTGCTCTCATTTTAACCGAGTCTTCTTTAATGGTCAATCATCCTATATTCCAAATGGCATCAATATGACAGTACAGGGAAGGAATGCCAAGGGCAAACAAAACTGGCTATGGAAAATCCAATGCTTAGCGGCCATCTTGTTCAGGGCTGGGCATATAGTCATATGCTGGAGCAAACCTAAAACTCTCTGGAGCAAAGTATCTCAGGAGGGCAGACATTAACAACACCCCCCCCCTCCTACACCTGGTGTGTTAGGCATATTACTACTGGTTTTATAAAATAATCATAAAGAAATTTCCCCTAGATTGGCCATTCTGAGGATGGGGGGGGGGGGCAAATTGTATTTGGACAATTTTGAAATTCTACATTCTAAACAATGGATTCTGATCAGAGTTTTGATCAGAAAAATTTGATCTCCATCTTTATAATGATTTCATCTAGAGGAGTTTACATACATGTTGTTTTAAGAACTGCTAAATTGGTACCAGTATAGGCCTAGTCTCAGGATTTGCTCTAGTATTATATTTAATACTATAAATGCAAATTCAGTGGTTTCAGAGCATGAAATATTTGGTCTAGGAAAATTTAGAAATTCTACCTTTAGATTAGTGTGCCCTACAGAGTTTTGGGGACACATTGCCCTAGGATAAATTTTAGAATTCCATCTCTGATGTGTATATCTTTTTAGGGGTTTGCGGACATATTGCTCCCAAGAAAATTTTGTAAATTCACTGTTAGATTAGTGTATTCTGAGGACCTTTGGGCATATTGGTCCATAGGAACACTTAGAAATTCTACCTTTAAGCTTGATGATTTCTGATGCGTCCCTGTGTACTTTGCAAAAAGACAATTTAGAAGTTTTATCTTAAGATTATTCTGGGTAGAATAAAGAAATTCTATTCTCAAATTGCTGTCTTCTGATGGGTATCAGCACATAATTGCTAGAGGGAAATTTAGAAATGTCAACTTAAATAGGCATGTTCTGTGGTGTTTTGGGGCATATTGCTGTGCATAATTTTATCTCTAGATTGGTACATTTTGAGGGATTTGGGGGCATAGTATTGACTAAGAAAACCTAGAAAAGAATTCAAAGCCTACTGGGTGTGCCGCTCAAAAGAATCTATAATATGACTTGCAGATTGGTGCATTCTGTGGCATCTTGCTACAGGATAACTTGGATAGTTGATAGGCTATATACACATAATAGTAGGAGCATATAATTATATATGTAATAATGATATTGCTCTGAGAACATTTGGAGAGTAAGGCTATCGAAATACTTTTAACTTCAGTTCTAATTGGACTATTTACAAAATTCTTTCAGATTTAGAAAGCCCTGACTCTCCCTAATGTCCCTGTCGCATTTTCCAAGGCCCCTGTCGCACATTTTTTGCGACATTGCGACAGTTGCCCAGCCCTGCTTGTTGCTTTTGACAGCTGTCAAATTGAGGTTCCCAAAACGCCCACCAGGAGCCTCAGTCGTGCACCCCATCAAACCATACGTAAGCGGCGCCCCCGCCATCTAGCGCCACGTTTGGTTTGAACATGAAACTAATTACCTTAGTCCACTCCTCATACCAAGTATTGGCCTCCATGTCAGCTCTTCCCAAGGATCCCAGACTGGATCCCCAACTATTATGCATCAACGCAGGCAAATCCCAAATGCTAATGTGCAATGAACCCAGAAATCATTCTAACCAAACCATTGAAATGGGAGGACATTTTTTAACCACCGCACTGGGTATGAATACCTTGGTATCATTGCTATCAATTGCAACAGCCTGTCTTATATATAAACAAGCTATACTCTCTGTGATTGATTACTGTTCATTTATTCACAATGGTCTCACAACATCCAACGTTAAAAAGTTACAACATGTCCAAAACAGGTGTTTAAGTACCTGCTTAATAACTATACTATGAGGCACCCAGTTGCGGGTCTTTATGAAGTATGTAATTAAGGTAAACTATCTCAATGTCATGTTTGACATGCAACTGCTAAGCAGGTTCCTATACTCAGGGGAACATATGTATGAGGACCTAGGTCTCAAATTCAGGAGACCTGTGGCAGAGGGCAGAATCACCAGAGGCACTGCAGAAATCTTATTAAAACATGTTACAAGATCAGCTAGGCCAAAAAAAAAAGAGGTTTGTTTCAGGTCACCCGACCGACCCTATCTAAACAGGGCCGACCCTACGTTTTTTTATGCAATTTTGAAGAAATCTTTATAGTTTTACACTTTTTTGGGGGTCAATTTTAGGTTTACAAAAGATTTGAAAGAATCTTCCCATTTTTTATATCTTTTTGGTCAATTTTAGAGGGAAAGTTTAAAAAAAGTCCGACCTACCAACCCTAGAGGTTCTTTTCATGTTACCTGAAACAAACCTTTTTTTTTATTTGGCCCTATCTTAAAAGCCCTCTATATTGACGGATAGACTTGTGGAACGAGTTAGCACCTGCCTACCGCTTATATAAAGTAGAGAAGTTTCAAAGTATGGCAAAAGGAACTGTAACGGCTAACTGTGAGGCTAAATGCCTATCCTAACTAAAAACAGCTGAAGCCCATGCCATCCTCCTGTACACTAGTAATACATAACTTAACATGGACTATGTGTTCATCCTGCTAAAGACATATCATATGATCATGTGATAATACGGTTGATTCACATAAATTACATGAACACGCTCAATAATATGTCAGGTATTAGGTTAGTGCTGGATAACAGCATACACCAGTATGAACATCATTTACTATAAGCAGAAGCGCTCATGTGAGTGCAACAGATAATTGTCTATATATATATCAGTGTCAACAAAACTGTTTATCATACCAGACATAGGATTGATAAGCATAAAACAGTGTGTTCACACACACTTATTTTGTATTTAGTAAAATACAACCCCTGTATAGGCCTAATAATGGGCTTCTGCGTATGTGCCGTATGGCTTGTGATCATATATGTATCATAATGTTACGTCATGTTCTTTGAATGCTGACATTGTTTAGAAAATCCTTAATCAATAAACATACGTTTACAATTTAAAAAGTATGAATACAGATTAAAAGTCACATTTCAAAAGCGCACTGTGTAGAATACAGTCTAAACACCATTGTTTCCTAACAGTCAGCCTTTTATGATATATTCCTATAGTGGAATTGGTCGAAAATGGCATGAAGACACTGGCACCCAAATTATTAGATTTGTGTTTCTGCTGTTGCAATCAAGTCGTTAGAAGGTCCTAATGGCTTTTTAACTTTGCAGACCTCAAAAAGACCAACAAATGTTTTTCTAAACAGAGATCCGGTTAGACAGTAAATAATAAAATTGACACTGTGGTTAATATTGTCTAAATCATATATGATGAAGAAATATTTCTGATAGATGCTGAAGTTGATTCCAATATACTCTGATATTGTATGGATAATACCAAGAACCTGTCCAGGTAAAGTAGTCACTGCAAAGACAGCGCACACTGCAAACATTGTGATGGTTAAACTTGTAGTCATATCGCTAGCTTTTCCTGGTTGACCTGTCCCGTGCTTAGCTCTGAACTTTCTGTTCAAATAGACTTTTCTCAGTGTCAGCACATTTAATATAGAGATAGTACAGAAGGGGATGATGCAGTAAACACATGCAAGAAGAACTGAATAAATAGCTTCAGTCAGAGATCCTGATCCAAACGTATGACAATATTCTATCCCATTAACTGTGGTGACTTTACAGGTGAATAAGATTGGAAGATCCATAATACACATCACAATGATTAGAATCAAGATAGTGCTGATTGACTTCTTTCTGGTGCAGTAAATGTTCACTTTAAATGGGTAGAATACAGCTATAGCACGTTCTGCTGCAATCAATACAATTAACCAAGAAGACACATTAGCAGCTGTGTTATGGGCAAACAAATTTACACGGCAGATCCACAGTGATACATAGGAGGATGATGAACTATATATCTCAAGATCAACTAAAACAACCAACCACAATGCTATAGTATCAAATACAGCAAGTACAAAGAGCAAGATCATGAAGACAGAGGTCCTCATGAGGGAACCGTTAAGTATCACAATGATAATAAGACTGTTCAACACCGTCCCGATTCCGCATAAAGTTGATGTGGTGGTTTCATCAGCCGAGAGGATTAGATAGTTTGGTTTGAAGGTAGTTGTGAAATTGTTGCTTGGGGTGCTACCAGATGAAACATCATCAGGATATGTTTGATTTCCCATGAAGTCCATCATGAAGTAAATGTGCACAACAGCACTGAGGCTCCTATAGTATATGGTATAGTGGATTGTATAGGCTACTTCAATGTTCACACACAGAGTTTGAGATGTGGTGCTGTGGAGGTATGTATCCCAGCTAACAATGATACAGCATACTCTGTTCAGGATGGTGTTTCTCCACAAATTTGCGGAGCTCCGCAAATTTGTGGAGCTCCGCAAATTTGCTTCCATAAATTTGTGGAGCTCCACAAATATATATGGAGCTCCGTATTTGTATGCTTAAGTACTAAAAAACGATTTCCATATATATTTGCGGACCTCCATAAATATATGGAGAGTGTATTTACGGACCTCCGCAAATTTGCGGACCTCCGCAAATTTGTGGAGAAACACCATCCAGGACTGCTAATGCTGCAGATATCCGGGAACGCAGGGAGACATACATTGTCAGTATCTTAATCTAAATGATGCTTCTGTAAATACATTATTGTTGGCTTACAAGCTGAATCGATTCTTGTGGCTTTTAGCATGTTTGCTCTGTACACAAAGTGTCTGTGCTGATAGGGATCCCTCATTATGCTAATGCTGGTCAGACCTCCTACATGTTGGTTATGTAGGCCTATAACAGGTAGAACCAGCAGGTAGTTACAATATCCCCTGTCTACCAGGGGCGGATCCAGGGGGGGGGGGGCGCAAGGGGCGCGCGCCCCCCCTATTTTTTGGTAAATTTTAATTTAGATGGTTCAACACCCCCAATGCTGTAGGTATAGCGGCGCCCCCCCCTTTCCCAAATTCCTGGATCCGCCCCTGGTCTACCATATACTTTGAATTGATTCCAAACTAATGATATTGCATTGTATACTTGTCGACTCACTGCTGCCTGCATGGGTGATGCATATATGGCTTGTGGGTAGATGCAGCATTTGCAGTCCCGTCATGATGCAGCAGGGCCGACCTCTGACATCTTGTATCATCATCAACTATCATAATATAAAACACATTATCATCAATAATATCAATAAGTATTAGTAATGACAACCAAAGGCCAGGACTTCTCCACACATGCCATAAAGGCATTCTACTTAAAATTAGTGACATATTTGATCAAGGTAATCATTAACAGTTGGACCTATGGCGGGAGCAGCTCCATAAACGCTCCCACATCCAGACGATAGAGAGGGTATTGCTGTTATAAGAACTGCCTAATTACTGAACTGTGACAGTTGGGATTAACTGGATTTTAGAGTATTCTACCATTTATCGGCTATGGGTTCAGAGACCGTTGTGCCTTTTATGTAAGCTCCCTTGCTCCTTAATGGTTAATGCACGGTTTCAAGTGACATGAAGAACTGATTCATCTAGACGGTCAATTTGATGTTTACACTATACATGTCAAGCATTTAGCTGTAGAGTATAAGATAATTGTGCATGTTAACTGTGTTGCATTGTAGTATAAAATATAGTGATGAAACCTAAGCCTTTACATGTATAGTGTTATTTCATATTTCCTACACCAAACAGGACATTCTGACTTATATTTGCTTTAATAATTATTCATACAGCATTGATATCAGTGTAAGATGTGTCTCATAGTATTGCCAGTACATTATGGGGGTCAGCCTATTTCAGTTAATGGAGCATTCGGATTGTAGAAAGCTCATATCTCATGACACAGGATGTAGCGTTTCAGTCTTGAGGGTCCTGGGAGCCTCCTCACTACAGATGGCTGAAGGGACACCAGGTTCTCCCGCACACAGCGGCGGCAGTACCACTGTAGGGACTGGGGCTGACTCAGAAACTCTGATATTCTTTGAATCAGGTCCAAAGTACTTTGATATTGTTGTGCAATTTCCTCAAAGTGACTGACATCAACAGCTTCAGGGTAGACTTGGAGTGATTCATCACTGAATTCCTGCAAGTCCACCATCTGCTGGGGCCAATACTCAGGAAAGGTAGATTTCCAGATATCCCCCTGTATCTTCTGATGTTCCCCTTTCTCAGCTTTCTCTAACTGGTCCCACATACCTTGTATAGTTCTTTCAAGGGCTCGATGGTTTTGAGTCTTGTGCTTCAGCCAGGCTGAGATGGCCACCTCCATGTTGCTGAGCTGGGTCTGTGCTCCATGTGAGACCCTCATACCAGCCTGCAGCAGGATTAGCAGGATTTCAGGAAAGCGGCTCCGATGAGAGTGCAGGATTTCAGGAAAGCTGCTCCGATGAGAGTGCATAAAATGGTCTTTGAGTAAACCAACCTTTGATATTGTGTCTGCTCCATGCCTGATGAGCCATCTGACACTGTTACTGTGACCATCGCGCCCAGCAGCACACTCCATGGCAGTTCTGTGTCGACTATCCTCCACGTAGATGTTGCCTCCGCGCAGGAAGTTAAGATCAAGCTGCTTTTGTAGAAACATGTGCTGATAATGGAAGATGAACTCGGACAGCCTATGGATTAATGGTTTTCCCCGTTTGACTGTATCATTGATGGCTGCACCAAATTTCAGCAGCATCTCAATGAGATCTGGTGAACACTCAGAGGACTCTAGTGCAAGATCCAGTGGATTCTCCAACTCGGCAACATTCATGTATTCAGCACCTGCATCGAGAAGCATCTTCACGCCCTCAGTCCATCCCCGCGATGCTGCTTCATGGATTGGTGTTCTTTGTACCCATACACCTTCATCATACTCATCATAATACAGTCTTATATCCACCCTATGTAACACATTGGGGTTTGCCCCATGTTCCAAAAGGAGCTGGACAAACCTTGAGAGGTCTACAATATTTCTGACAGTATGGATTGCTTGTGGCAGGGGAATTGCCTTGTCTGACTTGTGATTGTTCGGGTCAGCCCCATGTTCTAGCAGCAGCTCGATGAGATCAGGATGACAATCATGGTTTCTCAGGGCCAGCATCAGTAGACTTTGCAATGCATCAGACATTATGCATTTGGCACCGGCTTCAAGAAGCATCTTTACTCCCTCAGTCCATGCACATCTTGTCGCTATGTGTAGAGCAGTCCTTTGTACTTTTTCTATCCCCCCATCTCCACTTTTATTTACCCTGAATGTTGCATTTGGGTTTGCTCCATGCTCCAACAAGAGCCTCACATTAGTTGGATCAATATTTTCACCCCAATGTTTAAGGGACTTAACAGCTCCAAATGCATTTATTAAAGGAGTATTATTATGTTGATCATCATGATCATTGGGATGTACACCAAGTTTTAGCAGCAGCTCAAGGAGATCAGATGGACATCGCTCCTTTTGTAGTGCCAGTGCCAGAGGGTTTTCTATTTTACCAAATTGACCAGATGTCACAAATTTTGCGCCGGCATCAAGAAGAAGCTTTACCCCCTCAGTCCACCCTTGCCTCACTGCTTCATGCAGAGCAGTCCTCTCTACTGTTATCTTTTCTGTGGATGTTTCAACATCTTGTCTGTAAGATACATTTGGGTTTGCTCCACGGTGCAACAGAAGTTGAAGAACTTTCATATCCTTTATCATGATGGCTCTTAACAGAGGAACATTATCACGTTGATCATCATGGTCATTGGGACTCACACCATGTTTTAGCAGGAGCTTGATGAGATCTGTAGAACAATGATTTGCTCCATGTTCCGGCAAGAGCTGAACAGTAGTTGTGCTTGTGCCATTCTGATAATCACTGTAAATTTCAATTGCTTCCAGCAAAGGAGTAGTTTTAGGTTGATTAGCATGGATATCATTGTGGTTTGTCACATTTGGGTGTGCGCCATGCTCCAGCAGAAGCTTCACTATATTTGTGGTATTCTGACCATATCCAGACTTTCCAATGGCTTTTAGCAAGGGAATATTCTCAAGTTTATCATCATGGTTATTGGGATCGGCGCCATGTTCAAGCAGAAGCTCAATTAAATCAGGTGGACAATTATAATTAGTTAGTGCCAGTGCCAGTAGGTTTTGCAATCCATCAGATGTTGCGCATTTAGCACCAGCATCTAGAAGCATCTTCACTCCCTCAGTCAACCCTACCTTTACAGCTTTGTGTAGGGCAGTTTGCTGTACATATTTGTCATCTCTGTATCCTCCTATATTCACACTTTGTGCCAGATTTGGGTCTGCCCCATGTTTCAACAGAAGCTGGACAATTCTTGAGTGGTATGGCTCAAGCTTACAATCAGTAATGGCATAGCCTAATGGCAAATCCTGATCTGTCTTGTGATAGTTTGGATCTGCTCCATGTTGTAGCAGAAGCTCGATGATATCATAATCACGATTGTTTTTGCATAATGCCAGCGCTAAAGGGTTTTCTAATTCACCAAACTCACTGGGGTTAGCACCAGCATCAAGAAGCAGCTTGACTACCCCAGGCCTTCCTCTTTCTATTGCTTCCTGCAGGGCCGTCCTCTGTACCGATTTTCCTTCAAGGTATCCTACCTTTACCCTGTGTGTCACATTTGGGTTTGCTCCATATTTCAACAGGAGCTTTACAACATATGTGGCATTCTGATGTACCTCTTTGACGGCATTTAGCAAAGGTATATTTTCAATCTGATCATCGTGGTCATTCGGATCCGCACCGTGTTTTAGCAGCAACTCAATGAGATCAGGTTGATCCGATTGAGGCTGTACTGCCTGTATCAAGATGTTCTGGATTACATCAGACATTTTGCATTTAGCACCAGCATCAAGAAGCATCTTCACCACTTCAGTTGACCTGGACTCTACTGCTTTGTGTAAGGCAGTCCTGTGTACCCATTCGGCCTCTCTATACCCTCCTATATCTACCTTATGAACCACATTTGGGTTTGCGCCATGGTCTAAAAGGATTTGAACAAGAGATGTGCCTCTTTCATGAAACCTGCAATTTTCAATTGCTAGTAGCAAAGGAATATTTTCAGTTTGATCATCATGGTCATTGGGATCTGCACCATGTTTTAGCAGCAGTTTGATGACATCCGGTGGACAGTTATAAGTCTGTGATGCCAGTGCCAGTGGGGTTTTCAATTTATCAGAAGCTGTGCATTTAGCACCAGCATCAAGAAGTATCTTCACCACTTCAGTTGTCCCTTCAAACACTGCTACATCTAGGGCTGTCCTGTGTAATGGTTTCTGCTCTCCATCCCGTTCAATTTCCATCCTGCGTGCTCTATCAGGGTTTACCAGAATATGCCCCTCCCTTGTATTTACTCGATGTGCTAAGTTTGGGTTTGCCCCATGTGCCAAGAGGAGCTGGACCACCTTTACGAGGTACACATTATTCCTGATGTGGTTGATTACATAGCTCAGTAATTCCATTGACTCGATAATTTCAAGGCAATGCTTATGTATATTGAGGACCTCATTTACATCCCAGCCACTTTTCAGAATTGTCCTCAGGTCATCTAGGTTTTCATTGGCTATGAGTTTCTGGATGATGACAGATCTTTTTTGATTTGAGTCTTGGTCATTTGTCCAATCAGAGATGTCTACAGTATCATTCGATTCATTTGAGTCACTTGAATCACTTGGTACATAAAAATCCTCAAAACTATCATGGAGTTCAGACCCCCACCACTCTGCCATTTTGTTGAGTTAGTTAGACTTGTGATGATTGAGGATTAAGTCCACTACTACTGGGTGCACTCACTCTGAATATTCCTATTCTATGAATCTTCACTATTAGAGGTCTCCCGTTGAGTAGTGCTGATGGACAGTCTGTAAGATAGAAGTAGGCACTTTTGATGAGTCATAATAAGTAGAAGAAGAATGGTGAACATAAGAGTGAACTATATAGACTGAGGTCAATGAGAACCTGCTTGTTTAAAAAGGTTTGAGTTAATAAATTAGTAGCTGTATTCCATGGCTTTTTAGTTTTGTGGCAAGACAAATAGCAAATACTGCAGTGTAATAAACATTAAAGAAACGAAGAGCTCTATATGTAAATATTCATTACACCGTCAACTTTAAAATGTCTACTAAAATAATGTGACATGCCAAAAAAGTGCAAAGCTTTGTGAAATATGAAAAGAAAAAAGGGTGGCCCAAGCTACTCTTTTGAATTTTGAAAAATAAAAGTATTTTGATTTTCGCTAGAAATGAGGGGGGAAATGCACCGGATGGATCGCCCCGTGATAATATTGGCCCATATTTTTCATATCTGTTTGTCATGTGTTTGTCCTGTGTTTGTCATTATATACTCGTCATCATGCATTTGAAAGCAATTAAGAATCAATGATTTAAAACAATTTGTCAGGCCTACCTTTGTGTGATCTTTCCTCTCACTATAATTGATCACCTTTGACAAGAGAACATGTCTTCCTCAACTTCCTTGTCTGTGGTATGTTATCTTGCCCAATTTCCCATGAAAGGGATAGTGTGAGACCTTGTGGCTATACCCTTGCGAGGATCTACACCCCTGTGCCTACCCCACATACCTACACACTAACTATTTAAGGTGTGCTGTCATTGTGTCCTCTATAAGGTCAAATCCCACAACGCGAAAAATGGGCCAGAAAGTGTTGATTATTGACATGAAAACAAGGGGCAACTGTTGCCAATATTGTAAATCGCAACACTCGTCCCATGATCTTGTGCCTCTCCAAATCCCACAGTGGTCAATGATAGGCAAGCAAAGTGTTGCATGCAGGACTGGTTAATGGATCTGTTTGAGGGGAGTTACTTCACAGTATGATTTGTCCTCACTATTCCCTCTCAATTAGCCTAAAGATATTTGGAGTGTCCTCCCTATATAAACCAAATCGTTGACATATTCCAATAAGCAACATTTTCTATGCCTTCTGGTGGAAAATATCTAACTCCTTTGATCCTTGTGATTTCCCAAATCACAAGACAAAGGCAACACTTTCTCACCGATTTGGGCCTGTCTTATCCAATATAGGGCCCAAAATCGGCAATGAGACCAATTCACAACATTTTCTGACCCTCTCTCGTGTTGTGGGATTTGACCTATAGCCCTTAAACCATGTCTATCTACCTCCCATGTATCTGCAGTGGTTGTTGTTCACAATGGCTGCTGTCTTTTCTGAACTATATTTCATATCATCACCAAGCCATACCTTGACTACCCTGAACAGATCCCCAGTTTGTATATATATCAGCATGATAATTCCTAATGACAGATGCCTTTACCTGCGTTAATCCTGGTCAACACGTCCATGTACTAGGGCTACACACGCAGAGACTATATGTGCTGTGTATGCTGCCCTGTGTTATATTTACTATACCATGCCTGCATGGCTGCAGGGGATATTTTGGACTGTGGTGTGTATGACTAACCTACAACAGTGTCAACACTGAGTCATCCATAACACACACATGTGGGGACGAACCTGCGGAGTCACTATAGACGCCGCCCATTCCACCTGTATTCTTAAAAAGCCCACTTTTCCCGTAGTCTTAGCTTTTTACCCATTTTACCTGTAATCTTAAAAGGCCCACTTTTCCGGTAATCTTAATCAGTTTCCGGGCCTATCCTCTAGATGGCACCACAATAAGTTGTGTATATCGGGGGCTCTGCCCCCGCACCCCCCTTTTCTTTCTATCTTTTTTTCTCCTTTTGAACCTGTAACAGAACTTTAACCGAACCCATTTGCTGGGATGGGACGATGCAGACTTACAGTGGTGCCATCTAGAGAAGAGGGGGGAATCATTAAGATTACAGGGAATTTTTTTCCCTTCAGGCTGTGTCTCATGACCTTGAGCCAATGTTTTTGTCTCTGACTGGGTGCTGTCTCTGACCAGGTGCCGTCTCTGACCGGGTGCCGTCTCTGACAGGATGTCACTTTGGGAGTTTAGTTATATTCTACCAACAGCAGGAGGCTAATAATAATTACCTAAGAGCTGCCAAAACGTTTTTACATATCCTTATATTTACTTATAGGTTAACATTAAAAAAACACGTTTTTCTGACACCAGGTCAGAGACGGCACCCGGTCAGAGACGGCACCTGGTCAGAGACGGCACCCGGTCAGAGACAAAAACATTGGCTCAAGGTCGTGAGACATAGCCTTCAGATTATAGGGAAAATGGGTGGCACTAAGATTATGCCAGAAGTGGTGATTCAAGATTACGCACAGAATGGGTGGCACCGCAGGTTTGTCCCTTGTTGCGTATCACACTATGGTGGGCCTTATCGGAGAATGGTCCTTATGGTATCCTTCTTTTTGTCAAACTTCACAAATACTAGTCCCTCAAACTAGATCAAGTACCGCTATTTGGTTCCCTATGTGTATACTCTCCCAGTTACTGTACAATGTGTCCTACCTCTGTGTCCTAATAGAACAGAGTGTTTGTATGCAGGGAGTATTTACCTGGGATACACACCATTAAATTCAGCACCTAGGTATAAGATAGCCCAGTGGGCACAGAACATTGAATCAACATTGAAAACTGCTTGTCAATGTTGATTCAAAGTTGATTCAACGTTGGTTCAATGAACTGAATTTTGTGCCCACTGGGAGAGAGCCCTCCCATAGGGGCCGTGACGTGTGTTCATATTGAAAAAAATGCTAAATAAGGGTGATTTTCATTGTCAGCCCACCATGAAATAAGAGATATTGGAGGGAATTCTCCAATAATAGTCATCTCCCATGGTCAACCCTCTGGGAAGGGGTCGTTCCTGTAATCTCAGAATGATGTTAAGCTAATTTTAATGTACTGAGAAAGGTTTATGAGGCTAAAAATGATCTCAGTGTTTTCTTAAAAAAGAAAAGAGGGTAGTTTTAAACTTCCAAATATTTTCATTCTTTCAAAATGACGATTTTTATGTCGCCCCAAAATGTATGGATCAGGGGATATATTAGAAAACTGAACACTGATGATGTCCCCCTTTGAGTCTCAGTACGGAGACCGTTTTGATTATGGAGATGCCATTACCGACAATAACTTCAGTTAAGCAGCAGAAAAAGGAAATTAAGGGACCATTATTTATCAACATGGTATTATTTGGGGGTTGGTGGATTGGGGATTTAATATAGTTTATTTGCATGTTTTTCCAATGCCCACAAATACCTATTAGCCGATAGAGCCATGAAAAGGCTTGAGATTCAAGAGATACGGACGTACCCAAGGACTTAGCTGATGTGAGCGAACCAAGAGCTCAGGCAATAAAGTATCGTCAACTGTACCAGTAGTTAACTGTGTTCCCGAGTTGTGACTTACCTTAGGCTGAATTACAATGCACAGTATATATTAACAAGTAGTTCATTTCGGTATTTTTCCATTTTATTCACAGAATACCACACAATGGACATTACAGCTCATATCAATCACATTGGAATGTAGTTATTTAAAAATATAGAACCCTGAATCACAAACAGTTGAGGCGATAAAATCATAGTCATAAAACATGTTGATGGAGTCAAAATATTGCATGGCATCAAGTTCAAGTACCAGTTGCTCAATTATCTCATCTTTAGTTTATCCCACTTTTGATTTCGATGTTCTGCTTTGTCAAGATGATTTTTCCATGGCCACTGCAAGTACATGGAATACATACAGTTGTGCACTAAAATACTTAACAACTGTGGATCCTTTCACTCTGCATAGCAGGGAAGTATCATTGTGGAGCTATGTGTGTGGATTATTATGCTTGTACATGATTAGAAAATAGATGACTCTTTTCGACGGTTACTGCAATTGTTATTTGCCTGTTTGAGATTATACAATCATGTATAGTTATGTGCTGTCATACATAACTGTGTAGATGGACTTTCCAGCCCAAAGGTGAACAATGATAACCAGTGGTTTATCATTCAGGAATCTGTGTTAGCATAATAAATGAAAACCAATCAATCAATTTGACAAATCCGCACCTGATGATTAGGTATTAATGTATACAAGTAGTGTTACATATTAATTTCCCAAATAGAGGGGAGCTTAGAATATCAAAGAAAAACCACTAAGGATATACAATCTTTAATGTTTAGTGGACCTATTCTGCTAAATGTCAGTTCATTCATCAAAATGTGGAAGTGGCTTGTTGAATCCATCCTTTCCAAGCAACCAGTAAGTCATCTGGAGGCCTTTACCCTGAAGGAATAATGAAGACATAACAAGTTAAGCACATATGATAGATAGTCAGAATTAAATTTTTTTTTTAGTAATACATCTTAATGAATGTGTTACTTTGATTTTCTCACTGGGAAAAGGCAGGGTGATATCAACAAATGCCGATCAGTTGTCACTGTGGATTCCAAAACGCTGTCTGCTTTATATAAACAATGTAAAACGATGAAGTCAATCTGCTAGCTATTGTAATATTCAAGTAAACAATGTGTTTATAAGTGTAGGTATATCTCAGTATTGTTTTTATATCCCTGAGCCCTCCATATTAAGTATCAAGTCAGTAAGACTTGTACCTTAATCTGCATCTCCCCTCTGGGCTGCGTTGTGTAACCCTGGAGCTTCTGCAGGGCAGCAAACGCATACCTGCTCATGTGAATCATCAATGCTGCAAAAACAGCACTTCAATATTAAATTATCAAATATTTTTACTTGGATGCATAGGGTAGGTTCACCCTAAGTCAAACTCATACCTTGAGTCAACCACTTTTGATATGAAATTGCAAGTTTAGTATGCATCTGGTGACAATAAACTCCCACTGATTTAAGAATTGAAGTGTTTTGCAAATATGTACTGCACATTGCATCAGCATCATCTCTCTTTTTCATACTGTAGAATCAATTGGAAGTACCCCTGTTTGACCTGTTTTGACAAATAGAGAATGAAAATCTCTCCACTGTTCATACTATTTGATAGCTGATTTGAAGTATTAGTCCCTTTCATACACAATGTCGATCGGTTTTATGAGCTGGATATGTATCTAAATTACACAAATCATGACTTTATTGAGCAAAATTAATTTCCTAAATTATATTTAGGACTGATTTTGTAAGGTATCCCCATTTCACCTTAAGTCAGCCATGAATTCACCCTAAGTCAGCCACCTCATACCCTAAGTCAACCATGGGATTTTCTTCTCTTGAGTCCCCTTTGGAATTCTCTCACCTTATAATTGTGTCTAACAACTCTTCCCCTACCCTTGTGAACATCTCCTTCTCCCAGAATATCCACTTCTACTAGAGGGTTAAGGAAAGCAGGCCTACTTGTGTAGTGTATAGAGGGCAAGGATGAAATGCAAAAAGAGGGGGGGGTGAGGGGGCGGACCCCCTGATATATTCAATCAAACTCCATACTGCATGTCTATAGTGTTCTATTTAGTCCTCATTGCTCATACAAGTAATATTTACTTGTATTGGTAGCTCATAATGTAGTTCTATTCACTTGAGGTACAGTACTGACTTCGTCTTGATTATTCCATATTCAATAACTTGTTTTCTTCTCTATTGTTAGTTTTAACATACTGATATATGATGCATGCATTGATGTCAGTCAATCCATTGATGAAAATCAGGAAAATACTGGATTATTCCACATATTTCTGGTGGTTGTAATATGGTTGACTCAAGGTGCATTTTGGCTGACTTAGGGTGAAAAGGAGCAATTCTGAATACTCTGATAAATCATGGAATTAAATACTGTAAACTGATATATGACATTGTAAGACATCATGGATGTTATTCTCCAGAGCAATACCTAAAGTTTGGTTTAATTCTGAAGGATATGCACAAAAAACTCTAGGAACAATTAGACCTGAAAGTTAGCTCATGAAAAAACATGGATCAGACCGGTTGAAAGTGGTGAACCTACCCTAGATTGATTTGAACATACTGTTTCAGACATCTCTGTTCTTTTTTTATATCTTATGATATAGGTTACTTAGAATAATTCAATTAATAATGAATGACTTGTAGATGACTATACCTTTTCCATTAGTTTCCATACGAGATGCCATATTGACAGTGTCACCAAACAAACAGTATCGGGGCATGGAGAGTCCTACCACACCTGCAGATATTTATTTGATACACCATATCACATGTTCTCAATTGATATGTATTGCACATGTTCATAAATCTGTGATTGAGATAATAAAGCTTCATGTTCGTAACTGAATCACTCATAATTATCTAAAACCCAAATGACTATTTAATGAAAACATCAACTTCACCTAGTCCTCTCTTTTTTGTTGCATGTGATCAGCGATAATATTTGTAATGATTTCACTTAACCTCATTCAGAAAAAAAAGCTTGCGTATAAGCCCAACTCATGTATAAGCCACACCCCGACATTGGGCCGATCCTATAAGCCGCAGAGGCCATCTGAGTGCTCTTGGGCTCATATTAGCCGCACCCCTAACTTCAGCCCGAGTCCATGAACACCCATGGGGTCAGAGTCCTACTGGTTGCCCTGTGACAGCTTTCTCCCCCCGCCTCCCCCCCCCCCACCCCACCCACACCATTGTCGTGCTGTTACTGTTAGGATGCTGGCAGGGATTAGCGGTGGGCTGCATTGTCTTAAGGCTGAGGTGCGAGTGGGCTGCATTGTCTTAGGGCGAATCGATACAGCCCACTCAGACTCACCTTTGTCAGGCACCCCCCCTCCCCCATCAGTCCCGGTTGCTCCTAGGCTAGGGTGACATCATGGCTATGCTACAGTGACTTTGAAAATTATACTTTGGACAAACTCGCGCATAAGCCGCACCCCGAGTTTGAGCCGATCCTATAAGCCGCACTGGCGATCTGACTCGCGTACTAGCCAAGGTTTTACGGTAAATGGTGGTAAAGTAAATATTCATGGTGATGAAATACTGGCGAGGATTATTTCAAGGGGGTGAAATATGATATTGCCTATTCCCATAGGAACTATAAAATTTGGAGCACAACAAATAGTAGGATATATTACCTGCAGCACAAGGGCCAGTGTGAAAACCAATCCTCAGTTTCAGTTTGAGGCCAGGGCGATGTCTGATTTTGAATTCTAGCGCAGCACTCATCAAGTCCAGAGCTAGGTTGGCAATCTCCCCAACATGGTTGTCACCATTACGACGTGGGAGACCACTCACCACCATGTACGAATCACTAATTGTCTCTACCTGATAATGATCAAAGAACAGAAATGTTGCATGTTAGAATTACATGAAACATTTAGAAATAGGTATTGGAATAAAATCGATAACTAATTTCTGAGCCCTGACAACTTAAAGTACATTAAAAAAGAGGTTTTGAAAAGTTGCATAGAAAAGCTGCCTAGATAATTCTTTTTATTATTTGCTCAAAACATATAAATACAGATTGTTATGATCTACCTGCAAATGAATCTGAACATCCAAGAGGACAATACTTTCTTTGCAACCTGTTCATCTACACTCTCTATTATGATTTATTTTTTCAAAGCTATGCTCAATGTGCACCGTTTTGTTCCACCCATTGAGAATACACTAAGTCAGCCTACGACAGGGCCAGCTGCATCATACCTTATAGACATCATGTAAACTTATGATGTCATCAAACAGGGTATATAAATCATTCAGAAGGTCTATGATATCGATCGGGGAGCTTTCTAGTGATAAAGCTGTGAATCCAACAATATCTGAGAAGAAGATTGTGACTGCCTCAAACAGCTCAGCATCCACCGTCCTGCCATGCTTCAATTCTTCTACCACTGACCTGAATTGGAAGAGTGCTAATATGAAATTTGATATGTTAAGGAACCTGTCTAACTTATCTCTTTATACAGATCTGTTTTGAGATCTAACGGTAAGACTGGATATCATTTTAGTTGAGATCCTAACTGATTAAATCAGTGATCTCAAACATTAGTTCATATTTTAGAGACTGGTATCAATGCAACATTTGATTCAGTATTTAACCACTTGGGAAATCAACCTACGGAGGCAGCATGCTCTCTAGTAGTTTGTCTGTTCTCTTCTTCTCCACCACCAACTCTGAGGTACGCTGGTTCACAATATCTTCCAGGTTGTTGGCATACTTCTCTAACTTCCCTATCATAGAGGCCATGATGTCTACTTCTCTATGTAAGTAAGGAAAAAAAGAAACATTTAGAAATGAGACTCCCTATGATATCTCTTTCCTTGAATGTCTATGTCTACTGAAATCTCATTGTTAACTTCATGTTATAGAAAATGCTGTCATTTTATCATTTGCTTACTTGCAATTGTCTTTACTAATATGTATTTGATACCATGCAGTTTGAGTAAGAGATATACTTACTGATCCGCGTTGATAGTTCTTATCAGTTTGAGGATGTTCTCAAAGGTTGGTCTCGCGGTGGCATCTTCCACCCAACATTCCCGCACCAACCTGACTGCATCAGGAGGGGTATTTTCATCCACTTTCAGCAACTCCGGGCGATAAGGACTTGGACTCCCTCTTGCAACTTTTGAGATGATTGCTGAAAAGGAATTTGAACATGATATAAGAATGGTCATGGGTTTGCATTCGTTAATTTCACTAGTTAAATGTTTTAACTCAAAAAGTGCCTTTGATATTACAACCGACCTTAAGTCGGGGAAATAAATTGCATGAAGCAATTGTCTTATGACTAGGACTTTACAGCAACTAAAGAGAACGAACCACTTTACTTTTTGGAGTTTCCAGCTCAATGAAATATGGTGGAGCCCTGTATATGACTTCCTGTGCAATGACACCAAAGCTGTAGACATCACCAGCCTGTGTTCCATAGCGAGGCCAATCCTTCTTAGGAATGCGCAGGAGTTCTGGGGCTGTCCACAACAGCTTCCTGTACTTTTCATGTTCACCGATGTTAGATCCATCTTGACCTATAATACACATATATGCTGTGACTTAGATGTTTGTATTTGACCCTCTCACCGCCAGATTTCGCTATACTTTTGCAGAAAAAAACCCTTGTAACTATAAAAAAATTGAAATGAGATGTTGTCATGGCTACTTCCTGAAAGTTCTTGACGAACACAAATGGAATATGGGATGTGACTGAGGATGTCTTGAGCTTCAATATGATACCAAACATGAGAGGCTTTTCCTAGAACTCCTAAAATATTTTCATCAATTTTGAATAATATTTTTTCATTTAGCCCAATAAGTTAGATGCTTTGGCCACTTTAGTTGATAACCAGACAACACTTCACTTTCATATTCAAATTAAATTTGAAATAGCCAGATGTGATATGAAGGTTATTTGGACCCACCAGTTCTGAATGCATGTAAGCCATAAGAAGACACCTTCAGCTGCCAGCGACTGTCCACCAGACAGCATGTGCTCTTCAGACTACCATGACACTGCAGCTCTGACTTGTGTAGGTATGCCATACCCTGTTTTGCAGAGAAGATTAGGAAAATGTAATCATAGCTTTTGATTCAAGCATTTACAGATAAGTAACCAGATTATCATGTTCAACCTGATAGCCAAGTAATATGATGGACAGCTATCAAGTAAAATTATTATATAAAAAAAAGATTACAGTTAAAATCAATGGTGAAATTTGAAGTGTGTTGCAATATCTGATTTATAAGGGGCAGGGTTAACTGAAAATGACCTAGGGAGTGGGCTAGCATGTGTTGCTAGGTAAATAAACATTGAGAATGGATGTTGCTAGCCAACCACTTGCCTTTTTTTAGATCAAATTTCTACCCCAAAAAACGATGCGCTTCCATAACCAGGTGGACTTTATTATGTTCTTTGTCAAGAAATTTGATCAGTACATTACTGTATGTGCATTGACGTATATGGAATGTCAGTTTTTGTTTTTGATATTAAGAAACTCTTACATTTGCAAGGTCCGACAGCAGCGAGGTCTTGAACATCCAATCGAGTCCAATTATTTCATTCTCAATGATGTCCTAAGAGTAAGTTTCAGAAAACCAATAATAGCCCTGTTGATGAACCTTCCCAACTAACAAAAGACGTTTTCCAAACGTTTTAATAACGTTTGCTTGCTTTTTATAAGTGTGTAATATAAAAGATTTTCCGCCAAACGTTTGGAAATGTTTGGAAAACGACTTTCTGTTAGCTGGGTTGGGAAGAACTCACTTTTCAACAACAATGAAACGGCCTGCACATAACTAAGCCTTGTTTGTTTGCTTGTTTGTTTGTTTGTAATTGATTCTTTATTCTGTCCAATATGTAGGCTTATAGCCTGTATTACTATAAAGAACAGATAATATGTGGGGCTCCCGGACCAACCTCAACTCTTATGGAAGAGGGTGCTTAGTGAGCTCCACTTTACCAGGTGGAATAGGTATATATAATATGCTAGAGATGTTAATTAGCATATGGGTGAATTATTGTCTTAAACTAATTTAATCAATTAAATTGGTTTAGTAAATTATCAGTTAATGAGATGGTAAAGATGATGATGATTAAATGATTTTGCAAGGGCCTTTTCCTTGTGTCTTTTGAAGGCATGAAACTTCTTGTAATGGATTAGACTCTTCTTATATTCTCTTGGAGTCTTTGTGCTTTTGTGCCCTTATTTTTGACCTGCCAGGCAGGGACAAACAATTTTGACCCTTTTAGTGGGTGGTGAAAAAACTTAATGTGCCCGTCAAATGTTACCACCCTGCCCAGATTGTTAAAGAGTGATCACTCCCTTAGGCCACTCAAAAAAAGGTTGTTTCTTATCACCCAGCAGTGAAAAGTATGACGAGGGCATTTTTGATTTTATCTTTTTTTTTTACTGAGGTGTTAAAATGTATAGGAAAATTAAGACTTTTCGCAAATGATTTTCACATCTTAGTAGTTAAGAGTTTAGTGATCCACAAAAGGTGTTATATTGTAAGTTATTCATAGCTCACTGCATTACTGACAGTCTAAGCTTTAATTTGATACCAAATATGCCAGTGTTTGTCCACTTTTATGACATATTTTTCAGTAGAATTCTTTAAAAACATTCATGATGCGCGCAGTGATGAGAAACCAGTTTATTTTTTTGAGTGGCCTTAGATTCATTCATGTAAAATCATGTCAAATGGCAAACACTTCAAAGTATTACTAGTACACCGTCCTTGGGTTAATCTTTACCTACCTGTAAACTTCCCTTAGTGTAGTAGTCCATAATGTAGCAGATGTTAGGGGGGTCTGTACATGCACCAACAAACATAGCCAGGTTGATGAGGCTCATGTCCTTCATCTGTAATATGATAAACGCACGGTACCTAAATTGATTTCCTCAGCTGAGAGT
This sequence comes from Harmothoe impar, assembly GCA_947462335.1. Taxonomy (NCBI): domain Eukaryota; kingdom Metazoa; phylum Annelida; class Polychaeta; order Phyllodocida; family Polynoidae; genus Harmothoe; species Harmothoe impar. Next base: position 4,767,518 of record OX381720.1, on the reverse strand, counting down.
GAATTAAAACAAAAGACCAGCCTACTATTTGGTATCTTTCTATAAATAGTATTGGTATTGGCTATCAATGTTAACAATGTGAATCAAGTGGAATATGTATATGAGGAAATAAAACTATGGTAAATGTATGGTGTAAAAGAGGCATTTTTACTTTTCCATTTTGGGACGGTTTTAACATTATTACCTGAGTTACTGATGTCATTTGAGGATTGCATAAGACCAATTGCCAATGTAGGAAACATATCCTACTTACAGCTTTCAGTTCCTTCATGTCATCTTTTGTCAAGTCAACGTGTGACTTGCTCACTCTGAGTATAGCCACAACATTCCCTCTGTACGTGCCGACCTCCGTGAACATTTTCCGAATACCAAGGTCATCAACGCCATCATCAGCCGAGCCAGGTGAGCTGAGGCGACGCTGACTCATGTTAGCCTGGAGAATTTAAAAACTAAGGAGTTGTATATGGGCAGGGATCTGTGTTTTCGGTGGGGGGAAGGCAAAAGTGTCAGGCCCTCTCATGCAAATCAAACAAATAATGACCAATCCTTAAATTGACTCATTAAATTATTTACAATCTGTCTGGTTGTTTGCCATCTATGTATGTCTACTTAAGAAAAATCTGAAACACCAAAAAGGTTCCAATTAAATGATTTTGCTGTCTCCACGACATTAATTTTAGGTGAATTGTTTTATAATGACGTAGCTTATTTCTCCAGAAAGCACCATATGCCACTCCAAAATCATTCCATTCATCTTGTGATACCTTGTTGACTGTTGATCAATATTTAGAAAATTATGCATTCTACGGTGTGTCGCATACCCAAAGAACCATAAATCCTTGTGTATAAGCCTCGCGTGTGAGCCACACCCAAACTCTGGGCCCATCCTATAAGCCGCACTGGCAATCTAACTCTTGTACTATTATACTAGCCAAGGTTTCTAGTTGCATATTTACGGTAGTGTTCATATAATATAGGACACCTGGCTGTTGATTGCAGCACCACTTGTGCTAAGTTGAGAACCTTCAGTACAGGCCCTTGGCCACTAGGTGGATCAGCTAAACGGGGGTTGTGACATCACAGGGCAGGCCACTATTGCTTCTGTCTGAAGTCGTTCCCAGGACTTGGCCCTACAGTAAGTAGGCCTAGGTACTGAGGACCAATGCTATTCACATGGCTTCAGGGTAACACAGACTAAAGCAAGCACTATCCCAACTTAGGCCCCATCTAGAGACAACCAAAGGAGGCACCGTGGGTTAGACATGGCCGCGCCCATGGCCTAACCCCTAGGAGCCCTATAAAAATGTACCCACCACACTTCCTGGGCGCAGTTTACCGATCCTTATTTCTGAGAAGTCCACTCTCCACACAGTCTGCTGCAGGGCCTCCTCCTCCTTCTGACGTCTAAAAAAGCCATACTTATTTCATCTATTTTACATATTGTAATTAAAAGATACCATACCCTCCTGCTTAGGCACCCCAGCGCTTATGACCGTGTCTCGCCACTTTGGGCCAATGTGAACGCCTTTGACTGGGTGCCATCTTTGACCGGGTGACGTCTTTGACCAGGTGCCATCTTTGACCTCCTGACAGAAAAAGGTTTATTTAGGGCAGGTGAAGATATTTATATATCACCACCACTTTCTTTATTTAATCCTTTACATATCAAAGAAGAATTTTTTTTTAAATCGAATTTTTTATGGTGGCCAGTCAAAGATGGCACCTGGTCAAAGATTCACCTGGTCAAAGACGTTCACATTGGCCAAAAGTAGTGAATGCATTTATTCAAGATTTCGAGACCATCTGCAGCTTAAACAAGGCAGAAACTTAAATATATAGAACCTGGTCATAACGGGAAGTGATAAAATAAACTGCTAAAACCATGTACAAGCTATCGTAATATTTTTGAATAGAAAAATGTGTTTACTTTCATACCATTATTGCAAATATGCTTTAGAGTAGGACATCTTGAAAAGCATATAAACTGACTACCTGTACATTATGATAGATAAGACAACTATAGTTAAAACAATAATTCCTCCAGTCCCAAGTCCAACCGTGATGAACAGGTCTCCTGAAGATATAATAAAACAAAATAGCATGACTGCAATATGAAAGTCATTTATCATATTAAATAAGCTGTAAGGATCAACATCAACAGCATGTTTTGCCTATGTGGGAATTTAGATAAACACATAAAACACTCAGTTGAAATACCGGTATGGACGTAATCAGCACTGCAAAGAGTTAATACCAATTACTTAAAAGATTCTACTGTGTGCTTACAATAAACTCTAGACCTACAGTAGATGCTACTGTAAACCTACAATAGAGAACCCAATAATTTTTACAGTGTAGTTATTAAATGAATACCAGAAGACCCACCAGATGTATCCTCTATACACAGCTCGTTCTGGAACCCACACACCGGGGTGTCAGGGGGAGGCAGGTTACCCACAGTGCCCCACAGCAGCGTTTGGTTATCAAGGGGAACAAAGCGCTGAAATCAAAATGTGGAAATCAATTGTAAATTATTTATGCCAACGAAAAGATTTGAAGATATAACTCAACATGCACATATATGAAAAGAAAGCCTGCAGGGTGGTCACACTCATGTATATAAAATGCCTTATCAACACTCAGCAAATCTTTTTCTTATTACATTTTCATTGACTCCATAATTATGCTGTATAACCTAACTATACTAGCTTTTCATCAAACCTCATATAAGCTTCTTCTCAACCATATCACCCAAATTTCTCATCAACCATCTCATACAAGCTTCATGGCATACTAACTCACATTCTACATCACATAATTCACCTTTCCTTCTTCCTCAGCAACAATGATTAATGTCACCTCCCTGTACTGGTCCCAGCCTGAATGTAAGTCTAGAATCCAGAAGTCCGGTATCCGATCAGCATTGTCATCAAAAAGTATCTTCCCACGCAAACCTGGAGTATTTGGGATAAATCAAATAAATTACGTGAACCTGGCCAGTTCCTGTTCTCTGGAATAGTATGTCAGTGACTTATTGTGGTTTATTTGTATGAAGGTGTCTAAAGGGAAAGTTCCACTAACGCTGGTCGGCCGTAATTCAATAATCCGATGGAAGTCTCTCATGTTAATCTTATGGCCGAATCTCGTCCGATAAAATCACAACCAATTCCGGCTGTGGAACACTCCCTTTACATGATAGAATTTTGATCCAGCATTTAGAGCAAATAACTTTTTATTTGCTTGAAGACTAATAGGCCTTCACATGGCTAGACTGCACTTCAAGCGGTAAACCTGTTACTCTAGCTGGCCAAGGGTATGTATTGTAGATTGACACATGCCTATACATGGACTCTATAACATTAAGCCACTTATCGGCTAATATCTTTGTTCATATTCGACCGAGCTAACCATCATTTGTTCATACTGCACCCTGTTTATCCTCAACATTTACAGTCGAGTCAAACTTGTTACCATTAATTATTCTGTTCCGGACCATATTGCGGATGAGATCTCCGTCCCGATAGTCTTTTCCCTGAGTGATCAACTCGTTGAAGACTTCAAAGTAGGCGAGGGCTGTGTCGTGTACATCTACACCTTTAAAGGAGCCCTGGGGTAAAAACGAGACAAGATAGGACCCTGGTTAGTAACATATTAGTGCTACATTCAGTCTTTGTGAAAACATGCAGGACAGTGGCAATGTCCTTCTAAAATGCCACTGGTCCAGCAGATTCACAAGTGTAGCAGGACCAAATGTCCAGTCACACACTTGGCTTTTCTGAACTAAAATAACTTAGTTGGGTTTGTAAACCTGAAATATGTATGTCAATATACTGTGTAAAACTATGTATTTATCCTCATTTTTCCATAAATAATTACAAATAAAAAAATTACAATGGACAGCACTACTTTGTACTTAAAATGTATGGTTTCAGGGTAGGCAATAAAAATCATCAAACTCATAAAATGTTTAATGAAAACACCTGGACATGCCTAACGCTAGGATTTCAGTTTTTATATTGTCTAATAATATCATCCATTTTTCGGGTGGCCCCAACATAATATCTACGTCTATGTCACTGCAATTCCCAATCGTGTTTACAACATGTTTGAGTATGTTTAAGTTTACCAGGAATCAAGATCCATAATGAATGACATAGCCTGTTGTTTGTACTTTGATCGGAGGCCTCTCAGATGCCAATCTTTGAACTGAATGACTTTCCATAACATCAAGGTGAAGATGCTGAGAAAAATGTAAATTTCACCGCGCCATTTTGAAGAGTGTATCAGCCCTCTGTACCCTAGAATGGCACAGAAATGGAATAGAAAAACCCTTTGTTGGACCCATTATCTATGGTGGCCCAGGAGGGTCACGTAAAAAAAGAACTTTAAAAGTGAAATTTCTTTTCAAAGTGAAGTGTTTTTTTTAAAGCTAATTTTTTTTTCAAAGTGAAGTTTATTTTTTCACTTTTAATTCTTTTATATGACCCTCCTGGGCCACCATGATTATCAGTAAGGATGCCACTTTAACTTTAGTGCCCTGCATAATATGCAATACTCACCCTCCATCCCATTTCTAGGCTTAAGTTAAAGTTCCACGGAGGCTGGGTAAATCGCACTGGCATCAGGTCATAGAAGTCTTCAATCTTCTGTCCCCTTAGTCCTGCCATGATTACCTGTAATAAGCGTGAATGATGGACATGAGAATAAAGTCCTGAAACATTATTTGCAGGATCAAAACAGTAGAAACTGACCCGAACACTTATTGTGTGATATAAATGGTTGGGAATAGCATACGCAAGATGACCCTTTAACTTTCAGGCCCGCTTAGTTTTTGAATATGTTATATCCCTCAAAGTCATCATGGGTAACCCCGAGAGTCTATAGCTAGTGCGTCCGGCTGGCCTGATGCTTTCTATGCAGCATTTCATGCAAAAACTATTTCGCCGGGGCTGCATTCATTCATATTGATGACAAATGAATAGTACATCCATTTAATATGGGGTCCTTAAAGAGTTTAAACATAAAATAGGTGTTACTGATCACTGAACCAGAGGTGTTACTAATATCTTAGGCAACTCATGTCCGGGACTACCCCAGAAGAGAGTACAGACTCACAAATATCCCCGTGGCCAATTCTGTTCCCTTTGATGGAATAGTTTCAACCCTGTCCTTAGATCTGTGCTAGTCTGATATGTACATTTTAAACTAGAGTTTCTGTGAATGCATTTCCGATTTTCATCTTACTATTCCTAAGATCTTGATATGAAGTCTATTGAGGAGCTTTTAATCCATGACATCATTTGCGTGCAAATCTCGGCGGGGTTAGGTCACCAACTCAGTGCTCCTTTAAGGTGGCTAGACCCTATTGGAAACAGGTCAACTGCGCAGGTCATTGCGCATATGCACATCTAGTTGTCCCCGAACACACATGGGGTGCCTTTGGTCATATTTTGTATATTAGATATATATTTTCATGCGTTGTCAAAATTACCTTGCGAGAACTGACCGGGGATCGAACCCAGGGTCTCCTGCATGGGAGTCTAATGCGTTACCCCTACTCTACTGGGGCTCTGGTAGTAAGCATGCTGAAAGCTATACCTGTAACACATCAAGACTGTGTGCTCCATCTATATATTTTTCATTTCAAACACCAAAAACCTTAAAAATATGCAGGGGACCATATGTACAAAATATTGTTTCTGGGTGTAAAAGATTGTAGACTATATCCTGAGAGAACTATAGGGAAAATTAATTACTTTAAGATGCTATTTGATGCACATATGTACTATCACCATATGATCCTATTACAGATCACTCCAAACTCAAAGCCAGATATCTCAGAAACTAGCTCGGGACCCCCCTGTTTTCTTTACACTGTTTGAGACTACTTATAATATGGGCCTCATGGCGGAAAACCTGACGAAATCTAATAACTTCTAGACTATGGGGACTACCCACCTTAATTGATCCACATAGTTATGTATGTTGGGTCTATTGTCAAGGGTTTTCTGGTTGTAGAGATATATAACTTTGCAAAGTTGAAATGTATGTAAGCCTTCTACTGTCTCTGCATAACCTTATTTATTCCTAATGAAATGGGCTGTGTAAAGCTCCCGGGGGGGGGGGGGAGTGTGGCTCTAAACCCCTGGCCTAGGGAGAGTATGAAGGTGTTGGGGGTGAGGACAATGCTATAGGGGATATCATAGCTTTAACACCTCCACAGAAATGATGACTGCCATAGAAGTGGGAATAGGATCTAACACAATTTCATCCTAAATCTTAAGCAAGACTTTGATTCTGGTATCCGGTCCTCCAATTCTAAATCTATCCGGTCCTGTGAAATTATTCACAGATCGGTGCTATTCTCACGAATCTATATCAGTTAGATACCATAACAATTACATACCTTAACAAGGTAGGTACTAGGTAGGGACCCTGCCATAGTTTTTTTTTTGTAAATGATGTTTCTGGTTATAAATAAGTGAAAAATGGAATTACCAAGGTAAATATAACACAACTTAGGACCCAATCTATGTCCCGATTTTGCAACCCAGGCCGATTTTGGCTGCTATATATCTAACAGGTTTGATTGTTACTGATCTGATTGGTGTAGACCTGTGTCTTTGCCTAATAAATCTGTATACATAATACATATGATGTGAATATAAAAACATCCTAATACTTTATTTCTGATCTGATTGTCTGCCTAATATATTGGATAGATAGGGGCACCAGGATATGGTCGAATCGTAAGAATTGACCGAAAAATTGGGTACACACACAGAAAAGTGAGAGTCATTTTTCGCTAAAACTACCCTCACCTGAGGGTCAGGCAATGCCTAACGCTCAGGTGAGGGTAGTTTTAGCGACAATGACTCTCACTTTTCTGAGGGTGTAGTGGAGCCCAAGCTTTACCTGTTTGAGGTTGAGCTGAACAAGCATGCTCTTCCACTCCTGTATCTCTGCTTCATTAAGACTTGTATCAAAGGTCCATGGCTTTGATACTCCTTCATCAACGCCTCCAATCAGGTAGTTGAACATGACATAGTCTGGAGATGTCATGCCTTTCTTGTGGGCAATCCTTAGAAAATCTAACAGATTCAGGTCGTTATCAAAGCAGACAATAATAACTGAAATGGGAAAATCAGAAATAAGCATGAAATAGCAGAAAAGTATTATAAACAAAAATTGGAACTAGTATGTTGAAAAAGCCTTAGATTAGATACAACTGTAGAACAGCTCATTAGGTCCCCAGTGTCATGGGACATGATGCATGAATGCCTCCATGGCGAGTAACTTGCCAGGGCCACTCAAAAGCAGGCGCTGCACCCCGTTAGCACATGATCTCCTTTTCCAAGAACAAATTCTCAGCTGAAAGCACCTTCTATTAAAAGCCCAGAGACATGTCTTTTGTATCCAGAGACATATTCCTTTCTCCTATAACAAGGATTCATCACCTCTGGAATTGTAGTCAAATCCTGTCACATGACCGCTATCTTTGGCCACAAATTACAACAAAGACTGAGCCATACCTTTTTCTAAGAGACTGCAGTTAGGGTTGGGGTTAGGGTTAGGGTTCGTCTCTCTCCAAATTCTGAGAAACAACCGTGATTGTTTTGTTGATGATGCCTTCTTAAAAGAGGAGGCTAGTGTCTCTGGAGACCAGAGACATGTCTCTGGCCTTCTAATACAAGGATTTTTCACATCAAAATTTCTTCTTATAAAAGGAGATCATGTGCTAATAGCCCTGGCAGGCAGCATCATGCTGACCCTATAGGATTGAGACACTCCAGTAGGATCAGTATGAACCAATGCAGCACCAGGGAATCTCACATGGACTGCATTGGTGCATTATGATGACAAATGTAATCTTTTAGCAATATGTGGTCCTTAACGGGTTAAACTAAACCAACCTCTTGCTCGTTCTGTGATCTGATCCACATACTGCTCTAGTTGAAAGTTCTCAACTCCTTCTTTTGGTGGCCGGATCCACTCTGTGATTGTCACACCCATGTCCTGAAATATTTATATCAGCAACTCACATTACACTGACCTAACCATTATTTGTTTAATAAAACAGCAGTCCACTTATTTCAACAAGGAAAGCTGTATCCAACCCCCCTCCGCCAGCTATTTACTCGATGAACAACCCTTTACACCCGGCTCTTTATCAAAGCAGGCAGCTATTCAAGGCCCGGCAGCTCTTGTTTTAGCCCCCCCCCCCCCCCGAAGAGAAAAGAGCAAACAGCATCTAACCGACAGCCCTAGATGCACTGATAAAATCAAAGCATCTAAAGTTGTCAAATAGTCGTCTTATAAGAAGACTTTAGTATTCTTATTGACTGTCATATAAGATGAAAAAGTTAATGGTTGTCCATCTGAGGACCTGCCAGGTTACAACACGAGGCTCATCTGACTGACAATGTTAGCCCAGGCGGTGGCCCACTCCAAGTGACAAATTTCGGGTCGTCAAATTCATAATCCTGCAAAACCCTTTAATGGCTGCATACCACTATAAATGTGCTTTATACATTTTGTCAGCATGATGAATGTAGCCGTGGCAAGTCTGTTTGCTGAGCCTACATTCAACCATCATGCTGACCCTTTGAAAATTCTACGGCTGGCACAGTGCCAAGTCTGTTGGCTTTTGGGTTGGCAAATGCAATGTGGGTCTTCTATCTGACAACTCCAGATAGAGGACCTGGCTCTTTGTCACGTAGAATTGTCTGCAGATGAGTTCACTTTTTCAGTGTGGTTGATTTTAAAGCAAACACCACCTACACTTCAGTGCATACAAGTTACAACACAAGCTGTGAGAAAGCTGCATCCAGTATAAAAAGTAACACATTTTACAATTCCTTTGATTATGTCTCAATATCAGCTGTATCAAATGTCGTGTAGGCCAACAACTATCTACAGACTGCTTATTGAATTGCATCGCATTCTGAATTATGTCATAAAATTCACATTTTTGGCCACAAAACAGTAGTCAAAGCAAATTAAATCTCACAGAGTATCACCCTCATAGAAGGCCTTGATATCTTCAAAATAGCTACTATAGTATTAGAAAAAGCCATCTTCACTAAGTTATGTGGTTTATTCACCCGCTTTGTGCACCGATGTTGCTCCAGGGGGCTACCTCGTTATCACACATGAACCTTAAAGTATATGTATTGTCCAGTCTACAAAAGATATGATCATCCACACAGAGGCAAATATCAGAGTCACCCAATGTCGCCAATACTACTCTCAGACAAGGGCCAGGCACTGCTGGACTATAATAGATGGGTCAAGGGCCATTCTAGTGAGGGTCAGGCTAGGCTGGACATTCAATAACAGGCTGGACCTTGGCAAAATTGCTTGAAAGTCTGGCCATGCTGGATCCTCATGCCATAGTCTGGCAATGCTGGACTCTTGGGAGAGTCTCTATCAGCCTGCAAGAGTCCAGCATTGTCACACTGTGGCATGAGGATCCAGCATGGCCAGACTTTCAAGCAATTTTGCCAAGGTCCAGCCTGTTATTGAATGTCCAGCCTAGCCTGACCCTCACTAGAATGGCCCTTGACCCATCTATTATAGTCCAACAGTGCCTGACCCTTGTATGAGAGTAGTATTGGCGACATTGGGTGACTCTGATGTTTGCCTCTGTGCATATAGACCCATACAAACCGTCAGTGCAGGGTATATGCCCACGGCCGTTAAATCACAAAATCCATAAGATGTGACCATGGCCGTCCGCTTCCATCCATACTTGCGGAATATGTTTGTGAATGCCTTTGCCATTTTGTCACCTGATGGGTGGATACGGACTAAGGTACTGTAGACATCCTTATCGGTCAAACGTGGGTCAGTTCCACCAGTCGCAAAGAAGGGAATTTTCCAGTACGACAAGTAGCGACCCAGGGGAACGAGTACTTTAATGGTAAAACAAAAGTACACTCAAAAAGTAAACTTGTCTCCAGACTCTTCTAAATGACTGTCATAACATAAACGACAGTTAAAAACTCGTCTAAATGACAAGGAAGTGGGTCTTCTGGCTGGAGGTAGAAGAGCCACTTGGCATGTGCCAGCCCAAAACCTGACATTTGCCAGCTTCAGAGCCTATTTGTGGGATGATTACCTGATAGATTAGACAACTTTTGACTCTTTTATTTTATGACAGTCACTTAGACGAGTCTGGAGACAAGTTTACTTTTTCAGTGTAGAACACTCATTTTCACTGTTTCCTTAATAAATGTGGTGTGACTTAGATTTAATTTCAAACTAACATTCATCCCAGTTTTATCTTCATTTATGAAGGACTTTCCCATATAATGAACATTTCGAAATCGATGAGAAAATAAAACATACCAAATGAACAGCTTGCACCAAATACGACATCAGGTTTGTCAGAATCAGAATAATAACTTTCTGAAACAGTCGCTATCGTACGACCGGGTTGGCAAGGGTCATGAAGTATAACCATTCTGAGAAGAGAAACATGGCATAGAAATAGCCTTAGAATAAGTAATATGTGTACATTTAATCCTTCATTTACATTATTGATTGATTGATTTAAATTATCGGTTATGTTGTTTTGTCCTGTGTTTAACGTGTAGGAGACTGTAAAGTGTCACTATTTGATGTATGAAATAATATATGTTATCATTTTTCGGACCAGATCTATATCCTGTATGATGTGAATCTGTGAATCTGTGTAATATTTACAAATATTGGCTATATTTGAGAGACGCAACTTGTTGTGGAATATTTCAGTCAATAAAATCCTTTTCAAACTCAAAAAACTCAAACTCATCAAAATATATAATACATATATATACGTTTGATCTCTCATTATTAATCACTATTCATGTAGTTATAATTTAATTTCACAGAGAGAAGAAACAGCGTCAATAGGGAGTCTAGGTTGCCTCCAGAATGACTCCCTTGTTTAGGAGAGTCCAGGTCGCCTAAGGGAGCATAGGTGACTGACCTAAGGGAGTCACCTGAGAGGGTCATACAACCCAGAAAGCTTTATGACTCCCCCGGGTAACTCCCTTAATTCAGCCAAAGAGTCAACTAGGCTCCCTTAGGCAACCTGGACTCCCCCAAACAGGGGAGTCATTTTGGAGGCAACCTGGACTGCCCTTTGACACTGTTTCTTCTCTCTGTGTTGATTCAAAAGGATAAGAAAAGGTTGTGACCGTAAAATGTTGAAGTTGCTGAAGTCAAAATGATTAATACAACCAACCTAAAAGTGTGTTCAGTCAGGTGTCCAGTTCTTCGCTGGTACTCCTCCAGTCCCAGACTGATGCCAGCCGCGGTGCGTGCGAACCCCCATGCACTGTTCCCACCTGTATACCTCATCACTACACCTACATTGATGGTGACTGCCCCAGCCACACCCAACCACAGGGTGAGGCAGGTCAGGGACAGTGCCTGCTGTGCCATGCTCTGCAGCTGGATTGCCTTTAGTAGATCAAGTCTGTGTAATTCACACAAATTATTATTTCAGTACATGTGTACTGTACAATAGTAGCAAAACCTCGTGGATAAGCCGCCCCCTGACTCTAGGCCAATCCTGTAAGCTGCACCGGCGATCTGCCTCGCGTACTATCTGTGGCCTCTACACGAGTGTACAAATCAGGACTACACTGGTCCTCTCCAGATAAAGGATGGTTGTCCAACTACTGTACAGCACATAGATGATAGCCTACTATGGTTCAGGCCTGCACTACTCTCGTTCAGAAGAAGTACAGGTAGTATCTGAATCTTACAACCTTGAGAAAGAAGCCACATCACTAGTATCTGCCTGACCATGAGAAGGAAAGGCAGCGCTCTTGATCTCGGACAAGCCTGTTCTTTCAAATAGAGCCAAGTATTGATGTTGTTCCAACGTTACTGTTTCCTTTGACCAGGTTGGGCGGTAGTCTCCCTCAGAAGTCCGCTAATAGGTGAGGTCTTATGAGGAGTAGGCGTCATAGGGACGGTGGGTGTCGACCAGTAAAACACACAAGGTCAAATGGCCATTTTAAAAATTCCATATATGGCATGGGACTTTTTATCCAAACAGAACCCTTTAAAAACGTTAAAACTGTTAGAGAACATAAAGAATTGTTCAGTAATTCACTATATATATGCGCAGGTTAGACACAGGCGATTTCTTACATCATTAAATTCCTTCCAATTCTAATCATGAAGTAAAAAATATAAGGTTCTATGGATATTTAAAAAGGTGGGTGAAGTGTACCTAGGACAGGGCAAGCAGGTGGAGTGAACACGGGAGGTGATGGGCAGGGGAGGGGCACAGGTTGATGGAGGGTACACCCGAGGGTACACAAATGTACCTCACCTGGAGGAGGGGAGGTGAGGGACTTTGGGGGGTATAGTCGGGGTGTGGGACAGGGGGAGAGGCAGTAGGGGAGGGGGGGGGGGCGGGGGCTCAAAAAGTTGTAACCGAAAATTCGTTATAACCGAATTCGTTATAGCGGAATTTTACTGTATTAGTGAAATTGCTATTGACATTATTAGTGACATGACATAGGGTGTTTCTCAAATTCGACATGGGACATTACCTGTTCTGAAAATTGACATGGGACATGGGGATGTAACTGAGATGTGACAAGGGCATTTATTAAATTCGACATGAGGACACCCTTCCAGGGCCCCAGCAGGGTTGTTCAGGAAGTATGATTAGGGGATTCAACCACTGCTTTTTACATTTTATATTATTCGAAAGTTTGGACACATTAAAAGGTCAGCGTCCTCATTAGAGGACTTGTAAAAAGTTCCAGCAACTGCTGATTGATTTCCAATGCAGATCCCATAGATACAGTGTGTAACTGCGATACCTGTCCTTTTACGGGAACATTTTCCACTTTAGGAGAGCGCGGGGCTTTCTGTCGTCCTTGATGCATAGCTACACACAGAGGAAAGTGAGAGTCATTGTCGCTAAAACTACCCTCACCTGAGGGTCAGGAACTGCCTGACTCTTAGATGAGGGTAGTTTTAGCGACAATGACTCTCACTTTTCTGAGGGTGTACAACCCTGGTGAATAATACGCCAGTGCATTTATACATCATGACCACCTTCTGCTATTGATACCCTGTAGTTCCCAGAGATACCACTTTTCCTACTTTTGCAGGAATTCCTACGTTTTTGCTAGAATTTCTGTACTAAATTGTGTAAATTTCCTACAGAATATTGGCCAAAATTGGAAGATTTCCTACTTTTTGTTGACCACTGTGTAGCATCACTGAGTCCCCCTTATTGTCCACATGCTACAAAGTTTCCACATCACATTATGTCCACAAAATACAGTTTGTCCACAGTCTTCCATCATAAAGTGTCCATCTAACAGTTTGTCCACATCCTACCATCACAACGGGTTCACAAATACAGTTTTTCCACCACACTCAACATCTCAAAATGTCCACAAAATACAGTTTGTCCACACCCTGTCATCACGCAGTGTCCAGAAAAAATGTTTTTCGGTGGGAAAATCAAGTTCAAAGTGAAGGGGGTGGCGGAAAAAAGTTCGCAGCCTTGTGCGAAAATCTCCCCCCTGTTGTTAAATGATGACCACTCCTTGAGGTAGGTCGCGACCATTGGAAACGAACACACATGTTTCTGCACATATAGGTAAAATACCTTACACTATAGTTATATTGACTAATATTAATGGTATATGGACTTTTTCTACAAAAATTTATGTATTTGGGTATTTCGACCAAATATAAGTATAATTTAAGACATTTAGATTTCACTATAATATTTTTTTTGTATTTTAGCCATTTTTAAGTACATCTTATTTTTTACCAACGTAACATAGTATGAAACATCAATAAAGTGAATAATTTGCTTAAATATATCCAAAGGTATACACTGAAGTCATTTTGACTCTGATAGTCAACACCTTACCCATAATGCAATGGGTTAAAGATTGAATTTAATCAATTTTTGCATTACCTTTTTATTTCAAAGGGCCAAAACTCTCAAATTATACACGGGACCCCCCCGTCAAACTTTATTTGTTAGCAAATGATCTGAAGAATCTTTAGAAGATGTATTAAAAAAATGACAACTCTGTAGCTATTGATTTTAATCGATTTTATGTAAAATTATTGACAAATTTATTGAATTTTCCAAAACATCTTGTTTTACCCAGAATATCATTGCACAGGACCATGACATTATTTTTTAGATTAAGAGCAATGTCTGTCTGTTTATTCTCAAAAGTTTCAAATTTCTGTGGTTACTGGTTATGGCACAATAAAATCATTTATTTAGTGTTATTTTTCGTCATTTTTAGAGTAAAATCAAAATACTCTCATTTTTCAAAATTCTGTAATTAAAAGAGTAGCTCGGGACCCCCCATTTTTCTTTTCAAATATCATTTCTATATGACCTAAAGTACATCTGGCCAGAAAATGAAGAAATTCTAATCTATTTGATTCAATGGTTGCGACGTACCTTAAGTTAATATCATCAGACAGAAATCTGATGTAACACATGTTATCATTAATTTGACACTAATTGTAGGGACATCTACACGTCATGCTTCAACATTACATATCCTGCCTAGTCTTATTATCCAAATTATGTATTTCCAGAAATGCATCACAGTTTTTGTCCAGTCTTGTTCAGGTGGGTAATCTGAAATGCACCTTTTTTTATCAAGATCTTTGAATCATTTTGGTTTTCTTTCCAGCTTCTTCAATTACTGCTCATCCAGTCAGCTGTTAACATCATTCTCCCTATACCCACCGCCCACATTCCCCCAGGACTCTCACCATGATGTTTCTTTTAACAGTCATGTTCTGCACTCACCCACATCCCGCCCACAGTCTCTAAGTTAATAATCCGTAAGACTACTGTGGTCACTTACAGATTATCCCCCAAATAGGCACAAAGAGACAGCATCTAACTGCACACCACTACTCCTCCAACGCCCACTAGGTAGAGCCACTGTCGTCCTAATGTGTTAAATTGAGTCCCTGCGGCGCCACTAGGGCCATGTTGGTGTCTCTGCGTCCCGGCAGGGGGCTCTCATGTCTGTTGGAGCCTCCTCCTCATGACAGGCGGGGATTAACATCGATTTCCCTCCCTCTCAAGATGATCTCATTACGAGGCTGTTATAGAGTTTAGACATGTCGTTTTAACATGTCCACTCTTCTGTCCCTCCCTGTCCCAAATGATTCTGGCTCCGCTCCCTTCCGTTTACTCATATCCCTATATCATAAACCTTCCTATATCCCCCACTTTCCTGCTTTCCTACATACCTGCCTGCCATGGTTGCCTCATTCTCTGCCACTGCCGCCGCCCCTCCACAACCACCTGATTGCACGCCTCCGCTGCCTGTCTCCTGCTAGGAGCAGACAGACAGGGATTCAGAGGAGAGACAGACAAGGAGGCAGAGGGGAGACAGACAGGGAGGAAGGCAGGGAGGAAGACAGTTAGGGATGAATTGATCATGAGACAGACAGGCAGACAGAGGATGCCACCTACAGGGAAGTAGAGGAGGAGAGAGACAGGGAGTCAGAGGGGAGAGAGACAGGGAGGCAGAGGGGAGAGAGACAGGGAGGCAGAGGAGGAGAATTATACTCAGTGACAGTGAGGTAGAGTGGAGACAGACAGGGCGGGAGGCGGATGAGGAGACAGGCAGGGATTCAGAGGGGCAGACAGACAGGGAGGCAGAGGGGAGACAGACAGGGAGGCAGAGGGGAGACAGACAGGGAGGGAGGCAGGGGGCAGACAGTGAGGGATGAATTGATCATGAGACAGACAGGCAGACAGAGGAGGAGACAGATGGGGAAGCAGAGGAGGAGAGATACAGGGAGGCAGAGGATTAGACAGACAGAGATTGAGGCGATAGGTGATAGACAGCGAGTAGAGGGGGGGGGGGGGCGCATACAAGGAGGCAGAGGGGGAGGCAGACAGGGAGGCAGAATAGGACAGACAGGAAGACAGAGGAGGAGACCTAGAGGGAGGGAGGCAGGGACATAAACAGACAGGGAGGCAGAGTAGGAGACAGACAGGGAGGCAAAGGATGGGACATATAGAGGGAGGCAGGGGGGGGGGGGGCAGACCGGCAGAAAAATGGTATAGCCAGATATGGCTTGAGAGGGATTCGAGCTTAGATCCTCTGCATTAAAGCCACTGTGCTAACCAGTGCAGGTGACGGTGACATAAGGAATGTCGAGGTACAAGCCATTGACAAAACTTTCATCTGTATTACACGCACCTACCTGAGGTTACCATTCCCAGAGACAAAACTTAGGCTCATCTGACTGACAATATTAGCCCAAAATTTAGCCACAATTTAGCCATAATCTATATATACCAAATTTGGAATATGAAATGTACAGAAACTGAGTTATGGTCTGCACTGTTAGGAGTAAGTGCTGTAGCCGCACAGTATAAAAGAAAGTATTTTTAGTTTTCAGTATAGTTTATACTGTACAGTTCCACACTACAGTAGGTACTACACACCCCCAACAGAACCCATCCTGTTCCTCTTTATAGTATTACATACTGTAGACGTCTACAATAGTTTATCCATTATTTTAGACTATCAGACAGAAGAGCACATAGGGAATCAAACTACTTACCTGCTGATCCAAGGTCCATTGCTTTACTAACTAAGCTAGCAAGCTGGCTGTGTATTCTGATGGTGAGAATAACCTTTTGGATTGACATGACACCAGGGAGTTAGAAAAGGGTGAGAAAGAGAGAGGGAGAGACATGGGGAGAGAACTTGTATATGTATAATCTATACATATAGGGACAGACAGACAGGGAGAAGAGCATGGACTTTATTAAAGCCACATGGATTTTGATAATCATAAAATTGGATGTATCTCTGTAGTTCAAGGTATACCATAGATCTACTTCAAACACCCTCAAAACTAGGTACCTTTAGAAACAATGACATTACATGTATAAACAATGTTCATTATACACAGATGTAATCAATGCTTCTAGCATGCTTAAGGTATATGTTTAATGAGTTAAGTATGGTTAGCTAAAGGTCCCTAGCATCTCTCTCTCTCTCTCTTCCTCTTTCTCATGTGTTCCCTCCTTCATCTTTATCATAGGATTATACAACTGTCCAGTTAATAGCTCAAATAGCAGAGCATTGGACGGTGGATCTAAAGGTTAATTGGTTCTAATCCCAGTGAAGTTTCTCATCGTGCATCATATCAAAAGGGTTTGAAACATATTTAGGGGTGTTTTATTCAGACACATAAAGACACTATTGAACAGAGAGATTCAACAGCTGTAGTTGATGATTCTGGTCTATTTATTCTCACCTATTGTAGCAATGCCTCTATCTAACACCTGGTAGAGCCATTCAAATACAACTTTATACTCCATGCTGACACATTAACACTAAGAGCACACTCCTTCACTTCCAGGCACTAACAAAGTGAGTACCCCAAAACCTCGTATACAAGCTACAGGCTGTGTCTTACGACCTTATGCCAATGTTTTTGTCTCTGACCGTCTCTGACCGGGTGCTGTCTCTGACTAGGTGCCATCTCTGACCAGGTGTCAGAAAAAGGTGTTT
Source organism: Harmothoe impar (assembly GCA_947462335.1). NCBI lineage: Eukaryota > Metazoa > Annelida > Polychaeta > Phyllodocida > Polynoidae > Harmothoe > Harmothoe impar. The sequence goes on along the minus strand of OX381720.1, from coordinate 4,749,969 downwards.
TAAAAAGAATTATACTCATATATATAAGGATTTGTAAAACCATTAGGGCGGTTGTTATATAATTATAATTATTATAATAATTAGCCTCCTGCTGTTGGTATTTTGACCTTATCAAGCCAAGCTGGTCAGAGACGGCACCTGGTCAGAGACGGCACCTGCTCAGAGACGGCACGTGGTCAGAGACGGCACCCGGTCAGAGACAAAAACATTGGCTCAAGGTCGTGAGACATAGCCTACAGGGGGTCTGATTATGGCAACTTTAGTACTGTACACTGATAATAATAGCCATGGAAATGTTAGTCACTATGGACTACGTTTCTATAGTCACGTGAACGTAGAAAAAACGGCTATACCTAGTTAGTCACCTATGTCTAATGTAAGTTAGTCATATAGTCAACCTATAGTCAGCCATTAAATCGCCTGATTTGGGCTATATAGTCAAGTGACTATGAATTTAATGGTTTCATGGTCTAAAGTAGTCATTATGACTAATAGATATAGTCAATAATGAGAAATAAGGGAAAGGCAGGTCAAGCTTTGTCATGCTCTAGGATAGGATGAGGCAGGGCAGGGGACAGGCTAGGATAAGGCAGGGCAGGGGACAGGCTAGGATAGGTAGAGCAGGGGACAGGCTAGGGTAGGGCAGGGCAAGGGACAATCTTGAATAAGGCATTGCAAGGGACAGGCTAGTATCAGGCATGGCAGGGGACAGGCTAGGATAGGTAGAGCAGGGGACAGGTTAGGATAAGACAGGGTAGAGGACAGGCTAGGATAGGGCCAGGTAAGGTACAAGCTGGGATAAGGCATGGCAGAGGACAGGCTAGCATAGGTAGAGCAATGGATATGCCAGGATAAGGCAGGGCAATGAAGATGCTAGGATAAGGCAGGGCAGGTGACAGGCTAGGATGAGGCAGGCCAGGGGACAAGCTAGAATAAGGCATGGCAGGGGACAGGCTAGGATAAGGCAGGCCAGGGGACAGGCTAGGATAGGTAGAGCCGGGGACAGGCTAGGGTAGGGCAGGGCAAGGGACAGGCTAGTATCAGGCATGGCAGGGGACAGGCTAGGATAGGTAGAGCAGGGGAAAGGCTAGGATAAGGCAGGTCAGGGGACAGGCTAGGATAGGGCAGGGCAGGGGACAGGTTAGGATAGGGCAGGCCAGGGGACAAGCTAGAGTAAGGCATGGCAACGGACAGGCTAGGATAAAGCAGGCCAGGAGACAGGCTAGGATAAGGCAGGGCAATGAACATGCTAGGAGAAGGCATAACAGGGGACAGGCTAGGATAAGGCAGGCCAGGGGACAGGCTAGGAGAAGGCAGGGCAAGGGACAGGCTAGGATCGGGCATGGCAGGGGAAGGCTAGGATAGGTAGAGCAGGGGAAAGGCTAGGATAGGGCAGGGCAAGGGACAGCCTAGGATAAGGCATGGCAGGTGACAGGCTAGGATAGGTAGAGCAGGTGACAGGCTAGGATAAGGTAGGCTATGGGATAGGCTAGGGGACAGGCTAGGATAGGGCAGGGTAGGGGACAGGCTAGGATAGAGTAGGGCAAGGGACAGGCTAGGATAAGGCAGGGCATGTGACAGGCTAGGATAAAGCAGGGCAGGTGACAGGCTCCTGTGTAGGCCTATTATGCTCTGTTAGCCTGACATAAACTGTTCATGTATTTCTATGTTATCAAAATATGAACAAAATAGCATGATTACTCTATCAAACATGAAAACTGATGCACCCTATAACATCTCAAGTTGTCATAGTCAACTGTAACATAACATATAACAAGCAGTGATATCTATAGAACAGTGGTTTAGAAGAGGATGTGCCCACCTGAAGTCCATGGACCATTCAAATTTGAATTCTAACTGTTTCCTGTGCACACATTCCTGTGACATCATCAATTTGTGTGATCCAGATATAGTCACTACTGACTATCTTATGACTAATATGTGACTAACTTGTATAGTCCCCTGACTAAGGGGGTCAAAATATGGTGGTATAGTCAGTACTGACTATAGGTATTATTATCAGTGTAATATGCATCTAAAAATTTGTGTGTTAGCAGCACCCTGACTTTGTCCTGATCCTATAAGCCGCAATGTGAGGCGATCTGACTAGTGCACTGAATATAACTATCTGGTCATATTGATGATAAAAGATTAAGAGTATGAGCTGTTGTATATTATTGAAGACCACATCCGGAGGTTTTGAATAATATGAGAAAACTAGAATATACCACTGCACACATACTGTTTTGAATAATCCTTTAGTATATGAGACATAAATATGTGAATAAAGTGGTGTTTTTGGCAAAAATAGTAAATCCCTCCAAATACTGAATTGGTCAATGTGTGCTTTCCTCACTTTGCACAAGGGGGCACTGCTGTACATGGTCTGCTGTGAGAGGCCGTTGCTAAGTACATGTGTGAGAGAGAGTGTGTGTGTGTGTGGGGGGGGGGGTGTAGTTGTACCCACATACCCCCCCCCCCCCCCCCCCCACCTGCTTGCAGGGAAACTAACAACTCTTAACTACCCTATGGATTGCCCGTTGTTACACTCTGTATAGCAGAGGTTAGAGTTTCGCCTGCTACTACGTCACAGGGTCCGCGGTGGGGGGCAAACACAAGCCTCCACGTGGTTAGGTAGCTGTACCATGATAGCATCATTCCCAGTGGGCACAAAATTCAGTCCAACGTTGAATCAACATTGTATGAACATTGAATCAACATTGACAACCATTTATCAATGTTGATAAAATGTTCTGTGTCCACTGGGATTAGACTAAACTTTATTATATGTATTTACCTGGGTCGTAATAAAGTGAGTCTGCAAGCTTTACTATAGTTCCCTTATATATAAAACGGCATTATTTGGGACCAGCGAACCCTCCCATTGAATTTGACCTGGGTGCTTGCCAGGACCAGGTAAACCAAAAGAGGCTACATACAAGTATGTTTTTTTTCCAAAGGTAACTCGATTATTATCATCAATTAACTTCAATTAATATTTAGAGGACCTTACATTTAACAAGTTTTCTCCCTATTATATCTATTATCACAATACAATTGTTTTTAAAAGAAAACGATATATAATACACATTATTTTCGCACAGAGTTTTTGACAACATTAGGTCCTAATTTTCTTTCTAGAATAGTTTTTTCTTCCACTCCCATTTCCCGCCATGAGAATAGGCCACAGTTTGTCGTGAGAATAGGCCACAGTTTGCCGTGAGAATAGGCCACACTTTGCCGTGATAAAAGGCCACACTTTGCCGTGATAAAAGGCTACATAAATTATGTTTTCTAGCATATATTTCCCCCCAAAATCCAGTCGCCGAAGGCGCTGGTTACACATATAAAAAGTATAAGAGAGTACCGGAACATATATTCATTTTATATCAATTATAATGCATTTATATGACCTTTGCTGGTTGAGATATGGTTCATATACCCTATAAAGGATCACCCACGTGGCTTTTGTTTGCCCCCACTGTTCTATTATTGGGTGCAATCTACAACTCTAACCTCTGCTATTGAAGTATGGTGAGTGATCAGGGCCAGTGTTCAGTGATCGGGTGGGGGAGGGAAGGTGTACAACCGTGATGTGTATCAAAAACGTGATGTGTATCAAAAACGTGATGTGTAGTAACTACACAGTTACTATACATCACGGCAGACCATCCAAACGTGATGTGTATCAAATGAATGTGATGTGTAGTAACCATCCAACCGTGATGTGTAGTAACAAACGTGATGTGCAGTAACTTTGGGCTACCTGAATTAAGGCACCTCCAACCGTTATCTGTATCAATAAACGTGATGTGTATCAACTGGTGGGTCGAGGCAGGTCGAGAAAAGGAAATGTAGAGGAGGGAAGGAGGACAGTATAAGTCAAGGACATCTTAGCATAATCTTATTTTATAATCTTAGGGTTTGGGTTTGGGTAAGGGTGTTGTTAAGATTTTGTATTTTTAAGATGACTGACTGAGGATTAAGATGATGTTTAAAGAGCATTTGTTCATGTCTGTGGTTGAAGAGATGGTACGTTCCAGAAAGACAACATGTTTTGATACAGATGAGGTCAGGAGAATTATAAAATTCCTTGATACAGATCACGTTGATACAGATCACGTCATTTTGAAACAGATAACATTGTTTTGATACAGATCACATTGTTTTGATACAGATCACGTTCCCATAGTCAGCCCTGATGTGTAGTACTACACATCACGTTACTTGATACACATCACGGTTGTACAGAGGGACGGCCAGTGGGAGGTAAGTGCTTCAGGCAGACTGACCACTGCAGGGGCCCAGGGGGGCCACTCCCTCAGTTTTGGCTAGCATGTGTGACCATGATTCCAAGGGAAAGGGTACGTTCTGGGGCCCTTTATAGATAGGGATTAGGAGGGGTTTCTCATCAAATTAGTGCTAGTTTGTTGATTTACCTCTTGTAATAAGAATACCAGGTTTGAAGTGATATTTGCACATGCATGTAGTTTCTATAGAAAATATATAGGGTGCCCTCCCCATTGGGTTGGTTGTCACCCAATATGAGATCACATTGGGTATTTGGGCTGTAGTTCATGTGCTTCTCACTGGGGACAGCACAATCACTAATATTTATGATATGAGGTCTCATGGATTGGCCCCCAACTAAACCAAGTAATAAATGAATAAATATAGCTCTACAGGAGTTACCTTTAGATAGGAAGTCAGTTAACATACCTAGGTACCTGATTACAATAGCGAAATTGCCAACTAAAAACCTCCGGATGTGGTCTTCAAAGACATACAGTGTATGACTATTAAATGGCATGATGGGATAGAGCTATTCCTTAATTTAATATGTCAAGGGACGCATCGTACATTACTGCCTTCTGCACTTTATCATTTGGTACTGATGTTTTGAAGATAGATATCTTAGGAATTTGACAATAGAATGCTTAGAATGTTTTTTTATGCACTGTGATGAAAGGATCCGCTGAGTTGTTGATTTATAAAGAAATGTATATCGTTACAAGAAATAGCCTAGATATTTCGTGTGTATAATCCTCAGAGCGGTGGCGGGAACCACCGGGTAACATTCAGTACGCGCATGCGCGAGTTGCATATCCGTCTTCTCCATGGCCATTGTTGTTCTTGGCGTGGAGAGGAGCAGAAGCCAGCGTATAATAAGGGAATATAGTCGTGTTTTAAGGCTATTTGGAACTGGAATTTGTCATAGCAGTTGTGCAAGAGGTTAGTCCGTGTATTGAGAAGAGATTGACCTCCTACGAGCAGGACTATAACTGTGAGACATTATTTTGATACTGGTTTCGACGCCGGCGTGTGTATTGTAGAATCGCCATTTTGAATCACCGACGGTATTATTGTGGCCGATGAAGACGTGTGGGCAGTGTCAAGAGACTTATGATGGCCGTTCAAACCCGTCAAGTGACCTTTGTAGGGTCTGTGATGGGAAAAGAGATGTCGACAAGGATTATGGTGAAAGGGGAGAGAAACAACCCGGACTCAGTACAGATGCAGATTCAGGTGGTGTGCTCAATCGAGGTGGGGGAGGAAGAGTCGATATCCCTTACAAAGATGATGTGGGTACTGAAGAGCCCGCTCATGGAAATGACCATGAGTCCAGCAGTCAGCTTGGTGCAGGAGGAGTTAGTGGGCATTTGGGCCGGTTGGAAGGAGAGGCAACAGGAGGCTTATTTCAGAGCGCATCAGACAGTGCCTTAGAACAAGCCTCAGACAGGGCGGTGCTGGAGAACCTACGTCGTGAGTTGCAGTATGAAAATGAGAGGTTGGCAGCGTTCAAGAATAGTGAAGAAATTGCTAAATTACGAGCATCAGTGGTTGAGGCTAGACGTCAGACTTTGAAAATTGAGTTACGTAAGATAAAATATGAAGAGCATGCAGAGAGATGCCAACACAAGGTGGTACAGCATGAAAAAGAGCGTGAGAATCTGATAGAAAAAGCTGTCAGAGACGACAAGGAACGTCAGGATCGAGTGTTGGCACAGCAGCAGGAGGTGGCTAAACATAAGCCAGACCCTACGGTAGACGTGAAGACCAAGAACCCTAAGGTACCTGAGCCCGCTGGAGCGACTCCAGGGAAAGGTGGGACTGTCACAGATGATTCAAGTGAGGACAGTGATAGTGATCTGGACGGTATCCATAGTGTTAGCAGTGAGGCCAGTAGTGTGGAGCTACCCGAGAAGAAGAAAAAGTCCAAAAAGAGCAAGAAAACTGGTGCCAAGCAGAAGAAGGAGACCAAAGTGAAGAAGAAGAAGGCTCGTCGGGACAAGAAAAAGAGGAAAAAGTCAGGACTTGACAGTGCGTCGTCCTCATCGTCATCTTCAGATAGTGAGTGTGATTTTGACTTAAAAAAGCTCGTGCCCAAGAGAGACAGAAACAAGTTGATGGGGTATAAAGAAACCCTATATTACTCCTTGTTGGATATAGAGCAGCTTCTGGAGAAGGGTGAGCCTGTAGCTCCATATGTGGGACACCTGCGTTTTATGGCAGGAAAGGATTTGAAAAAGTATGCTTACGAGAACATTGTGCAATACGACGCTGTGGTGCGAGAAAAGGCTTCTATGAAAGGGGTGGAAGTGTTTGGTAAACGTAGTTCGGATGTGGTGTTGGAAAATTTGGGGAGTGATGCCTTGAGAGGGGGGGGGAGGGGAAGGGGGAGGGGGGGATGGAGGGGTAGAGAAGGGGGCAGGTCTGTAGGAAGGGGTTTTGATGTCAGTATGCAGACCTGTTACCTTTATAATGATGGGAAATGCATGTGGGTAGGGTGGCCAGAGGCTCCAGCTGGTCGCTCAATCTATATCTGATCCTATGTTAAGTGACCCTTTTATGATGGCCTCTCCTTTTGGCTAGGGAGCAGATAGGGACCTCTAGTAACTTGGTATCAAGAGATCTTGAATGGATCCTTCATACATGAGCTGGAATAAGCATAATAAATTGTATTACATAATGTAATTTAAGAGCAATCTTGACAGACCTTCAGATTTTGAGTCTGTCTTGAGCTCTATAACTGGGTGATCTCTTGAACCTATCCCCTGGGAGAATTGTCACTGTTTGATGGCAAATCCATGTATCAATGAAATTCTTTTTTTGTTTGAAGCGTCTTCTATGCAGGCATGTCATGGGGGGTCCTATACTTACTTTAGACAAATTTATCTTATATAGATAGGCCTCCTAAAATTATGTATTTTTAGCTCAATTATTTTTCTAGAAATCTTCAATTGGTAGTTTACGGTAGACTACTGAAAATAGAGCTAAATCAGCTGAAAATCATGCATTTGGAATGAAAATAAAAGAGCCTACCGCCAGCCAGCGTCAGGGCATCTCCTGGGGGTCATATTAGGGTCTGAGACCCCAATCTCAAGCATTTACATCATATACATAACACTAGAGGGCCTCCCCTGTCATAGGGCTACATAGGAAATCTTAGTTCACTCAGTAGACACTGTAGCAGGTCCGGGCTGTGAGTGAGATATAGGCATGGCATGTCTACCCTATACAGATGTTCAGATCTGTCAGAATGATTTGCCAGGTGAGGGATTTGTAATCAGCTACAAACAGCTCCCTAGTTACTGCCTCAACATAATAATGATAGTTTGGTAAATGCGAGTATTGAGGCTTTCTGTACATATAACATATGGATATGTTTGATAGATATCTAAAAACCCTCCGGCCACCCTAATGTGGGGGGAGCGTTGCTACAGAAGACACGTGTGTGCGGAGTGTGGAGAGAGGGACCATGTGGCAGGGAAATGTGGTGTGGGTAGGGGTAGGGGGGGGCTGGCCCCCAGGTAGGGGGGACAGCTGGTTGATGCGGGAGAAGGTATGTGTGTGTGTGCGTATGTAAGTGGAATGTGGATATTTAGTTTGTACTTGTGTATGAGAATTTTGAGGGCCATTCTGTGGTCTGAATGTGCTTGGGTACTTTTGGTGAAGTTTTGTAAAGCATATGTTGGTAGATCGGTCACTGAACTATTGATTCTAGTGGGAGATTATTTAGGTATAATTATGCCACATATTTTCATGTTACCAGATGAATCATGTATTTTTGAATGGATGTTAAGTAGTAAATGTGAGTTATCCAGATTGGAGAATATAACTGTAAAAAAGGTAAATTGTGTAGGTGATGACATTCAAAGTGGTTATAATTCTAGTTGGCGAATGTTACAAGGTGGAACTATTTCGTTCTGGTTGAAATTTATGGGTTTGAGTATGAGCGAAGACGTCTTGAAATTTGAATCAAGGTGGGGTTCTTTTGTGTTATGTGATTCGGAGTGTAATCATTTCATTAATGGTACGAGAATACTGTTAAAACCTTGTGGCATGTTCATGGAAATGGTCAGTACCGGTAGTTTTGATTGTAATTTAGAATTTATTTTTAGTAGTAGCCTGGTAGGCTGTCGAATTGCTGATGTGGATGTCGATACTACATATGATATGTGGAATTATAATTCGATATTAAAAGAAGTGGCTATAGAGTGTATGAATAAGATTGTATTAGAGGAATTACAGGAAAATATTATAAGTATAGTGGATGTTAGGCCACAATGTATTCATGCCTTAGGGGCGATCGAGAAAGATGGTGGAGCAACCATTCGATGTATAACTGATGCGAGTAGACCAGAAGGTGTTAGTATTAATAATTATATGGATTCTGTGGTGGAAGAATTTTGTTATGTGTCTGTGAAGGATGTGGCCAAAGACCTAACACGTGGGTGTGTAATGGCGGTGTTAGATATTAAAGGCGCTTACCGTAGTATTCCTGTGTGTGGGGAGCAGCGTACTTTACAAGGATTTAGATGGAATGTTAATGGTAAAGATGAATTTCTGGTGAATAATAGTTTGGCGTTTGGTTTGAAGTCGGCACCTTATATATTTACACAATTTACCGAATTTATTGTTAGATGTATGCGTAGACGTGGTTTTTCGAGGATTTACGGTTATTTGGATGATTTCCTAATAATGGAGGATGATACTGAAAGATGTTGGTTGGCTTTGAATGTATTAATTGAATTATTGAGGCGTTTTGGTTTCTATATAAATTATAAGAAAATAATTTCACCTTGTTGCAGGATAAGGTATTTGGGAATTGAGTTGAGTTCGCTAGACATGAAGTTGTATTTGCCTTCGGATAAATTAATGAAGTTGTCGGCTTTGATAAATGAATTTCTGTTACTAAAGAAATGTACCAAAAAGGAATTGCAGAGTTTGGTGGGCGTGTTGTCACACTGCAGTACTATTGTAAGGGGAGGTCGTACTTTCTCCCGTAGAGCTATTAATCTTATTAATACGGTATCGAAACAGAATGATAAAGTTTGTCTGGATGAGCAATTCAAAGATGATTTGTATTGGTGGAAGAGTTTTGCTGTAATGTTTAATGGTTGTGCGGCTATTATTGATGTCAAATTTGAGAATTGTGTGACTATGTATGCAGATGCATCAATGTTGGGTTTTGGAGCGTGTTTTGGGAATGATTGGTTTTACGGTACCTGGAATAATGAATTGGTTGCAGAATTTGGTTATAAAAATCATTTTGAAAAAGGGCCTGACCAAGTATTGAATTGTTCAGCAGAGAGAGAATTATGGCCGATCTTGATGTCTTGTGTACGATGGGGTAAAAAATGGAGGAATCAGGCTTTACATGTATTTACTGATAATGTAGCAGTGCAGATATTGTTGAAGACTGGCAGGTCTAGAAATAGATTGTGTATGCAGTGGTTGAGAGAAATATTTTGGTGTTGTTTTGTTTATAATTTTGAAATATTTTCTCATAGGATATCGAGTGCAGATAATGTATTTTGTGATGCTCTGTCGAGAGTGGTAGGACGAAAAGCTAGGCGTATTGTGGAGGAATATGTGAAGGATCGTCAATATTGTTGTCTAAGTGGAGATTTGCGTGTGTATTGATTAATTATTTTTAATTTTTATTTTTAAGCTGATGAGCTACTGACGGAAGTAAGGCGTTTGGAAGATATGTTTTATGCGGAAAACACTAAGAAAACTCGTTCTGTACAGATTAGGCGTTATGAAAGTTTTTGTGTGGAAAAGGGGTTTAAGTGTTACCCTCTAGAGAGTTTGGTTATGAAGAAGTATATAGCTTTGCTTAGTAAGAAATTATGTTACTCATCGATTCAACAATATGTATCTGCGGTTTTGGTCCATGCCCGTATGTTGGGGTTTAAGGATGAGTCACGAGCATCTTTGGGTCTGTTATGGATCCTGGGTGGTGTTAAACGTTTCAAAGGAAATTATGTAGAATCCTCAAGTTGTATATTTCCGGAGGATTTGCGTAAAATTAAGGATTTGTTAAATTTTAGATGTATGGAAGATGTGGTATTTTGGACAGCATGTTTAATCATGTTTAGAACTCTACTGAGAGGTTCGAATGTGTTTGATTCTGAAATGGTTATTAATTATGAGGATGTTATGTGGTGTGATTGGGGAGTGATCTTTAAGGTGAAGCGCACCAAAACTATTCAATTTAAAGAGCGTGTACTAGAAATTCCTGTGGCTACTGTAGCAGGCCATCCCTTGTGTTTTATGAAGTACTTACGTTGGATTATGGATTATAGTGGTACCGGTATAGGTAAGCCTTTGTTAGGCTGGTCTTGTAAGGGAGAGTTTGTGACCGCCAAGTATGGTTGGTTTGTGGATAGGCTATCAAAGTTGTGTGTTAAATTAGGTTTTACCGGTAGATATGGTAGGCACAGTTTTCGTCATGGTGGTGCGACAAAGTTATCTATGGTAGGGATGGAATTGTGTGATATTTCTAAGAGAGGAGATTGGAAAAGTATGTGTGTATTGAGATATTTAAATAGACCTTTGTCGAATTTGGTGGTAGAAGAGAGAGTTTGGAGTCAGAAAGTGTTGGATTTCTTGTTATAATGCGTCTGTTAATATATATTTTTTCATCCTTTACCTGGTTTGGTTTGGTGGTTTGGCGGGTGTTTGTGATCCCAGTCTAAGCCCATACTACCTGTTGTTATATTTTTATAAGAATTACTTAATCCAACTAGTATACGTTAGGGTAGATTGGATTCACAATTACTACCGGTACATACTACCGGTATATTATTCTTACGCTTGTGATAAGCATTAGCCTCAGGGGCATTATACTGTACATGTGTATACTGGAGCTCCTATAGTTAGATCTACTAGAACTTAATATTACTGTAGCTGTATATATCAAGGGCTCTGAACCGGAAACTCTTTTATTCTGTTCTTCTTGTTTGTTCTTCCTTGAATCTGTGCAAATTGCCTCCAGAATGATTCCCCTCTTTAGGGGGGCCCAGGCTGCATCAATTAACTCTTTTAATATGATGGTTTTGTCAAAAGCTCTGTTTAAACTATATATCAACATGAAGGCTCACTTCACATCCAAAGTTGTTGACGATATAATTATCAGTTGATACTTGCAATTAGATGCAATTAGACTTTTTATAATTATCCAATTAAGATTCATATCAGCCTCTAAACTATATAATTCATTATATAAGACACTACCCGTACGTTCTAGTTTATTTCACAGTGGGGTTGATAACATTACACCGCAGACAGTGGAAGCTGTGGAGAGGGGGCACATAAACCATTCCACGTGTGAGGACGAGTCATTCATAATCAGCTGGGCCGGGTGCAGGGCGGGCTTTTAACGATGGCAATATATACCCGGCCCCCATCAATTGATTGATTATTCTTTTACTAGCACGAATCATCCTGTGATGGGATGTTTTTCTGCACACACGTAGATTCCTTACAATTATCCAAGGGATATCATACATTGCTTAACATATTTGTTGATCCGTGCATGTTTTTTAGGAACGAGCAGACGGCTGTTCAATAAGTGAGTCTTGAAGAACTTAAATACTAGCTCAACCAAAAGTAGAAAAGAAATTACATTGGATGTTACCTTTTGTACGTCTTTCCCTCGCGTGTCACATAGGCTTACACCAAGGTAATATGGGGATTTCAGGTAAAAGCTAGATTTTGCCCTTCTTTTTCTGAATTAAATTTTCAAGTTCCCGAGAGTCCGCGCATTATGTTGCACTAGAGCTCCCCTGTTTTGTGCCTATTCCGCATAATCATCAGTAGCGGAATATCTCTTCTACATTTGGGCACCGATAAGCTTTACGTTTATCTTGACCCAATGGTTTTGAAAAATGTCACCAGCGACCCTCCCCCCTCCCCTTTGCTCCACAGAGATGAAAACAACCCACAAACGTGGATGGAATGATGTCCTACCACCCCTTTAATACTGAGGGTCTTTTTTCAGTTATGGCTTCTTATATATCAAACGAGACGCCCCCTCCCCCCATCTGGCAATAAATGATTTACCCTTAATAATTTCTTTCAGAAAAAGAAGAAGAAAGTGTTAGAAATATTGTTTGGCATAGCAATATCAAAGCCATTCAACATCCAGACAGCAGCCGGGGGACAAAAATCTAATTTCCGGTGAAAAGGACAGGAAGTGGTTGTGAGGACTTGTAAGGACAGATCTGATTTGCCAGTTTCAAACCCCTTATGTAAGCTGGCCTCTGATTGGCTGGTTGGTATCTAAAGTATCTTTCTAGCCGACACCAAGTTAGTTTCAGCCACAAAGTGTTGAAAGCAGCAGCGTCCATCGTCACACAGAAGGCTGAGAAAATGGATCGCCGTCCAACAGAGGTGAGCCACATGTTTCATCTGTAAATTAGTCAAATTTCCGCAAATTCCTCCCAATTAATGTAATGTCAGGCCTGCACGGCGGCCTTTAACCCTATAAGGGCCGCGTAGGGCTTTAATGCATGCACTATGCCCTTTGTCGTATTGACTCGTGACTACTGCCATGGGGAGTAACTCGCCACACTCATGCGGTCCTTCAGGAGAGTATCAACCCATTGGGTCGGCATGATGCATGAATGCACCCCTCTGTGAGTTAATCACCAGGACTGTATTCATGTATCATGCCGACAAGATCATAGCTTAATCAGGCACTATTCTCTTCTTAAAGGATTAAGGGCAATGTTGATGTTTTTGGTAGAGGGGGTGAGAGGCTGTGTAGTTTGAGGGGGTGGGGGTGATTGGAATTTCCGCCATTTTGAGCAGTGTTAATCAGTTGCGCTAGGAGGCTGAGGATATCGATGACTCTGATGGGTCAGAGGTGGCAGATCGGGTAGTTAGATCTGAGTATTTTTTACTTTTGGACTCGTTGAGCAATATACTTTAATCAAGTAGTACATAGAGTATAAGATTTATGGGCACATATCAGCATTGCAGATAACAAATATGTCAATATATAGTATTAATATTCTTTTACAAATAAAAGTACTAGAGGAGTATAAACTTGAAGCTACCACATTGAAAACAGGTTTTTTATGAAGTGTTTTAATTACACATAAACTACGTCTGTAGATCCATATCTCTGTGTGTTAGGAGTCTGATTCATTTTGGGCCGAGTGGAATATAAATATATTTTAGTGTCATATGGGATGCACATGGCTTTGGATGGATCTGGATGCAGCTGGTTTATCGCTGCCGGAAAATAGTGCCGGAAAATAGTCCCCGTGAGTGATGGTTGTCTCCCTCTCTATATAGATCTGTTTCTACACCATGTCCCAAACATTAAATGATACGAATTATAAGAGCCCTACGTTACCCATGAAGCTACTGGCTAATTGATTAGGATGTATAATCCAGTGTTCCAGTGTTCCCCTACTTACCATACATTCAGATGTATATCTAAGCTGTCACTGGTGTGAGGTGTTTTATTTTTAAATATGGTGGTTAGGTTAAAAAGACAATGACAGTGATCAATGCAGCATTCAGTCACTTGAGAATGTTTTACTAAACATTGATTAAAAGAGTATCTATCATGAATACTCTTTGATGAATTAGCTAGATTATGATCATCTTGGTATGTCCCTAAAGGCGCATATCACAGAGAAAAGAAAAAGCGTCAAAAGGGAGTCCAGGTTGCCTCCAGAACAACTCCCCTCTCTAGGGGAGCCCAGGTCCTTACGTGATTCTCTAGGTGAGCCAGGGATGACTCCACTAGGCGACTCTGTTAGGTGAGCCAGGGAATCTCCTAGGCTGCCTTAAAGGGGCAATATCACCACTCGCACTTAACCACATATTAAAATAGAACATTACTAGAATTGTCAGTGGGATGCGTTCGGTGATTATGCAACTTTCATCAGCCAGGGCTCCCCTAAACAGAGGCGTCATTCTGGAGACAGTCTGGACTCCCTTTTTTCTCTCTGTCTGGCCGGAATTCCACTGTGTTGGAGAACCACACTACAAAGCTAGTTCAGTTCTGTATGTGCTGAATATGGCTTGCTAGCCTGAAAGACTAGAGGGTGAGAAACCTCTGCAATACATAATCCAGGCTTTGACACTGCATATGTAAACTGGTGTTTCCAGGCTCCAACAGAGCTTGTATGCTACACTACTAACACTAGAGCCCCTTTAGTGCCTGAATGAGGAGCTCCCTCTTTGTGTAGTCATCTGGGAGGTGCAGAGGGGGTACCACACAGATAATCTAAAAGCCCCGGCCCTTAGTCTGTAGTGGCTATCCCAGGTTGGCCATAGAGGCATTGGTCAGGCATGACCAAGTGCTATGCAATAATGACTGAGGCAAAACAACATATGACTAATGCCTTACTGAAAAGGACTTAGCCTAACATGGAAAGACTAAGGTCGATTGGTCAGTACTGACCAACCTGACAATATCAACTAACCTAGGTTGGTCGTATAGTGAGCCAAAAAATTAGTGCCGAACTTGGTGATTGCTACTGGTGATTGGTAGTACAGGGAGCCAAAGAATATCAGTGTACATACTGTCAGACCTTTACCCTATTCCTTGAAGCTAATAGTCCAAGAGTTAAAGCTCAAAGTAGGACCTAAGGTCAAACAAATTTGGAACAAGCTGATTTTTTCAGAGGAGATGCCCAGAAGGGTTATATAACACATACTAAAAGTCCCGGGAAATCCTCCTTGAGCTCGCTCGGGAATTCAAGATGGCGTCCAAAATAGCTATTTTCTTGAAAGAGGCTTCATTATTCTTCTGGTTTGCAAGTGAATGTGGAATGGATGACAAGATTATATAAATGCCTACAGTAGAAGATCGCAGTATATCATATAAGTAATTATAGCCACCATTGAGATCCAACATTAGGTCCATAATGGTGATATGACACCAGAGATGCTGTGTTCACAGTGATTATTATAGATGCATTGTGTCTAATGTTTTAAACATACAGTTGAATTCTGCTTTTTAACTCTCAAGAGGTAGCTCACTATATCATCTTAACATGATGTTGGAAGATACTGGTACTTCCCCTACCACATGTCATTCAATATGGCCACTAAGGACCAATCATGTAAACATCTTTTTTCTCTTTATCTCAGTAACCAACCATGGGGGAAATGTAGATCATGTGCTACACAAATATAACTTGACATCATCACAATTCACTTATATTGTCATATTCATTAAGGAAATAGAAATGATGTCCTGGTAATGCTGGTGGCCAGGGCATCACCTACATCAAAATTGTACATGATGTGTTCTACTACCCCTCCGATCTTGTATAGCATTGATCAAATCCAATGTGCCATTGGAGACACACAGGAAAGTCTATTGGCTGTATACGCGATCACCGGGTGTGACACTGTTTCTGCAATATATCGACAGGGAAAGCGGAAAGCTTTCAACATGGTTCACGAAGAAAAGGAGCATGGACTGTTAGCTACATTTACAAAATGTTCATGCACACACAGTGAAGTGGAAGTTGCTGGAGAAAGGTTTATTCTCAAAATCTATGGAGCTGGGAAGTCAAAATCTCTCAACGAACATCGGCATATCACGTACAAACGGGTAATTGGAAGAGGGTCCCTGAGTACATCATTCCAACTAGCCAGTCTACCTCCAACTAGTGCTGCTGCAAAGCAGTATTCCTACCGCACCTACCACACTGTCCAGCAGTGGATGGGGAATGCACTGCCCACAACAGAATGGGGATGGAAATCTCAGGATGGTGCCCTTGTCCCAGTTGTAACAGACATGCCTACAGCACCTGAGAAGCTTCTGAAATTGGTAGCATGTGGATGCAAAGAGACTGGCTGCACAAATATGACATGTGGGTGCAGAAAGATGGGACTCTTCTGCACATCGATGTGCAAAAACTGCAGAGGTGAGGCATGCAGCAATGCATCACCTACACTACTTGACAAAACAGATAGACAGGAGTGAGCTTATTTTGGTAATAAACTACTTTGACTTGGTGTTGACCTTTGACCTCACACTTCATACATGTGTTACTCAATTTCTCAACGGGAAAACATTATGAAATTAACATGACTTTGATTAGGGAACTCATTCAAAAAACGCCACCACCTAGTATTTTATATTTGATATGATTGAACTCCTACACCTGACAGACATACTCTTTCCATTTTGATCTGTGTTTCCACGTTAAAAAGAAACAGAGATAGACATAATGGATATTTGGGGTAAATATTAGGGCCATAATCTGAAAGAATTCTTTGAGACCCACATATATGTGTACCTTTACTTAGATGCTATAAATATATATGTATATACAGTCAGGGAGAAAATTAATGTGATGGAATTCAGTGCTGTTCTCCAGATTTCCACAAAAATAGGTGTAATTTGCTGTTATAAGCGGCCATCTTGGACAGAATATTACACTCATATTGTAATTTCTTTGAGGTCTACAATCTATTTGGGTCAGTGAACCTATTTTTGCACTTTTGTTCCAATTTCATGGATAAAGTCGAAAATATATGAAAACCTTTAGAGAAGTGTTGTGACGGCCATTTTGGAAGCCATATCCAATACTAGTGACTGAATTAGTAACAATACACAACACATCTAAATTGTATTGCAATAAAAATCAAATTTAATTAACAATATATAGGAAAATGTGTGGATTATATAGCATAATGCCTATTTTGGACGCCATCTTGAATTCCAGAGCGAGCTCAAGGAGGATTTCCCGGGACTTTTAGTATGTGTTATATAACCCTTCTGGGCATCTTCTCTGAAAAAATCAGCTTGTTCCGAATTTGTTTGACCTCAAAGTCTAAAACTCTTGGACTATAATGAATAGTTCTCGAACAAGCCATCAGTATCAATTGGAGCCTGTGGGTGTTTCCCTCCTCTAAGTTCCTCGAAAGCCATTTCAGGATGTTTGGATCCGCACATGTGCAACAGAAAATGTGCCTACATGGTGTAAACAAAGCCCAATCATGAAGGACATATCTATACATAGCAGGGGATAATTAAAAAAGTATGGTGCTTCAAAAAAAAAAGACTTTCTTACTATTTTTACGTGGATGATTTTCCTACATGCATCTCTACCTTTGGCTCCTAAGTTGCCTACTCTCGTTCCCAAATCCTTCCGAAGGAAGGCTCTGGTGACAGCCACTATGACATTGAACTTGGATTTGGTTGGGTTTGGGCGACCCCTGCTGGTAGCTTGGCACCCGTGAACAGAGTGTATGTTGGTAGCTTTATCATCATACTTTCTGGTTCCATTTCCGGTTCCTGTTCACTGGTTCCGAGCTACCAGGATATAGGGATTACTCAAACAGAGCAAAATCCAAGTTCAAGTTCATAGTGGAGTGTACCAAGTTGCCATGCTGGTAGATCTAGGTCAGAGCCAGTCATGCTTCATTGGTCACCGCCATAGCATTCTCTACTTCCTGTCTGGCTGCACATGCTCACAACCACACTTCCTGTGGCAGCATCGGGCCAGGAACAAGCCCTCGGGCGGCACGTTTTTTGAATATGGTGGTACTAAACAAATTAAATAGTGGAAGTTGGTGGAGTCTTAGCAAGAAAGATGCAATCGTTAGTATTTCTATAGACAACGTGCTGATGATTTGTTGTTGTAATTGACAACCACACTCATGATACTAAGACTAACAGGGGGTGTATAGCTGATAGCATTGGTTTATCAATGGGCAACATGTAGTCCTGTACCAATAGAGAAGACCAGGTGAACTCTCTTGCCATCTAAGATAAGCCAACACAGAGAGAAAAAACTGCCTCAAAAGGGAGTCCATGTTGCCTCCAGAATGACTCCCCTGTTTAGGGGAGTTCAGGGAGCCTAAGGGAGCCTAGGTGACTCTCTGTCTGACCTAAGGGAATCACCTGGGGGAGGCATATGACCCAGAGAACTATGACCAGAGAGTCACCTAGGCTCCCTGGACTTCATTTTGGAGGCAACATGAAGTGCCTTTGACGCTGTTTCTTTTCTCTGTGAAGACGGCTTCATGCAAAGTGAGCCGTGGGTCTTGACCATTTAACCCTAGTGGTCAATGCAACTCACGTTTCTTTAATTTGCGGACACTTAGTGTGCACTGACTACGTTTTTAAGTATAAGCAGATAAAGTGTATCCTTGTAGACGGACCTCATCATTGGTGACATGGATTTGGATTTCAGTATTTGTCTTCTTTGGAGCAACACCAACGTTACACATATACAGTCCCCTTAGATATTAACCTCCAAATAAGTCTTCTTAAACACAAATACACTTAAAGAAATGCATTAATTTCCTTTATCAGAAAAGATCTCCCCCTTTAATTGCTAATAATTACAAGGAGGGTAAAATATCTGGACTAGAAAGTATCTTGTTTATACATACCGTATACAACTAGAAGAGTAACCCACTTTTATATATAGGGTAACAACAAGGACCATTACAACATAGCACACATGCTTTGGGCATAGGATACACTATGACTGTTGTAATACCATTATCTGAGGAGAAAATAGCAAAATGGTGACCTTCATATAGATTCCTTGCACTCTCCATAGCAACAAGGTTCCTCCTCCTGGGAATAGAGCAATAGCTGACTAGCCATTTAGTATATGGCCAAACCAAATAAACACCGTTGTACAATCTTATGGTACCTTTAGAGTAATAAATTAGCACCTCCTTCCTCTCGATAAGGACTTGACAATGTTCCAAGTAGGAGCATAATTATAGCAACCAGCCAAAAGGGTCAACTGTCAAATTTAATTGCCCGAGAGGGATCGAGAAATAAATTAATAAGATAAATAACCAGAGGGCTGTTGACGTGCGGGCGTGATTGATGTAGAGGTGATTAGATAATTCATTTGGTGAGATTTAACCCTTTAACCCTTTAAGGACGGCACAACACTAAAATATGGAATTTCTCGTCATGATATACCAATGTAGCCATGGCGAGTAACGCGTCGACCCTTCGTGAGTGTATCAACCCCGTAGGGTCGGCTTGAATGTAGCACTGGTGAGTTACTCGCTGGTGCTACATTCATTCATCACGACGACCATGTGTGATGCGTTAATGCATCATGCCGCCCTTGAAGAGTTAAGGGCCGCATAATGCTTTAATGTACTATGCCCTTTGAAATAATTAAAAGGTGCAGATCTCGGTACCCCTCTAGCGACAGTCGGAGTGGAGCTGGGAAAGGTTGCCTACTCAGGCTTATCTTTAAAGGTGCTGGGGGTTTAAATGCAGCCCTGGCGAGTCTCCTGCATGGCCAGCGTTGCATTCAGGCATCATGCGGACCCTATTTGGTTGATGCTCTTCCGAATGGCCGGCATGATGCCTGAATGCAGCCATGGGCCTGTGCAGAGTAGACCCGCCCGTGCTGCACATGAATACTGTTTTAACACTGCATTCTCACATCATGGCGACAAAGGGCGTACAGAATTGCAGCACTATGCGGCCGTTAACGAGTTTAAGACGTTTTATTGGACCTGTTCTCCAACGTGGGTGGGCGTGGACGTTATACTAGAACTAGTAGAAGGCTCCAGAATAGTAACAGATAAATAGTGAGGTCAGAATGTGAACTGGGCGTGACTCAGGCCGTCTGTGCCCCAAGGAGGGACTAACTGAAAACAGTGCCTTGACAAAAAACATATACCGTGTAGTGTACTAATATACTTTGTAGAGTTATGTTATCAGTTTAACAAAGAGGGAACAGAAAGAAATGGGGGTTGAGGGCAGAGCCCTTGATATGTACAATAACATTATAGTAACTAGTCAGGTAGTCAAGGGGGTATACCTTGCGTCCAGGTGGGGCAGAGATTTTTTAAAACTCATTTTGGTCAATATAAGGGTCAGCATACATCGTATGGTGGGGTAGAGGAGCATCAACATCAAAACACTGACAAATTGAGCAATCTGTATCCGTATTTTATTGGTAAAAATGTTCCCCTCGGCAAATTTTCATTTACCGTAAAACCTCGCGTATAAGCCGCGGCTAGTACGCGAGTCAGATCGGCGGTGCGCCTTATAGCATCGGCCCAGGGTCAGGGTGCGGCTTATACGCGAGCTTTTGCTACTATGGTACAGTACTAAAAGTCACCATAATCCAATCTCTGTTGCGGCTTATAGGATCGGCCCAAAGTAGGGGCGCGGCTTATACGTGAGTTAGGCTTACACGCGAGGTTTTACGGTATTTATTTTATACCCGTACAATTGCTGCCCACTTGCTGCCCACTTCTATGTTATGGGCAATTAGGTTAGGAGAGGCAAGCCGAGAGCACCTCCTCCCCCCGTGACCACGGCAACAATGGAGTCTCCCAGGTCCAGGAGTACAAGGGTTAGTGAGAGGGGAGGGCATGTGGGGACACAGAACCCCTTCAGAATGAAGAAGTATATGGAACCATCAACACAATGGGGTCTGTCAATTATGGTCTCATTTCTTGCTGATGCTCTGCCTCTGTCCATTCCTCTCACCTGCCTTCTAAACCCCTCTTCGTCTACCTCCTTTCTAACCTTCTGCCTACCCAACTCCAAATTTCCCCCTGCCTCTTTGCCTACCTACCTCTATATTCCGCGCCGCCTTCTGCCTCTTTGCCTACCTCCTTTCTGACCCCTGCCTCTCTGCCTCTCTACCTCCTTGTGCCTCTACATGGGTAAGAAACGACACGTGCGATACGGCGACACGGGGGTTTTAAAAATCGACGGACACAGACATTTTTATAACCCCCAGTACATTCTATACATATAAAATTCGACACGGAGACACGGTCAAAACTGTGGGTACCCATGTAGAGGGACCTCCTTGCCTACCCACCTCAAAGTTCCACCCTGCCTCTCTACCTACCCCCTGCCTGCCCCCTGCCTGCCCCCTGCCTACCCCCTGCCTACCCCCTGCCTACCCCCTGCCTAACCGCTGCCTGTCCGCCTCTTTGCCTACCTACCATCATACTCCTCCCTCTGCTTCCTTACCTGTCCTTCCTTCATATTCCTCTGCCTCTTCAGCTACTAGTAGGGTAAGCTCACCTATTTCCGACCACCTACCATAAGTCGACCACCTACACCACTATACTGCATTGAATGTATGCTATATGGGGGTACAAAGGCTATTAGAATTAAAAGTTGAAGTGTTAATGGTCTGCATAGCATCCTTATTGTTCACAAATATCATGTTATTCATATAAATACATATTGCCACTGATTGCAGAAGTGAAGGTGTATGACCTGTTTTGACCACAGTCATTGTGGAAATTCTTCATAAAAGTTAGACTTTGGTGCTAGTTAATCATGCTTTTCAGTTGATTTTTGCACCAATTGTAATGTTCAATGAATGGATACACATATTTTGAGCATCACTTTTCCTAAAATAAAACATCCCATTTCTCGAAAGGTAGGGCTAATGAGCTAGCACCTACTAATTTCACCATGAAACGACCAGAATTTCACCCTAAGACGACCTCAATTTACAAGGTGTTAGCAGTAACCCTATTACAATGACTATTCTGTAAGGAATGCTACCTAGATACCTGCTTTTCAAAAGGTTCAAACCTTAGGAAAATGGGAAAATAATGAACCTGGATAATTCTAACATTGTGCTATTGTATAAATCCAGTTTATCTAGATATGAATTGTGAATAATTTATATTGTTTTGACTGATATAAAAGTGGTCGACTCTGGGTTAGTTTTGGTCGACATTGAGTGAAAATAGACCATATGAGATTTCCAAATATAAAGGCAATAATTTAGACATAATATTGTTCAGAAAATTATCAAGCATGATCAATTGTCCCCCATGGATCATCCCCCAATGTCTGGTACAACAGGTATGATCCATTAGCTGTTTTATTTGATGTCATGAAACATCTGCTAAAGGTCATGAAAAATTGTGACGGGAAGGGTCGACTTATGGTGAATCTACCCTACCTCCCATCATATTCCTTGCCTCACTCACTGTCTCCCTACCTACCACCCGTCATATTCCCTTCCCCTCCGCATGACTCTCAATTCTATTTGTCTTCAAGTGAGTCACTTTGGAGTCCATGGGAGAGTTACCACAGTGATCAAGTCGGGAGTCATAGTAATTCTACTTTTCTCTGTGCAGGTACTCAGCCCTTTATAATATACGGCGGCCGTGGGTTTAAGTATTTTTCCGTATCAACTCAAATCAGCCATATTTGATAACATCCAAACAGGTCTGGACTGCTCATAGAGCTTTGACTTAAATATTTTATTAGTGACCATTTGCAGGCTGTCATTTGACCCTGCATTTGACACGACAACATAGCTCCTGGTATGTTTTCTTTCCACTTTAGCCCTTAAAGTGGGTATATCCGATTTTCCCTGAAATTCTTACTCAAATGTACTCCAAACGCTGTAAAAGTATTTTAGAGAATAGAGGTCAATTATATGTCATCAATGGGTGTTAATAGGTCACAAAGGGAACCAATTCCCTCAAACCATGGGGTTTTCAAGTGTGTTTTTAATGGGGGGATAAAAGTGTACAAGCTTTTATTTCAAAATGATCATATATTGGACAATAAAATCTGATTAGAGCAAAATTCTGAGGTAATTAGAAAAAATGGAACACGTAGGAAGTCAAATACACTATTTGTGAACACTCTCACTCTTTTTCAGGTGAATCTATTATTTCGTGTCCCACACATTGGATGTACTAACTTTAATGGGCAACACAGTGCATGCTTTAATGCTCTACACGGGTCTAGTCGGCAGAATCCATGAGGGTGACCTTTTAGAATGTCAGATTGCGTCATAAAGCAGGGGCAGGGACATGGAAGTAGCCATCCCACAGGTACCCCTACCCCCTTCCTCACCCTTCCCCACGCCCCCTCTCCTCTATTCTACACAGGCCATTTTAACATCACTTCAACAGGAACAAACATGGTTGACATGGCGAGCCAAGGCGGGCACAGGAACTTGAAAACAGGGTTGTATGTTTTATGCCACAGCAGAAATATCATGGAAAAAAACCCTATTTTTGGTCAATAAAGGAGTGGAGGCAGAAGGTGCTTCCGAGTTTTATCCAATAATACTGTCACATGCAGTGGCGAGTGACAAACATAGGGAATGTACCACCAAGCACCCCTAGGAGGTGGTTACATAGTTTAGTGCTCTTTTCCCCTTGATAGCATTTTTTTCTTCTTTCTTTCATAAAAATAGCATGTTAGGTTGATATATGATGATGTGATAGAAGAAGAAAAAGGCTCATAGGCTAGATTTAGATATATTGACATTTAAAATTAGAACACTGTCTATTATGGCCATCTAGGGGAGACTATTTCCTCAACATCTTCCTACTTTGTGGGAAATTGACCAACAATATTCTAACCAATCTTCTCTGATGTATAGATGACATTATATGTAACAAGGTTGACCAATAAAAACTGGTAGTCATAGGAAAACATAAAATTCATGGCGGAATTTGATTGAAAAAAAACACGTAAAAGAAAATCCTAGTTCTCTGGCCAATTTCTATCTGAATAACACTAACCTACTATGAGGTTCAAACATCACCTGTCAAGTTAGCCCTGGTCATCAGGTACTGGACTTTAGATCCAAAGATTGCCGGTTTGAATCCCAGCCATTCTTGGAGGTGGTAACCAAAATGAAAAAGATAATATTCTAGTGACCCAATTTTATATGCCATATGGCATAACCACCCATCAACCATGGTCATTAGAACCTCCAGTCCCTTAAGGTGGGTCAATGCCTTGGTGTAACAGTAGCTAGATTTTCATCAAATTTTTGCCATAAGACCATAATAGCATACACTTTCCAACAAAGCTGAGAAAATAGGAGGGTCCCAAGCTGTTTTCTGAGATATTCAAGCCTTAAGTCAGTGTTTCATATAATACGAGTATATAGTGTTTTGCCACATATGTACATGAAATAGTATTGAAAAGTAGCTAAATATCTATATAACTCTGTCAGGATATAGGTCTTAATGTTCTCTCTCTAGAGAATCCCTTTTGAACGTATGGTCCCGGGCATATTTCTAAAGTTTTTGTCCATTAAAAAGAAAAGTTGAAAGGAAATAGAAATATACTAAGGGCTAGTTATGTATGACTTCTGAATGTGAGTCACCACCACAGACTCTATAGCACAGTGGCAGAATGCATGTCTTCATATCCAAAGGTCGATGGTTCTCGCCCCGGTCAGGCAACACCTTTGTCCATTTTAGGACAATTTGATGTAACTTGTTCCAATATTAGACGAAGGTCCCCTAGTGATCTATGGTCAAACTAGAGAATGCACCTGCGCAGAAAGCTGCGCAGTGAATGGAAATGGCATCCCATTGACCCACCTTAACGCATACACCACTGTGACAAGGGAGGAGCAAAAGAAAAGTCCAACATGTTCACTGGGAAATACATCAGAGACAGTATCAACGGTCGTTGACATTTGCCTATTTACCTTTCTTACCCACCTAAACCTGTCTATACAATAGATAATTTAATGTTTTATGAAATGTAAAAACATCTTTTTACATATCATAATGTCAAAGATAATTAATCGATGTCGATCTGGTAAACATTTAATTCCAATTGATATCATCTCCTAATCGAACCAGTTCTCAATTCTTTATAATTATGTACAGCACAATAAAGGCCACTCAAAAAAAAGTAGTTCCTCATCACCAAGGACAAGGCCTTTTGTCACTCACGGGCTAAAATGTATAGGATAATATAATGTTTTTCACAACCAAAATGCACATTTTAGTTGTTAAGAATTTATTGGTCTTTAAAAGTGGGGGAAATGTAAGCTATTTCTATCCTACAGCATCACTGGCAGTATTAGCTTTAATTTGATACCAAATGGGCCAATATTTGTCCATTTTTATCATGTTTTTCGTCAAAGATTTAAAAAAAAAGAGAAAAGTTTCCCTCAAATGCTCATTTTTAGAGTGCGAACGGTGATGAGAAACCATTTTCTAAGTGGCCATAGTGTCAGCAAGATGGCTAGGTTCGTGTTAAAGCTGGGCCGTCAGGGAATAAGTTCAGCATTTTCTATACATGGACTAAAATAACAGTTCCACCAGAGGGCAGCAGTGTTTTCGACAGGGGACCATGAGCATTGTCCAGCAACAACATATTCACCCTATCTTGTGCCTGTAAGAGCTGAGCTCCAAGCCCTTAGGAGCCCTCTTGTGAATCAAAACTGAACTATATCCAAAATGGCTTTTGGCCTCACTTCAACCATGACGGTCAAGCTTTAACCTTCACGATAGGCATCGTACAGCACGCAGAAAGCAGAACATTTAATTACATTTAAGTACTTTGCTGATGAGTTGATAAAGGTTGTTTCTGAGATGTACATTAGTGCTGTGCTGAACAGGATTTAACCCTTTAAGGATGGCATAGCGCATTAATGCATCATGCCATGATGCATGAATGAAGCTATGGCGAGTAACTCGCCAGGGCTGTAGTCAAACATCATGCCGGCACTACTGGGTTGAGGCATACTTTGTGTATTTATTATCATTTGGCGAAGTTGATACATTAGAACAAAGGGGAACGGCACACTATGTTGATAAATTTTTCTGTATTCACCCTGTCCACTGGAAGAAAAGTAGTTCGCCCTAATTATCAACCAATCAGAGGATAGGGCACTGACATATATAGTGGACAATCCAAGGTGTGTCGGGGGGGGGGGCACTCTCTATATTTTCTATGTTAATTGTGTCAGCACAATGCCCTACATTAAACACCTTATAGGAAGAACTAAATTGAGAGCAAAAACGTACCTCTTTCCCTTTAACTAGGGGAAATTCAGGGACTGTTCAGGCAGACATGGGAAGGGGGGGGTGGCTTCCGATTAAGCTTTTGTATGCACATGATAGTCAATGGCTGAGGGAGTGCCCCCCTTGGTTTGCTACGATCAGGGTTGAGCAGGGTAGTTGACCACGGATGGACAAGCACAGTGGCAGTGGTGCCGGGATTGGCACTCACCAAGGGTCAGGGCAGTGTATGTATGTTCAACCACTGCGAGGCAGGTACTCAAGCCTTTATAATTATAGAGTGGGTGGGTGGGGGGTTAACACCTGACTTGCCTGGTCAGTTGTTTACTCAATATGCCACTTTCCTTGGAGAAGTAGTTCCACCTATGTAGTCAGAATACTCTTCTAATCTCGAATTTGGATAGCCAAATGATAATAAATCCACAAACATACTCGTCCCCAATACAACTACTTTTATCAGACTCCTTTATGAAGGGTATAGTAATGTTATCAGCCTCGCCCTGCGGGCTCTGCTGATAATATTACTACACCCTTCATAAAGGAGTCTGATAAAAATAGTTGTATTTGGAGACTCGTATGTTAGTGTGTATATACTTAACGTAAAATATTCTATTCAGATTCTGTCTTTCAGTATCTTCCTTGGCATTGCATTGAAAAACTTCGCATGTAATAAGATTACTTTGCCAAAATAAAATTTCACAACAAAAACAACATCCCATAGGGTCGGCATGATACATCATTGGTCCATCATGACTACAAATCGCATCTTTTAGAGACATCTGTCCTTATAGGGGTCAAACAATACTGGGCAACTTTTGCAATTGCATTGTCGATTATGTTTGTATCTCAACATTTTAAGATGCAAACTTAGATGTGGCATAACTAATGATTCCAAGACATGGTTTCTGGTACAAAGATCTAGATCTACATATATCAACACAACATAACTTAATACCATATTCAACGTAATGCATGCACATCGGGGCCGTCCATAACATTTTCAGGGGCGTGGCAAGCAGTTTCAAAGTAGGGGGGACTGAGGGGTATTTTGACCTTTTTTGACCCCTTTTTACTTGACCATTTCGGTTTGACCTTAATTGGGGTTGGTCAAAAGTGGGGGGGGGGGACATGCCCCCCCCCCCCCCCCCCGGTGTCCACGCCTCTGAAAATATGTCACGCCGGAGGGGGTGGGGAGGGTTTTGGTCAGAGTGTGACAAACAATGATGAAGGTATAGGGAAAAGCGTCACAAGGGGGTGGATGGGTGTTGAAAATGGTCAATATTTGTGTGACATACTTTATGGACAGCCCCATACTTCAACCATTCAAGGGTCGCAAAGTGGTCGAATGCACCCCTACTGTTCCTAGTCTACATAAACAATGTTGAGTCATCAATCGACCATGGGAACAGCTTCTTATACGCTGATGACCTGGCGGTGGTGGTCTCGGCCCGGGACCCAACCCGTGTGAAGTCTCTACTTAAATCAGACCTCAACCAGATCAGCGAGTGGTGCACTGCCAACAAACTCACTATCAACTCTGAAAAGACCAAGATACTCTGGGTATACTGACCCGGCTCAATCCCGGACCTGCAGGGTCTGAACTTCACACTAAATGGCGCGGAGCTAAAGTTGGTCAGTGAGTTCAACTACCTGGGGGTGACAATCGACACATACCTGACTCTGTCTAGTCAGCTGAAAAAACAGATTCGAATAATGAGACTTCGCCTGCCCCAACTGAGAAGGATCAGAACAAAAACCAACAAAGAGACTAGCGTGCAAGTATACAAGCACATGATACGCCCAATACCTGACTATTGTGCATTCTTTGCTGAAGGTGGCCCTGTTTAGGCATCAAGAAGGATCCAGACATTACAAAACGACTGCTTAAGGTGGGTTGCGGCCATTGCAGAATGGACTACTGCGCATCTTTCTGCGCATATAGCTTAAATATATCAGAATAATGCCATCTTTAGTGAGCATATGCTCGGGACAATTCTCTATACTTAAAAAATAATTTGGATGATTTTGAGCACAGTTGAGCATTTTAGAGCACTTTATATTTTGATGTAATAAGAACAGGCCGTTTTGGATTTTTTTTATGGTTCTTCTGGAACTTTCATTTATGAAGTAATAAATGACATTTAAAAGAGCATAAAAGTTAATGAATAACTTGAATATATCTAAACCTACATGACAAGATCATTTTATATGCAGATTGTTGGGAATTTACCCATAATGCAATGCTTCAAAGATTTGATTTAGTCCGTTTTTCCATTACTTTTTTATTTCAAAAAGCCAAAACCCCCAAATTATGCACGGGACCCCATATCAAAATTACTCTTACTCATGGGCAAATGATCTGAGCAATTCTTTGAGAAAGTTTAAGAAAATTCTGAACATTTTTACTACTATTTTTCTTTGATTATGTACAGAAATAATGAAAGATTATGTCTTTTCTTCTCCGAAAGATGAAATTTTTACCCAGAATGCAACGTGATAAAACCTCAAAACTATTTTTAGAATAAAGGTATTTATCCCTTTGTTCATTGTGTGATGTTTCAGAGTTCTGTGTTTATTGGTTGATAGAAAATAAAATTGTAGGAATTTTTACATTATTTTCGTTTTTTTAATGTAAAATTAAAATACTTTTTTTTTTCAAAATTCCATATTTTAAAAAGTAGCTCGGGACCCCCTATTTTTCTTTCCATTTTCCGTTTTCAAATGATTTAGAGTTGCTACAGAAAAATATTTGTGGAATTCTGAACACTTTGAATCAATGGGATCGACCCACCTTAAGGGCGTACGAACGAATTGCCCAGGACATGCATGTCCTAGACCTGCATACCAGGAACAGAGTGTCCTACCTAGAAGTAACGAGAAGACGACAATTATTGTCCCAACTCCACCGCCTATCCAAGGATCCACTAAACATCCTTGTACCAGCAGTGTCCTAAGAGGGCACGCCAGCGTGAAGCTAAAACTACCCCGGACGAGAAAAGACATCTTCACCAAGGGCCCACTGTAAAGGGGAGCCATACTCTGGAACGAGCTCACCCCTAATACCCAAAGAACTGACTCACGAGCAGACTTTATGAAGGCCATATCTTAGAATATAAAACAAGCTAGATTGTAGACAGTTATCGTCATAGATTAAGTTATTCCCAGAGTATGAACTCTTTGAGATAAAATCGCTCGATTGACTCTCCTTGGCATTGGTTGAAAAACGCCCCATGTATGTGAATTCTTATGCCAAAAAAAAAAATCAATCAAGCAATCAATGCCCGTGGTCATCATGATGCATTATTGCAGATACATGTATTCATGCATTGTGCATCATGCAAATCTTCAGGAGTATCAACCCCATTGGGTTGACACGATCCTTGAGGGAAGAACTGGCGCATGACCAGTGCGGTATTTAGAGGGGCGGGAGGCCATATGAGATGTTTAATAGTATTTATTTTCCAATTTAACCCAAAAATTCAGTAAGGCTATATCACTCTGCAAAGTCAAGTGGCGCCCGACACCCTGGAATGGAATTCATGCACTATGGTGTTTTATCGCCATGATACATAAATACAGCCCTGGTGAATAACTCACCAGGGCTGCATATATGCATCACGTGGACCATATGGTATTAATACACCCCAGATGATCAGCACAATGCACCAATGCACCACTGGAAAGCTACTATGTTGAATCATGACGACAATTAAAGATAAGCATTACAAGATCCTTAACGTGTTAAGTGCACTGTCTGCCCCTGGGGGTACTATCAAATTATGGTAATTAGAGTTATTTAGGTAGACGTGGAGAGAGTGAGATATAGTTGGGTGTTAGAATTTTCTGTAATATATGTGCCTCTACAATTTACGTTTTTTTAAAAATCGGCACGCTCAACACGGGAGAAGAAAACGGTGAGTTAAAATCGACAAGGGCGAACCGACCGGGGCGCGACAGCTCTGTTCAGAATCTACCAAAAAATGTCGGAAAACCAAATTTAACAGCCTCCAAAATTGGGGTATTTATGTATGGCCACGTATTTAGCTTTACTTGGATTTGTCAGTGTTGCCCTTTTAAGATTCGCCTAAAGGTGACCAAATTTCAAGTCCGGAAGAATCGAATGTATTACGAAATGTAAAAACCTTTTATTTATGCATATCATTCTGCAAATAACTATTAAAGATACTCTACATCGATCTGGTTAACATCATGATTCTTATTGATCTTATCTCCTAGGACCCGCTCTCAATCGGACCAGCTCTCAACATTTCTTAGCCCAGTATAACTTCATTTTTTTAATGAGGAAAAGTCACGGCTATGTCCATGCAGAACTGCACGAAGGGCATTGTATGACACGCAGAGGACAAAGACGTTTATTACCTTAAAGTAGTTCGCTGATGAGTAGATAAAAATGTTTCTGAGATCTGCATTGTTGCTGTATTCGGCAGGATTTAAACAATACCAGTGCAATATTTACGATCGCGTTATCAGTACTTATATCAATACATTTTTAGATGTAAACTTTGATGTAGAATAATGATTCCAAGACACGGATTCGGGTCCAAAGATCTGTCTTCGTATATCTACGCACCAATGTAGTACCGTATTCAATGGAATGCGTGAACATGCTTTAACACTTCAAGGGTCGTATAATGATGTAATGCTACCCCTTTGCTGTCTGTATGCATCATTATGACAGGGGTGTTGGCACAGCGAGGGGAAGACCATCTAAGATGTTCATTCAAATTTCTTTTCAAAATCTAATAATAATTCATTAAGGCTATAGCTCCCTCCAAAGTCAAGCTGCGTCCGCCACCCCTGAATGGCGTGATGCATTAAAGCACTATACGGCCGTCCATTGCTGCTCAATTAATCTTTCAACTATTACGCACAGGTAAAATACATCAAAACCTTTCTAGGTAGCATAGTGCACTATTGTGTTTTATCGTCATGATTCATAAATGCAGCCCAGGTGAGTAACTCACCAGAGCTGCATTTTTGCATCATCCCGACCATGGTGGTGGGATTGTTAGACACCCCCAAATGATCGGCATGATGCACCAATGAAGCGCCGGAAAGTTATGTTGCATCATGACAACAAATAAACATAAGGCCAAATAAAAAAAAAGGTTTGTTTCAGGTAACATGGCAAGAAAATGTAGGGTCGGTAGGTAGGATTTTTTTTTCACTTTTTTTTTAAACATGAAAACCCTAAAATTTACCAAAAAAGGGTAAAAATACAATTTCCCTCCCCCCCCCCCAATTGCATAAAAAAACCTAGGGTCGGCCCTGTTTTGATAGGGTCGGTCGGGTTACCTGAAACAACCTCTTTTTTTTTGGCCTAAGCATTGTGCTACCCTAAAGTGTTAAATGCAGTGTGTGTGTAAGTGTGTGTGTACCAGAGGGGGGGGGGCACTCTGAAACCTTAGGATACCATGTGCATACATCACTCAGATGTTTGAACCCATTTTAGGGGACGAAATATTCCACAATAAGACAGACCCCTTTTAGCGGGATAGCGCCCTGAAATAGAAAATAGCCTTGCCTTTTTTAATGGGACACCACCCTAAATTGCCAAAAATTAGACCGCCTTTAGCGGGATTCGCTACATTGTCAAGAATAAGGCCTCTTATAGCGGAATATCGCCCTAAATTGGCAAGTATAAGACCAATTTAGTGGGATACCAACCTAAATTTGGGGCAAATTCCAACAAAAAATCTCCCCCTTTATAGGAACTTTTGGACTTTTTGGTTGGGTAATTATGGCTTGAAGATTTATGCTCCTTTTGCTCCAAAGTGGCCGACATTGGCGGCCCACCCGGACCCGTCAGTGGGACACAAAAATTACCCCTCTCCCGTTACTTTGTGCCTGCACATAATTACTATAGAACATAAAAGTGCCCCCCCCCCCCGGGACTGCGCACTTGTTACGGCGAATACGGTATGCATTGTTTTGCCAACCATAAATACTGAGAACTACATCCACGCCCGGTGACTTTGTCAGCATTGGTCAGTGCTTACAGTTGTTGAACACCGGCAGTTGCAGCCTTGTCAAAGTCCACAGCCTCCTCAACATCCACAGCCACAGCCACAGCCACAACCACAACCACAGCCACAACCACAACACAGACCGATCCTCTTGTCTCCACTTGTGTTGCTGATTCAGCTCCTCGTCGACTAACTTCAGGTTCCTTGTAGGTAGGTATGGGATTTTGATGTCAAGTTTTACAAGTTTTTGGTGAGAGAATATAGCAATTTGTAAGCGGCTGGAGGTCTCATCGGCCCCCAAAAATGTCTCCGGACAGTTTTAGTGCATCCCCCCGGCCGTGGCCAATAGCCTATATAGATATTCACGATATGACATATTCAAATGCAAATAATACAAAGTTTACAAACAACATCTTAACTATCTTATGACTTTTGAATTGCTGGGCACACTACTCGGCGTGGTTTACTTTGCACACACTGTAAAAAAAATGTCGTCAAAATGACGTTGAATCACCGGCAACTTTTGGGACATAACTTTCACCGTTTTTTTAACAGTGACGGTCACCGTTAATTTTACGCAGAATCACTGTTCATTGTACACAGAATCACTGTTCATTTTACGTTGAATCACCGTTAATTTTACGTTAAATCAGCATTAATAGATTCACAGTATTCAAATATACAGAGAATATTCGATAAGCCTCACAGGGAGTCTGATAATGGTGACTTTATTTACTGTAGCATACATCGAAAAACTTACGAATAAGCCATACTTTGACTTTGTCCTTATCCTATATGCACCACTGACAATCTGACTTGCATACTAGCCCTGGCCTATACAAGAGGTTTTACTCTATAGGATTGATACAAGGCAGAGTTTCCAGAGGTGAGGATATATGCATAGTATATTACCACAAAATAGGTGTATAGATCCAGACAGCTACATTCTTCTGGATATTATCAAGTGATTATGGTATTTTGTCAAACCTATCACAAGATTGAATTGTTAAATTGTCAACCATATAGATTAATTGAAAATTACCATTATTTCAACATGTATACTCCACTTCAAGGGCTCACACTCTCCAGAAAAATCTTCTTACATACCAGGCCACCTATCTATGGCAAGATCCACTATATGTGGCTCCCTCTGGGATTTGACATTAGAAGATGAATTTACGTTGAATCATTGTAATCCAAACCAGGTTAGCATTTAACAAGGATCCACTGTGAAATGGCTGATATTTACGGTGCTTCATTGTATTCCAAATAACGGTGGATCAGCGTTAAATTTTACAGAGTGAATCTGTCAAAAGTACATCTATTTTTTACAGTGCAGCTTTAGGCGCGCCTTTACATTCTGACGCTTTTTATCTTCTTATCAATTTTTCTTTATTTCAAAGACCCAAAACCTTGAATTTACAACACCCGTGTTCAAATGTAATTTTCTGGATGGAAAATATCAGGAACAGTTTTTTTGAGAAAGTTTAACAGAAATTCATTTTATTTTGAAATTGGATGGTATTTTTCCCATGATGAATACTACCATGGTGATATTTAGATTCATGCTGCTACCATTTAGGACGACGGCAACCTTGAGTGAATATAATATTATTTTATTCCAAAAGTTTGCTTTCTTTGCCTGTGTACTTAGCTTCTGACGCTTCTGATTAGTGTAAAGCATGAAGATCAAGCTCATCCAACTTCTATCTTTCTCATCACATTTCGTTAATGCTGTTGGTCCCCCTAAACAATTACAGATGGAGTAAAACGGAAAGGAGGGGGACTACACGGGGCGGATAATAGGATTTTGAAAAATGGGGGTGCCGGCTATTGTTAAAAAATGGACAAAAATGTGTACATAAAAAAACTTCAAGTTTTGGGCCAAAAAAAGGGAGGGGCGCACATCAGGTCCGCCCCCTAAATCCGCCCCTGCTACACACTGCAGAGATAAATAGTGAATATCAGCCTAACAAGTGAAGGTTCTCAGGGTAAGGCATTCTAACAAGGGTTAAGTATTGCTCGACTCTCTTCCCAGAGCTTGTCAATGGTCGACTAACGGAAGAGATGTCCAGCGTTTTGAGAATGCTGGACTCTAGATAAGTAAAGTTCAGTAATTTATGAGCTCCCGCATGTTCACTAAACAAGCGGATAGGAACATCTGACAAAATACTATTTTCGAGGGAATGTCAATAGTCAGGCGGACGCTGATTTCTTCTGGCCTCCTCTCGCCTGTGCATGTTGAATCGTTAATTCCCCATAATTCTAACTTTCCCAAACCCATGTCGGACATTTTCAGTACACATTGCAACAAGTACTTTTTTTCCAATATGCGCCAATGGGCTCACTAAGGAAGACGGCAGGGGAAAGAAAAAGGAAATTTTATAAAATATTATTGATCTGCAACACGCATTTTATTATTTTTGGCTTAAGAATTCACTCATATGGTATCAAGCGATCATCCATGGAAACAAATGGTTGAGGATAACTAGTACTAGTTACCCCGAGACTGTAATTTCCCAGTTGTGTTCTCTATTCCAATGAGGTGAGAACTATTGTTTGTTTATGTATTTGAGTATGCAGGGATGTATGGGCTCTAAACTGTTGTTGGCCATGTCGGTCATTGGGTGTTGGTCGATAAGCTTATTTCTAAAGACTGTACTTGTACTAGATTTATGCCTAATAAAAGAAAATTCAACTCAACTCAACTAATCATTTTTGGTTTAAGAATTCTCCAATATGGGACCAAGTGATCATCGATGGAAACAAGGATTTATGCATAATAAAAAAAACAATTCAACTCAACTCATTCAGGTCTGCTGTCACGCTGTTCTCACATATAAACCTTGTATGAAATATGTCTAGGTACTACTAAAGCCAGCATTTCCTCAATTACCTGACATGTTCTCTGGCTCTTAGGCCTATATTGCATGTACGCAGGTTATGGTATGACATTCAGGAAGACCCTTCAGCCTCATGTTTGTACATCGTTATGAGTTTCTGAGTAGGGCCCACATCAATTGCTTGTAAAGAACAATGCAGTTGTATCACATGCCAATCTATAACTGTAGATTTGTATAGGTGCTTTTATTCCCATTAATTAATCTACATCGATCTGTTAAAACATGATGTCGGGAGCCATACAGACAGGATCCCCCGCACGGGGGAGCGTGGGACATCCTTTCTGGTTGGCTTCTCACGATGTCCACATATTTAAAAATATTTCCTACATTCAAACCAGCAGTTATTTTTAGCATAAAACCTATCTGATAAGCATCTACACATATTTATATTGAAGCACGATATGGCATGACACGACACGTATATAGTAGGATCATGATTGGAGACACACATTTAAAAATCCATGCAATAGGAAGTACATGTATATAATTAGTACCTGTTCAACTGTTAGGCATGCGACCCTTTTTCACATATATTTACCAATACCTGCATTGATAGGGCCGATATGTTCAAATTCAGGGGAGATGTACTGCTATACACAGATGATCTTTGAACTCCAAAACTTAATCAATAGCGACGAACCTAGTAGGTTATTTTTTGGCTCCCTATAGGACCAACCATGGATAGTTTATGCTATCAGGAGGGTCTGTGGGGACCTTACGCCACAAATTTGCCACTAACCCTCAAAAAGATGACCGTTTGAGGCATAAGGGCCACTATACCACAAAAGTGGCATTAAAGCACAAATGCCCTTATGCCACAAACGCCCTTACACCACAAATGCCCTTATGCCACAAACACCCTTACACCACAAATGCCCTTAGGCCACAAACGCCACTAGGCCACAAATGCCCTTAGGCCACAAACACCATAAGGCCATAGTATTGGCACACTATATAGCATTTGAGGCATAAGGGCAAGTGGACATCTTGAAGTAGTTAGGTACTTTAACTGACTATATAGTGTTTGAGGCATAAGGGTAGGCAGATATTTTAGGCTTGTTTAGTGCATTAGCTGACTATATAGGTTTTGAGGCATAAGGGCAAGATGTTATTTAAGGCCTATTTGGTATATTGGCACACTATATAGTGTTTGAGGCATAAGGGCAGGTAGATATTTTAGGGTAGTTTAGGCTATTAGCTGGCTATATAGGTTTTGAGGCATAAGGGCAAGTTGTTATTTAGGGCCTATTTGGTATATTGGCAAACTATATAGTGTTTGAGGCATAAGGGCAAGTTGATATTTTAGGGCAGTTTGCTATGATTTCAACCTATATAGTGTTTGAGGCATTAGGGCAGGTGGATATTTTAGGCTTGTTTAGTACATTAGCTGACTATATAGGTTTTGAGGCATAAGGGCAAGTTGTTATTTCAGGCCTATTAGGTATATTGGCACACTATATAATGTTTGAGGCATAAGGGCAGGTGGATATTTTAGGGTAGTTTAGGATATTAGCTGGCTATATAGCATTTGAGGCATAAGGGCAAGTTGTTATTTAGGGCCTATTTGGTATATTGGCACACTATATAGTGTTTGAGGCATAAGGGCAAGTTGATATTTTAGGACAGTTTGCTATGATTTCAACCTATATAGTGTTTGAGGAATAAGGGCAGGCGGATATTTTAGGCTTGTTTAGTACATTAGCTGACTATATAGGTTTTGAGGCATAAGGGCAAGTTGTTATTTTAGGCCTATTTGGTATATTGGCACACTACATAGTGTTTGAGGCATAAGGGCAGGTGGATATTTTAGGGTAGTTTAGGATATTAGCTGGCTATATAGGTTTTGAGGCATAAGGGCAAGTTGTTATTTAGGGCCTAGTTGGTATGTTGGCACACTATATAGTGTTTGAGGCATAAGGGTAAGTTCATATTTTAGGGCATTTTGCTATGATTTCAACCTATATCGTGTTTGAGGCATAAGGGCAGGCGGATAATTTAGGCTTGTTTAGTACATTAGCTGACTATATAGGTTTTGAGGCATAAGGGCAAGTTGTTATCTTAGGCCTATTTGGTATATTGGCACACTATATAGTGTTTGAGGCATAAGGGCAGGTGGATATTTTAGGGTAGTTTAGGATATTAGCTGGCTATATAGGTTTTGAGGCATAAGGGCAAGTCGTTATTTAGGGCCTATTTGGTATATTGGCACACTATATAGTGTTTGAGGCATAAGGGCAAGTTCATATTTTAGGGCAGTTTGCTATGATTTCAACCCATATAGTGTTTGAGGCATAAGGGCGATGCTCGGCCCTGAAGGGTTAGATAACATCTTGCCCTTATGCCTCAAAACCTATATAGTCAGCTAATGAACTAAACAAGCCTAAAATATCCGCCTGCCCTTATGCCTCAAACACTACATAGGTTAAAATCATAGCAAACTGCCCCCAAAATATCAACTTACAAGTCCTTATGCCTCAAACGCTATATAGGTTGAAATCATAGCAAACTGCCCTAAAATATGAACTTGCCCTTATGCCTCAAACACTATATAGTGTGCCAATATACCAAATAGGCCCTAAATAACAACTCGCCCTTATGCCTCAAAACCTATATAGCCAGCTAATATCCTAAACTACCCTAAAATATCCGCCTGCCCTTATGCCTCATACACTATATAGGTTGAAATCATAGCAAACTGCCCTAAAATATGAACTTGCCCTTATGCCTCAAACACTATATAGTGTGCCAATATACCAACTAGGCCCTAAATAACAACTTGCCCTTATGCCTCAAAACCTATATAGTCAGCTAATGTACTAAACAAGCCTAAAATATCTGCCTGCCCTTTTGCCTCAAACACTATATAGTCAGTTAAAGTACTTAACTAGTTCAAGATGTCCACTTGCCCTTATGCCTCAAACACAATATAGGTTGAAATCATAGCAAACTGCCCTAAAAAATCAACTTGCCCTTATGCCTCAAACACTATATAGTGTGCCAATATACCAAATAGGCCCTAAATAACAACTTGCCCTTATGCCTCAAAACCTATATAGCCAGATTATATCCTAAACTACCCTAAAATATCTACCTGCCCTTATGCCTCAAACACTATATAGTGTGCCAATATACCAAATAGGCCTTAAATAACATCTTGCCCTTATGCCTCAAAACCTATATAGTCAGCTAATGCACTAAACAAGCCTAAAATATCTGCCTGCCCTTATGCCTCAAACACTATATAGTCAGTTAAAGTACTTAACTACTTCAAGATGTCCACTTGCCCTTATGCCTCAAATGCTATATAGTGTGCCAATACTATGGCCTTATGGTGTTTGTGGCCTAAGGGCATTTGTGGCCTAGTGGCTTTTGTGGCCTAAGGGCATTTATGGTGTAAGGGTGTTTGTGGCATAAGGGCATTTGTGGTGTAAGGGCGTTTGTGGCATAAGGGCATTTGTGCTTTAATGCCACTTTTGTGGTATAGTGGCCCGTGGTTTGCCCTTATGCCTCAAACGGTCATCTTTTTGAGGGTTAGTGGCAAATTTGTGGCGTAAGGGCCCGACAGGGTCTTTCAAAACAGACTCGTCAGCCGTCATAATGCAATTTTCGTCAATATTGCAATATTGGCAATTGACGAGAGTATTTGTATCAAAATGTGGTATTTACTATAGATTATAACAGAAATTCTCGTGAAATACTTTCTACTAGTGGTCGCCAAACAGGTTTCGTCACGTCACCAGTTCCCTACGACCACGTCAGTTGTTCTGAATGAGCCTCCAGGTATATTCAGTAGTGATCTACCCACAAAAGTGATTCCATTCCTACGAGTACCAGGCCTTAGTCATTTTGTTTTGCCTCAGTCATATTCCCTATGACTAATCAGTCATTATCCCTATGACTAATCTGGGATAGTCACTACAGGCTAAGGCCCGAAGTATTAAGTTTATCAGTGTAGGCTGGACACTTGGCAGTCTCGGGCCCCGACTGTATGTTTACAGTCGTATATTTACAGTCTGGGGATCACCAAGATCACTACCAACGTTGTAAGAAGTAACATCTTTTCAAGCTCATTCACAACCTTATCAAAAAATGTTCCGGGATTCCAGATCATTTCCTTGGATAGGAATTTGTCCATGCCCATTCCCGTCCTCTTGGCAGGAATGGGGATTGGATTGTTCGAGGCTGGGCAACTGGGGGCTTTCAGTTCATGCCAGAGTGAATTGTAGTGTTTATTCAGTTACCCTCATCTTTATTTCTTTATCTCTGTGTGGTCTGTGGTAAACCTTGGAATCACATGTCTCAGGTAACCATGGAAATTAAGCAGCAAGTGCTGGTGGAACCTGCAGGTAGCCCCCGGTAGCGTCAGGTAGCCATAACAACACACATAAAACACCATTCCCTCTCAGTCCTTAGCTGCATGCTTCACATTCCGCCTCCCAGTGATACACCCACCTCACTCTACCCAGGCATTTCAAACCGGAAGTGCCGCCATATTGGATCAACTCTCCAAAGACGCTGAGTCACGTCATTGAGGGTAGTTAGTGTTGCTGAGCGACACCAGAGGGCCCGGGTGTATGCAGCTGGGAGAGATCGTCAAATCTCGCGGTAATTTCCGGTATTCTCGCACTGTGGACGAGAGGTCACGTGACAGGTGATGAGGTTGTGTAGGTGCTGCTCTCTGGTGGGAGAAGTATGAATTAAAGGTGTAGAAAATAACCGCAGGGTGTGGTGCTTAGCGGTAAGTAATGGGTCAGTCACATAGCACTGTAATATGGGTCAGTGAGTGTATACCTCTTGGTTTATATAGCACTGTAACAGGTCGGTGAGTGTATGCAGACATACTATTCTAGTAACGGGCTGTCTGAGACTGTGAGAGTTAGGGAGAGAAGTGAAAATAGGTAATTATAGGCATGTCTAGACCAATTGAGAGTTGTTGTAAAGAGTTCATTCCTGTACAGACTACCCTCTTCAAAATGCTCTAATTTGTAGAGATGACCAATAAATTGAAAATTCTAAAAACATAGCTAAGTGGTTGACATACATATAATATGCTCCACGTTTAAGTTCAACTAGGAAAACCCCATATTATCCCAGGAGAATTGCAATCAAAGTAACCTCGCATTTGGGCTAGACTTCCACAGCTTTTCAGACCCTGAGCTTCTACACCCACAGCAGTGTGCTGCGGCCATGGGTGTTCAACCTGTCTCTTTGCATCCAGCTTCAATCTCCAGTTCTCACCTCCTCCTCCAGGGCTATAATACTAGTATTAATAGTTCCACACCATGGGTGCTGCAGAGTTACACCCCTATATACCCTACCTAGACAGATGAGTGCTGCTATAACTAAACACTGATTGGATTTGGTACTCAGCCTCCAACACTCTGATTGAACACCATCCAACCACATTGTTCAATTAACTCAAGTCAAAAGGAGCAGCATGATCCCTTTCCGTAATGATATATACATGCAGTCCTACACTGAAAATAATTGTTGTAGATCTACAATAGAATCTACTTTAGAATGGATTTACAGTAGAATCTACTGAGGATCTACTGTACAACTACAAAAGTGGCAACCAACTTTTTACAGTGTAACGAATAACTCGCCATTGCTGCATTCCTATATCATAACGACTCATTAGGGCTGTATCAATCCCGTAGTTTGGAGCTTGAAGTAACACTGGTGAGGTACTCGCTGGTGCTGCATTCATGCATCAAGGTGGAAAAGGAGCACGATGTATTGATTAAGGTACATTTTGTACTATACGGCCCTTAAAGTGTTAACTGCTCCAATCCCCAAATATGCCCCGCCTCCAACGTTTGTATACTAGTAATGTGCCTGTAACCCTATATTTCGGCTGTTAGTAGTATATGGAACTGACACCTTGGCTGTGAGTAGTATATCGGACTGTCACTTTGGTCGTGAGTAGTATATGGAACGGGCACTTTGAATCAGGTCTATTCTGTGAGCATATCTGGCGTCAGTAGTACAGGGGAATGGTATTTTTCTCTGGATATCGTTAGCATCCTCAAACTATACCCCAGTGGGCACAGAACATTGACTCAACATTGAAAACTGGTTGTCAACGTTGATTCAATGTTGATTCAACATTGATTCAACATTAAGCTGCATTTTGTGCCCACTGGGATTTTGCCCAATTTGACATAGCGTCATCAATTTGCAATATGTCCACAGCCATCTCTTACAAAATGTTCACACATTATGTTGTAGTGTCATGTGGACATATTGTGAGTCTTAAGTGTTTATCTGTCACTGATAAAGCACACATACATGAAAGCAATCGCAAAATTCTAACTCATGCTAAACCATCTCATCCACTGTGTAATTCGGATCCTTCTACGACAACACATCTATATATAGACAGCTAGCCACTATATACACGCAAACCATTGCTTGTCCCTTTAAGGGCCGCATAGTTCCTTAATGCGTTATTCATTTGATCGTCATGATTCATAAATGCAGCCCTGGCAAGCAGTTTGCAGTGCATTCAGGCCTCATACCGACCAAAAAAGGTTGATACAGTCCCAAAGGATCGGCATGATGCATAAATGCAGTCCTGTCAAATTTCTTCCCAGTACTGCATTCATGCATCATGACGACAAACAGCACAATTTAACACTATGGTACCCTTAAAGGGTCTAGACTGACTCGACACAAGACAATAGCCCCACGCACCTCCGGCTGATTGACTCTCACCAGTAAACCAGTGTAGAGCCGGAAATAGTGTTGCCAACTAGTCTAGACGATTTCATTGGTTAATCCGTGTACACGTGACCCTGTTAGTGTCTGGGCGTGACAACAGGTGGCGGCACTGAGGAATGGGGGCAGCTGGGGAGGGGGGAGGTGGGAGCTGGGTGGGGGAAGGAATCAGGGAAATAAAAGACTTTAAGTTTACTGTTTCATGATATATAGGTAGATCAGTCTTGATACTGTCATGGAGTAAGGGAGACAGATTAT
Organism: Harmothoe impar; assembly: GCA_947462335.1. Lineage (NCBI taxonomy): Eukaryota > Metazoa > Annelida > Polychaeta > Phyllodocida > Polynoidae > Harmothoe > Harmothoe impar. Next base: position 4,708,070 of record OX381720.1, on the reverse strand, counting down.
GAGAGTACGAGCAAATCAAAGAGAAAGATAGAAAGGTGAATGGATAGACAGATGGATAGACAGTCAGATTGATAGATGGATAGCTTGATAGAGAGATAGAGAGATAGAGAGAAGGGCAGGGGGAGAGAGAAGGAGTCAGCGAGAGACACAGAGAGACACAGAGAGACCGAGATAGAGATAGAGAGTGATCGAGACAGAGAGATCGAGACAGAGAGACTGAGAAAGGGGCCTACACTCACTTGTAAGGGCATTTGCAAAAGAGGAAATGGTAGAAAAAAAGCCCGACGCGGTCTGTAAGTATGGGCGAGAGGTTCAGATGTCAATTTATCCCCGTGCCAGGTATTACCTGAAATCAGTCTACAAGAAACTGGCCAATCATCTACTCCCTACCTCTCACGCCTTGTTTACGCTGTGTCCTGTGTGCTGATTGGCTAGATCTGATGGCATCACTCTCTTGTTAAGGAGGTGCTAATGAGTGGTGTCACGTGACATAGGGAGCGTCCTAGACAGAGGGGTGTAAGGTATCACAGTACTGAATCCTCAAAATAGGCAGATTCTGATATCAATGAAAACATAGCAGTCTAAAGAATCATATTACAACAATGCAAAGATCTTGCTAAAATTTTACAACTATACAAAGATCTTGCTGATATTTTATGAGTTGAAATTAACTGCCTGACCCACATTGCACTATCCAATACATGGTATGGAAAACCTTGTTAGCTGGGGTATCCATGAAAAGGTTGTTTTAGTACCCTGTACTGATGATGGGAGTGATTTAATAATACTGATCAGTTCTTTTGTGGAAGTGCACTCTGACGGGAAGAACAAAATCAATGTGTGGGTGTTAACATGAGATCTTTCAGACCAACGCTATTATACATCCTCCTGGGGTCCATTTCACAGCCATTTTATCCTTTTGAGAGAAAACGAATGTAGTAATCAAAGGAGCAAAGACACATCCATCCATTGATACTCTCCTTTTCTTTCAAACATGTAAAATAGCTTACAGAGTCGAGGTTAAAATAGACTCAACGAGGTAGAAAGAGGTGCGAGATTTCTACAGTTGGTCCGTGAACTGCAACCATAAGAAGGTGTATGGTAATATGCAGTGTCCGACGTCCAAGGGGATCTTTGCGCCGGTTGATGTTTCTTAACATGAAAACTTTGGTGGATATACACATCTCGCCAACAGTTATCTCTTCCACACGTACACATTATAGGCCTACCTGTAAAATTTAAATTAAAACCCCCTTTCACATGCGGAGTAGAATTAATTTCATTTGCAATTAAAAGTGTCCAATCCCTCAGCCCACAACCAGCACCACATTGTCCATACCCCCAGAGGGGTCCAGAGCATGTTGTTTTGTGCCTATGATTTAAAAAAATGATGTTAAAAAAAATGAGCATTCTCTATAAATGCTCTTCCTGTTTGTGAGTCCCATTGTTATGACCCTGCCGGTTGCCCTTGTCACCACCCCACCTTTAGCTACCTGCCTGATCCTCACCACTATAACTCTTTGAGGACAGTATGTCACTAAAAGATTACATTTGTTATGATTCACCACTGCAGCCCCGGCAAGTAACTCGCCGGAGCTGCAGTGGTGCATCATGTCGACCCCTTGGGATTATCAACCCCGTATGATCGCATGATGGTTGAATGCAGCGCTGGTGAGTTACTCAGCAGGGCTGCATTCATGCATTATAACGACCAAGGGCATAATGTGTTATTGCAATATGCCGTCCTTAAAAGGTTAAAAGAAACATCAAACAGCCTCCACCCACACGGACTAAATCTGGACTTTCAACCCCTGCGTCTCCCCCCCCCCTTTGCCCTGCATAATTCAACACTATTAGCGCATGCGCGGCGCCCCCATCAGCGGCACTTCCTGCAGGAGGTGGCGCCACCTTGCGGGCTGGGTGTGTGTGGGGGGAAGACAGAGAAAATGGCGGCCATTCTGCGCGGTCCTCATCTCCGGGTGTCAGTGGGTGTGTGTGTCAACTGCTGTCAGTGTCATCTGTCAGTGTCACCCCGAGGGGGTTCATGTGGTGTGGTGTGTGTGTGTGTGGGGGGGGGGGGGTAGACGGCCACTTCATCTTATTGTAACCAAGGTTATGCTTACCGCTTAAATGACGTCACACAAATATGGGCTATATTGAGTACACAGATAGCATCTAGCTCACGTGAGTGCACGGACACATGTTTTGAGTGAGTCTTAATGAAATTTTACTGAAGTCTTAATCTTAAAATTTACCATGACACAGTTCATGTGTAGACTTAGATATGTCTTAAAACATCTTAAAAAGGAAAGAAAAACGGGGCTTGGGGGCATACCCCCCCATCTATATCAAGACTTTTCAGTTGTAAGACTTTAGTAAGAAGATTGGGGTAAGACTCAAAGCCTTTGTCCGTGCACGCACGTGAGCTAGGTCGGTCATGCCGGTACCCACCGTCCGTGTAACAGACGCTTCGTTCTCTTAATATTGTTAAGATTTACTAAGGAAAGAACGAGGTTGACAACCGTTCAACTAAAGTGTACAGGTCGCAAAAAGGTTGTTTATTCAACAGAACCTCAACAGGCAAGCTAAATGAACCAACTCCCTATAGAGTTTGGAGTGGGTCAGTTGGCTTTGCAGCCGGTAGTAATGCAGTTGGCAGGATTCAGATATCCCAACTAAACGACGAGTTCTCCCGGGCGTTGGCTATATATAGGCGACCAGCCTGCATGCGGACAACCAGACTTGAAGCCTATAGCGACCTCTATCCGTACCCCACGCCCGGAGCAGGTGCCGCCACCTGCCGCCGGACTGAAGGGTTCAGACCGAGCTCGCAACACAACGCCCAACAGAACCCGTCACGATGTTATAATCCTAACCCCAGCCCCTACACCCTCATGCTTTTCCCCATACCTCTATAATTGTATGTCACACTCTGACCTCCCTTCCCCTTCGGCGTGACATAATTTTTGGACGGCCCCTTTGACTTGCTTCGAAAATCATTTGTCTTACTGAATGTGTCTTAGGTCTGGATCGGGGGGGGGGATTCACCACCCCTCTCGATTGCCCATGTCGCCCTGTTGATTTTAGGAAATTCCCATGTCCCATGTCATTATCTCTTATATTCCCCATGTCACCAAGCCCAAAAATGCCCATGTTGCAGTGTTGTTTTAAGAGGTCAACAACACGCTGAAAAAGTAAACTTGTCTCCAGACTCTTCTAAGTGACTGTCATAAAATAAACAAGTTTAAGGTTGTCTAACCTATCAGGTTACCATCCCACAAACCCATTTCCAGACTGGTCTAAGTGACAGGGAAGCGGGCCGTCTAGCTCGAGTTGTCAGATAGAAGGCCCACTTGGCATGTGCCAGCTCCAGATCTATTTGTGGGATAGTAACCTGATAGGTTAGTTAGGTTTAACTCGTTTATTTTATGACAGTCACTTGGACGAGTCTGAAGACATGGCAACTGACATCAGAATAATTTCTTTATATAATCAATTATGTATTTGGTTTAAGAGACACATAAGCTAATTTAACAGGAGAAAGCTCATTCCAGAGGCTTTCGGCAGACATTTAGTAACAATACAGAAAGTTAATAGAGGTATTCTAATAATTGGAACAATTGTGCGAGAAATATTGACTTTAAAAAAAAGCTCTGGGCACGAAAGGGGTAAGACAGTACAGGATATTCATGTTGAGCATCAGAGCATGGCACTGTGTACATATATAGGATTCACCATAAGTCGGACACATACCAATACTAATCATTCCTATATGGTAAGACTTAATTTGGTGATTTACTGAAAGAAACTAACATTTGAACTTTACCGTTATTCACAAATATAGAGATTACAATGCTTGAATAATCCCAAATTAAAGTGTCCGTCTCAAGGTGAATCTACCCCATTAATGGTGTATCCAACATCAAGTAGAGAGCTGGAGTGTTTGTAGTAGAGAGGATTCAGTCTCCTGGCACAGAGGCATAGGAAGCAAATCTTCATTGGGGGGGGGGGGGGGCAGGGTGGCCCACTCCGACCAACTTTAAGAATAATCTTTTAAGCATGATGTATTATAAATACGCCTATATTGGAATTGTATAGAAAAGTAGCATTTGACCCAGGCCCCTCCGCCCCCACTTTTTCCTATGCAGAACAGGTACGTTTTGGAAATTGTGTGTATTATATTACAAGTCTTGACAAATTCTTTTGGGGGGGGGGGGGGCCCAAACATATCAAGGCCCCTCCTCCTTCATGCTTGGGGGGTCCCGGGCCCCCCTGGCCCCCCTTTTCCTACGCCACCGCTGGCACTCTGCTCCACAATGCTGACACAACTTGTGATGGACCAGATCCGTCCTCCTCCCTTACATCTGTCTCTACCTAAACCTACAGATTGCGTCTGGTGCTGACATCAGTTGGGAGGCCATGGGCACCGCCTCCTTCTGTTAACCTGTTAGGGACCAATAGTGCTTTGTTGGCATGAGACATCAATGTATTTCATCGGCGAGTAACTCGCATCATGTTGACAAAATGGCATGTTGTATCAAAACACCATGCTTTCCCTAGATAACTACACTATCCAGATGGCACCTAACTCAGTGAGTCTTAATCAAATCTTTAAAAGTGTTTATCTTAAGGTCTTTATAATACTCATATGCAGTGTTACTCTGGTTTCCAACATTTACCATGACACAGTTCATGTACAGTCTAATAGAAATCTTAGAAATACTTAAAGATTGAAGTTGAATACCCTAGACATATAGAGGCCATGTTTGAAAAGCCTTATGATAAAAACGTTCATTTCACGATGAGAAACAAAGTAATCATCATTTTATATGGGAAGGGCCGTTCTCCACACACCCGTGGAGAAACTGAATCTTTTTCTCCACGACTCCCTTCTCCACATATATGTGATGTCATCAAAATAGCTATGAACCAACTATTTCAATGCAAGGCACTGCTGGTGGAGAAGTCTGCAGTTCAGACAGATTATTTCCGGGTCCTTGAACAGACAGGTTTTCTTTTAAATGAAAGCCGATGAGTTGACTTGAAGGTCAAACATGGTACCGCTGTACAAGCCTGTAGGGGCAGCCTAGCCCTTTGATGGGTTCATGACCTTTGTAATCATGATGCATGAATGCAGCCATGCCGAGTTTACAACTCGCTACTGCTGCATTTACACATCATGCTGACCCTACCGGTTTGATACACTGACTCCTAACGAGTCAGCATGATGCATGAATACAGCCCAGGTAAGTATTCTAGCTGCGACTGCATTCATGCATAACACTGACAAAAGACATGCCGACATTACAGCACTATGCCGCCCCTGAAGGGAGAGGGTGGGTGGGCATGTTTTGAGGTGCTGATACTGGTCGTACTATAATCACATGACTTGTACCCAGATCACGTGGCACTGCTGCACTTACCAACAGCCAATCAGCGTTAAGCACGGCACACACGTGACCCCCCGTCCTTATAGTACCTGTGGTATCTGGTGCACGCTGGCGGCATATGTCAGTGACAGGCGTCTCTTCTTATTAACCTTTAACAATGTGGAGTGACTCTAATAGACAGAACTCAACGAGAATCTGTCCAAAGTGCTGTTTCTTCACGAGCTGGGTATGGGTTGTCTTTCACAGGCCAAGCCGAGTGAGATGCAACTCAAACCCAGTGAGTGAAGAAAATGACAGTTTGGACAGATTCGAGTGGATCTCGATATTTATTTTCATGTGATCTATTGATAATTCTAATTCTGACGTGCAGAAATCGTTCCAGTTTCTCCACCAAGAACAGGTATCCATATGCTTAAAATAGAAACCTTCCTTTTATGATTCTTCTCCCGAAATTTAATCATGGTCTCATATTCATGTGTTGTCATGATGCAGTAGCACCAAGTAACTAACCGTCACTGCATTGGCACATCATATTGATCATTCCAGAGTGTATCGACTCTGTATTCCGCATTAGCAAGATGTCCTGTGTACAGCGCCATGTTGATTGGTACCAGTGTAACCAGTCTAACCTCCAGCAACCAGCTAAGCCAAATCTCAGGTCCGAAATTAGGGTACAAACAGGGTGTGAGTATTGTGAGTGGGTTGTACCTGGGCATCACTTATGTCACCTGTCCCTCACAGTGTAGTGGTTAGCATGGTGGAGTCATGAAGACTATTGATATTTCTTTGATACCATTTCAAGGTTGTTACTCACTTCTACCTATCAAAGTAACATATATTTGATATATAAGAATGTAAATTCATGGTATGGTCACCAAGATATGACTTGACAGGGAATAGAGCATCATGAATCCACCATGATAACCATTACTCTATGAGGGACAGGTGACATAAGCAATGCCCAGGTACAACCCACTCACAATACTCACACCCCGTTTATACTCTAATCTCGGACCTGAGATTTGGCCGAGCTGGTTGCTGGTGACAAGGGGGATACAATTGGTACCAGAGCAACACCTGGTGGCAGCACCAGTATCTCGCTAGTGCCTAATAGGCTTGGCATGACTTATCAATATAGCCCTTGTGAGTAACCATTCTTGAAGGGTTAACTCATAATATCTTTATACATGTGTGGATGATGCTAAAAATCTCCACCTACTCTTTATATTCTATATTCACGTTTCTTCCTTCAAAAAGAAACAGGACGACCTATTTGTGTGGGTGAGTGGGTGGTGGGGGTGTAAGGGGGTGTACACATATAACAAAAACAAACATTGTGTATTCAACTGGTATTGCCTCCAGCCTGTAAGAACTATATAAACACTGTTTTATGTGAAGTATGTTCTTGGCAGAACCTGGTCATTACAAAGAGAGCACAGAGAAAAGAGTAAAATGAGGGTCCAGGCTCCCACCAGAATGACTACCCTCTCTAGTGGAGCGCCAGTCCTTTTGTCACCCCCTTAGGTGAGCCAGGGAACAATGTGCCTTCCCTGGGTGACTCCCTTAGGTAGGGCAGGAAGTCACCCAAACTCCCTCTATCAGCCAGGGCTGCCTATGAGATTGAAGTCATTCTGGAGACAACCTGGACTCCCTTTTGACTCTCTTGTTTTCTCTGTGTGGGGTAGTCTTGTCAAATCAGGATCAAGCTGTTGGGCGCCACTCGCTGACTGAAGACTAGATGTCACCTCCGTAGCCTGAGCTGCATAATGTTGAAACCAGAACCAGTTGTAAGGGAGTGGTTATATTTTAACAACAGGGGGAGGGGATGTGAGCGCGCCCAAAGTCTTCTGGTCACCCCAAAAGAGGGGTTGAATTCTTTTCGTCCCCCCCCCCCTCTAGCACAGTGTCAAATTTATCGCGGCGGACCCCTTTTGAGTTATAATAGCATGCAGGCTTCCAACCCACAAACCTGCCCATGTTGCTGGTTAAAGATGCATTACCACCTCAGTCGACCCAAAATCAAGTTATGAAATAAACCCAATGTAGACTTCCATTAGTCATTTCCTAATTGACAGGCCCTTTATCATAGGGAATCCATTTGTAACTAAATCTAAATGAAATACTGAATGGAGAGCTCTCTGGTAGGCCTATGAACACACTGTGAGAGCATATTCGATCGTTCCTAATGCACCCCTTGCTGGTTTTCGTTTTTGCTGGATCATAGTTATATAGTTTGCATGCTATGATGGTCATATTTACTGCTTAAAAGAGAATGAACAGACTCCAAACTTTTCATATAGACTTACAGACACTTGGTATATGGAAACATAATGAGAATAAAAAATCACCCAAAATTAGCTGGTAATGTATCTTTAAGAAATGACCACTCTCTAAGGTCAGGCGACCCAGTGACGACCTATCCATGTCATGGCATGGGGGTGGACAGCACCCATCTAATAAGTGTTAACCCTTTAAGGATGCATGTCGCTAAAGGATGGCATTTGTTGTCATGATGCACTAAAGCAGCCCTGGCGAGTAACTCACCTGTGCTGCATTGGTGCATCATGCCGACCATTGGGGAGTATCTCAACCATGTAAGGTCGGCATGATGCTTGAATGCAGCACAGGCGAGTTACTCACCAGGGCTGCATTCATGCATGATGACTACCAATGTTATGATGCATGAATGCATCATGCCGTCCTTAAAAGGTTAATATGGTGTAAAAACTACATCTGCTGAGTATAACGTTAATATCAGTATTAATCAGAAAGGGGGTATATACTGGCAGTATGAAATCAAAACATGGTGGATGGAATACTGTGGTACACATGGCCACTGGAAATCTATTTTCCCTTCGGTTTGATTTGATATTATCATAGTAGGACCTGAATATTTCAACATGATGTTGGTAAAATAAACTTGTTGTAAATCTTGTTTCCCCTAGTACACACAGAGAAAAGTGAGAGTCAACTGCCTGACTCTCAGGTGAGGGTAGTTTTAGCGACAATGACTCTCACTTTTCTGAGGGTGTACGTGAGAAAAAAAACCATCAACACTCCTTCGACACTCCCCTTTTGGTAATACAAGATCCTCATCAAGGGAGTGGGGCCCTTTCTGCAGGGATTGTGGTGTCAAATGTCTTCCTCTGTTTGCATCTAGCGCACCATATAAAACATAAGTGTTACACACATGTTGGGCAGCACTCCCTTGTTGGTGCAGACAAAGACTGCTATTGTACTTCTAACCCGGGAGTGGTAGGAGGTGCGGGAGCAGCTCTGTGTATACCCTGTGAATTAGGGTAGGGTTCTGTAGCTTTGTGTCAACATAGTGCCCTATGTATAATATCATGTATTTTCATGTATATGCCCATCACAACTTTTAATAATCTATTAAACCCTTTAATGGCGGCGTAGTTTCTTTATCGTCTTGTTGTATGAATGCAGTATAGCGAGTGACTCACCAGTGCTACATTCATGCATCATGCCGACCCTCAGGATTGATACATTACAGAAGGCTCGACAATATGCATCATGCCTACTAACGACAAAGAGCATTATATCAAGGCACTGTGTGACACTGAGACTTAGAGGTGACATGATGCCTCGATTGTTCACATCGAGAGTTATTAAATGGTGCATACGATACTCACATTGATTTAGCCAAAATGAATGCCATATCTGACACTCGGTTAGATAATCCTGGTCATATCAGTCAGGATCTCACCACCTATCACATCATCAAATTGCATAGTAGTTAAACAAATTTGTGGTGTATTTCTAATCAATGTAGAGGATAATGTAATGAAATAAACACGAAAGGACACTTTGACTCATGAGATAGCTGTAAGTGGTGAAACCCTGCCTATATAAGAAAATGATTTATTTTGGCGTTTCTTTTCCACATTAGCCGATTTCTTTCTTACGCAAGGGGGTCGGCTTGTAGGTGGGGTTTTATTACATTAGATATTGTAGTGGAAACGCTTTTTTAAGGTATTTTCTGTAAACCAATTTTCTTCCTCATACAAGGGCTTCGGCTCATGGGTACACCCTCAGAAAAGTGAGAGTCATTGTCGCTAAAACTAACCCAGTGCCTGACCCTCAGGTGAGGGTAGTTTTAGCGACAATGACTCTCCCTTTTCTGTGTGTGTAGGGTCATCCTATAGCAAGGGTTTTACAGTATATATATATCAACCCATAATAACCTCAGTGCTGCCCTCATGTATTTTGCTGACACAGGGGCATATCGCATCAAGACTGACCTTAAGGTCTTAAATGACTAAGGCTTAAATTACCTAGATTACCTCACAGGAAAGCAAACGATAAGTCCTCCGTGCTCTCAGGGTGATAATGTTTCATAGGGCATGCCGAATTGGAAAGCTTTTATTACCTTTCTATAATGTCAGCACTTTTTGCATAAAAGGCGTCTTTTTAAACCAGAATTTGTGGAAGTTCAAAAAAGGGATTTCAGTCAACATTGAGAAGTATTATTTATCATGTATATTGAAGTTTCTCATCAAACGTCTCAGTTTTTTTTGCCACCATAAGGTCAAATCCCACAACGTGAAAAATGGGTGAGAAAGTGTTAATTATTGACACAAAAACAAGGGGCAACTGTTGCCAATATTGTAAATCGCAACACTTGTCCCATGATCTTATGCCTCTCCAAATCCCACTGTGGTCAAAATAAGCAAGCAAGTGTTACCTACAGGACTAGTTAATGGATCTAGTTGAGGGGAGTTACTTCATGGTATGATTTGTCTTGATTATTTCCTCTCAACTAGCCCAAAGATATCTTGAGTGTCCTCCCTGTTTAAACCAAATCATTGGCATATTCTAATAAGCAACATATTTGAGCATAATCAGAGCAAAATGTCTAAATGTTTTGATATCTTATTTATCATAATCACAAGACTTAGACAAGGGTTATAACCAACATTGGGCTTGTTTTAGCCAATGTAACCAACCAATATTGGCTAAGTGATCAGGATTTCACAATAAACTACATTTTTCAGCCCTCATTCACGTTGTGGGATTTGACCAATATGGGGTCTCTTTAGGGACACAGATTTTCGAGACTTCCGAGCAAAAATCTTACTACACAGGTTAAAGACTACACCCGGTCAAAGATGTTTCAATTGTTTCAAACTCAGGCAGAAAGTAAGGGGTTTGACAGGACAGGAGGACCCTCTCTCACCATGCAGTGGATTGGGTCAGAAATAGCCCTCCCCTGCCAGAGTGTAGCTGGTGGTGATCCAGATGCAGTGGAGGGTGACTTACATGGGGAATGTACTACTTCTCAGAAAGGATAACTCCATATATATCTGTGTTTTATGCTGACCTATTTACATTGGTTTGTTTTGGTTTTTGGATAGTAGATACTAGAGACATATAAAATTTAAATGTGTGGTCACACACGTTTACCCTCCTGAAATTTAAACTGATTTGATGTACTTTAGAAAAGATTTTAATGCAGCTCTGATTCTATGAGTCTGAGGAAAGGGTATGCCATCATTAAATGTAGGCCTATATCATAACTTTTCAAAGCAGTCAATGGTATAAAGATATCCATGGTCATTGGGGGTGAATTAGCCATAAATTGGGCATAAGTGTACAGAGGGGGGAGATGAGGGGAAAGAGCTTGTTGTCCGCGCTGTGGGAGACCACTGTGAACGGTCTACACCAGATGTCTACCACCTGTAGTTTAACCATTGTCAGCCATTAACCCTTTAAGGATGGCAAAGTGCATTAATGCATAATGCCTTGGTCGTCATGATGCATGAATGCAGCCCTGGCGAGTAACTAGCCAGGGCTCAAGCACCATGCCGACCCTACGTGGGTTGACACACTCCTGAAGGGTCAGCATGATGCACCAATGCAGCGCCGCCGGGGCTGCATTGGTGCATTATGACAACGAATGTCAAATTTTAGCGACGTTCGTCCTTAAAGAGCACACATTTCACAACTTTAACTGGTTTTCATCATGAAGACAGGCACCCCGCAGTGATATAGATGATCTCCCCCTGGCATCTCCAGGGCTCTAATGTCTGATCCTCCCATCCTGCTGTGATGCCATTAAGAAATCTCTAGTCAGCATCGTCAGCTAGTTTGACTTTTACCGTACCGTCGTGTTTAAGCGCCCCGGTGCTTATAACTTTGGAGGGCTGATTACCCCCGGCGCTTACAAGATTTCATAGGTCACATAGCTTACAAGGTCTCAGAGTAATGCAGGCAGTAACCCATATGTCAAAATACATTAGCTTAACCCTTTAAGGACGACATAGGCATATATACATATATATTATTAAAAGATGAGATTACTCACCGGGGCGAGTGCATCATGACAACCCTTCAGGAGTGTCTCAACCGCGTATGATCAGCTTGATACTTGAATGCAGTACTGCCCAGCTACTCGCCAGGGCTGCATCCATGCATCATGACAACCAGAAGCATGATGCACGAATAATAAGGCAGAACATGATCCTTGAAGGATTAAACAGGCCAGTACACAGATAATCTTTAGGCTCCAAAACTTCAAAAGCAACCAACCTACACTGTTAGAAGTAAGTAGTGTTCCTGTACACCAAATACTGGGGGCAACTATGGTTCCAGTAGATTGTACTGTAGACCTACAGCAAGTGAGCTTTTGTATATTTACAGCACTATGTACTGTATAGGGACAGCAGAATCTTCTGTTACTGTACAGCAAAATTGATTGTAAATCATAGTCTGAAGGTCCTGGGTTCACCTCCCAGTGCTGGTGATATTTTTCAACCATCCATGTGAGGGGAAAACAAATTTTAGGTGGATGTAGGAAAAACAAGAGAAGTGGCTCCACCAAGGATTGAACTCACCGCCTGTGGTGTTGGAGACAGGCGCTGATCCGTCGCGCCACAGAGCCAGTGTTACAAACATTCATATTGGGATATATCTCTACTCTACTTCTCAACTGTGTAATAATAATTTGTAAAGGTCTGGGGTTCGCCTACCAGTGCTGGTGATATTTTTAACCATCCATGTGAGGCGAAAACGAATTTTAGGTGGATGTAGGAAAAAAAAAGAGAAGTGGCTCCACCAAGGATTGAACTCGCCACCTGTGGTGTTGGAGACAGGCGCTGATCCGTTGCGCCACAGAGCCGGTGTTACAAATGGTCATATTGGGATATATCTCTACTCTACTTCTCAACTGATTGATAATAATTTTTAAAGGTCTGGGGTCCGCCTCCCAGTGCTGGTGATATTTTTAACCCTTTAGGGCCGACCAAAAAAACTATTTGTTGGTGATGGGGCCGGGCCATTTTCACAGGAACTTTCTCTGGGCCGAGCCATAGTTAAATCCCATAGCGTTATGATGACTATAGTCGATGCTCGGCCAGCCATGGTATCGACTATAGTCGATGCTCGGCCAGCCATGGCATCGACTATAGTCGATGCTCGGCCCTAAAGGGTTAACCATCCATGTGAGGCGAAAACGAATTTTAGGTGGATGTAGGTGAAACAAGAGAAGTGGCTCCACCAAGGATTGAACTCACCACCTGTGGTGTTGGAGACAGGCGCTGATCCGTTGCGCCACAGAGCCGGTGTTACAAATGGTCACATTGGGATATAAGCTACCTCTGCCATGTCTGTATTAAATGAGCTACAGCCTCGTTGCTAAAGATCCCTGAGGAGAGGTGGCTAGACCTAGGATCGATCCCACGACCTCTCGTGTACATTACAGGGAAAAGTACTGTAGATCTACAAGTCACTACCGTAACCTGCATCTACAGTAACAGAATTGTACATGTACAGTAGAATTTACTGTATTATCATTTACAGCTAAAGTACTGTACATGTACAGCAAATTTTGCTGTTCACGAACAACAACTTTTTACAGTGTAGTTAGTCATTTCTTGGCTCCCTATTTGACCAGCCATGGTTAATACTCCATATATCAGGTATAGTCAGTAGTGACCAACCCACCTTAATTAGTCATTCCATTCCTATGACTATAAGGCTAAGTCTTCTTGAGTAGGGCCTTTTGTTTGCTTTAGTCACTTATGAATATCAGTTCATCATTCTGACCAATATTCCGATGATTAACTTGCGTTAGCCACTACAGACTAAGGCCCGGAGCATTTAGATGCATCATGACGACCATTAGCATGATGCATTAAGGCATTATGCATTCCTTAACCCTTTTAGGATGGTATGATGCCTTACTGCATCATGTCCTTGGTCGTCATGATGCATGAATGCAGGCCCGGCGAGACGCTCGCCGGTGCTGCATTCAAGCATCATGCCGACCCTACGGGGTAGAGACGCTCCCAAATGGTCGACATGATGCACTAATGCAGCACCGGCCAGTTACTCGCCGGGGCTGCATTGGTACATCATGACAACATATGTCATCTTTTAGCGACATCCATCCTTAAAGGGTTAAAGGATTAAACAGGCAGCTGTACCTACAGCACCTACCTGTCCAGAGCACTTCACCTAGCTGCCACCTGGTGTGTAGGTGAGGAACTACCCGGTGGGGTGCTGGGGGGCTGCAGGAGTGGTACCCTGGTACTGGGGAGGTGTACGGCGTGTAGCAGGGAGGTAGGGAGGCCGTGGTAGGAGGCAGCAGGAGGAGGGGGACAGCTCACAGAGTACAGGAGACTACCGCCAGGTGAGGCTCTCCCCGCACCACCACCACCACCACCACCACCACCACCACCACCACCACCACACTGAGCTGCTCACCCCTGTACTCTGTACACTCTGTGAGTTAGTCCCGAGTCACTCACACAGACTCACACTGGTGTGGCACCCTTATAGGGAGGACACCCACACTTAGGCTGTACACTGGTATACCTGCAGCGGACAAGGGGAAGTCGTGTGTCTTATTGTTAACTATGGAGTTGGATCGCTGAAGGACACATAGGAGGAACGGCTACACTCACTGAGTGGAACACAGTGGATTTTCTCAAAATATGATATACTGACTTCTAATTTAGTTGGTAAGTGGACTTTGATTTTATCGTTGGTGCAGTGGCGTAGGAAAAAAGGGGGGGGGGGCAGGAGGGCCCGCCCTCCCTCCCAATCATTGAGGAAGGGTGCGGGGGGGGGGGGTCTGAAAATGTTTGCCCTTCCTGCATTCATGCATCATGACGACCATGGTATGATGCATTAATGCACTGGAACTAGGACTTAGATAATAGGTACCTTTCGGGTCACCAAACCGTATCTAACAAACCAGGGCCGAAAGTGTTTACATTGTGTTTTTATCTCCCAAAATGCCAAATCAAAAAAAGAAGAAACGTTGAAAAAGTGTATCGACGTTCCTTTTATTCCCTCTAGCCACAGCCTTTTCAGTTTCTTAATAGGATCGGGCTATATGTATTTACTTGCAGCGATTCAGGCCTATTTTCCATTAGCCGATTCGTGGGTGCTATCGGTTGGTAAACCTGCATGCAGCCAACGATCGGTCTATGATCCTACTGATTGGTGTACCAACGCTTACTGCCGATGCTGTACTTGGACACAACCAGAAGCATGTAGTGCCCAGCTGTGTCCACCGACTGACCTGCCGACAGCTCCATTGCCCGATCAGTGGTAGTACAGTAGTTCTTCTGGCCGATACCAGCCCCAAATCGGCTAATGGAAAATGGGTCTTAGTGAGGGGCTGTGTATGTTATTTGGTATATGTGCTCTTACTCTACAGGTGCCCCCAGCATCAGTGTCATCCCGTTAGGTGTATTAGTGACCATAAAACGCATCCTGCTATAAACAATTTGCGTCCCTTAGAGGCCCAAATCTCGGTACCCCTACAGCACCAGTCGGAATGGAGCATGGACAGGTACTCAGCCCTATATATAGGGTGGAAGGGGTTTAAATTATTATCTCCTGGAGGTGGTGGTAAAGACTTGTGAACTAACTTTTTGACAACCCCCTCCCACAGCCCTTCTAAGGGTTGCACTCGTTTATTTGACCCCCTCCCCAAGCACACACGTCGCCGTTTCTTAGCTAACCGGTTTCTATCGTCTTTAGACGTATTTGTGATCAAAACATCCATTTACCAGTGGACTGACCTGTTTCCTTTTAACTACAATACGATTGTATACCAGGGGTATTGGTACTAGGACACAGTTGGTGATCCCTTTTTGAGATAAATTGTTTGGAATGCTTATTGAATGAGATGCCGTCGTGGGGATTGATAGACAGCCATTTATATGCAGTTTATCCTGTCACTAAAAGTGAATAGGGGTCAGGGAATTGAAGGGTGACTCGGATCTCATTTGATACACTGATAAATCAAAGCATCTAAAGTTGTCAAATAGTCGTCTTATGAGAAGACTTTAGGGTATTCTTACTGACTGTTATAAAATGGACATATTAATGGTTGGGAGGACCCACCAGGTTACATTCCGACAAGATGACACTAGGCTCATCTGACTGACAATGTTAGCCCATGTGGTGGCCCACTCCAAGTGACAAGTTTAAGGTCGTCAAATTCACAAACCTGGATAACCCTTTAATGGCCGCATACCGCTATAAATGTGCTTTATACCCTTTGTCAGCATGATGTATGAATGTAGCCCTGGCGAATCTGTTTGCCCAGCTTGCATTCATACATCATGCTGCCCCTTTGGAAATTCTAAGACTGGTGCAGTACCAAGTCTGGAGTGAGCAAATATTGGGTTTTGGGCTGGCAGATGCCAAGTGGGTCTTCTATCTGACAACTCAAGCTAGAAGACCCGCTTCCTTGTCACTTTAAACAGTCTGAAGACGAGTTTACTTTTTCAGTGTAACACATCTCACCCTCACCATAGTTGAATTGCGACATACCGATACTTTTTCTCCCAATATGTTTGTGGCTGTGTCTCACCAGATCGGGCCAATGTGAAAGTCTTTGACCAAGTGCCATCTTTGACCGGGCGCCATCTTTGACTATTATGTGCTATTTTTAAACAGTTAAAGTGTACGCTTTACTTCCACAGACTGCAAAAGACCATGGCTGGGCACTATATGAAGCCCTTTTTCTGAGCTCATACTGCCCAAGGATAATTTGTCTTTTGTCCCTCATCCCTAGACATTACAGTGGGTGTCAGCACTTCTAGGTATAATTTGATACATAGGTACAATCCCATTTACGTAATTCTCTTGATAAATGACTTAAGAAAGTGATCATTTTTTAACAACGGGGGGGGGGGGCATTTTTCACTGATGCACTACATTCTTTTCAGACTGTCAAATCCCCCCTCCCCCTAGCGGGCAAAAAAATTCATCGCGCCCTTCCAAGCACAGTAACGCACAGGGGTTTCCACTGGAAAGAGCTGAAATTTATTGCCCCCCTCCAAAATCCACCACCCCCTGTTGCTAAAAAAAGTTATCACTACTTAAGTATGTCTGTGCCGTCCGAGGGGACCGGCAGACGAGGAGTGGTGTGGGCGACGCTCTTGCCAATGTCTACTTTTAAAAGTAAGCAAACATTTTCAAAGGTCTATTTTCGAATGACACATTCCTTATAACATCCAACAAGGATATATAGGAGCAGCCCAGAGACACGTACAAAGTGATATAGGCATAACATCTATAGATGTGGACTGTGAAGTATGATGCCTCCAGGATTGGTCTTCATTTTTTCATGATACATGCAATGACTTCTTGCCAATAAACGTGGTGTTTACCCTGCAGGAGTGTATCAACCACAGGTTTTGCATGATGCATGAATGCAGCATCAAAGAGTTACTCGCCACACTCTAAAGAGTGCAACCAATAATACGTCCTTTCATACTGTAAGCCAAGTATATATGTATATATATATATATAAATATATATATATATATATATATATATATATATATATATATATATATATATATATATATATATATATATATATATATATATTACTGCCTATGTACACTTACTTTTAACAGTGCAGGACTCATGCATTAAGTCAACAAAAGAGCATAGCACATTAAATCATTATATACTCTCCTGCTCTTAAAAGGCTAATAACCTGACACAGTAGGCATCTGATGATAGGCAATTAGCATCGATCAGTTCCTAATCCGGCATTCAACAAAGCTAATACCAAGCTCTATGGGTGGGGGAGGCATTAAAGATTAGCTAGGGAGTGGTTATTATTTATCCACTATAGAGGGGGGGGGGTAAAAAACTGTTGCCCCTTTTTTGGCGAAAAGGCCTGTGTGTTACTATAGTTCAAAGAGGGGTGGAGGACAGAAAAATGTCTGTGAGCTCGCACGAAAATCCCCCACCCCCTAGTTTTTAAATAATGATGACTCCCTTAGAAGTAAATGATGCATATAGTTGGACTTACAGAGTGATGCCCTGTCCATGGGGATCTATACGGCCGATTAACTAATACATTTGCTATGTCAAAATAAAGGCCACACACAGCATAGTGGGCGCTGCCCGTAAAAGTATAAACCGCTAAAAGGCTGACATGGCTATAGCCGAGGGGGGCAAGACAGTCCCACGCTATGGTATTTTTAGACTGTCTCGCAGTTTGGACCCTGAGGGTTGGTCTCAAGCTGGCCCCACCTCGACCTCTGTTCCTGAGCGTCACCACTGGCACCAAAGGTTGCTGGTTGAAATAGTTCCTGTGCGCTTGGTGCTGTTATATTAAAAGTGTAGATGGGTTCCGCGTAGGAATCCTCCCCACCCCAATATATGGGGGAAGTGACGCGGTCATGGCCCCTCAAATACCAGTGATGTCGCACGGACGCGTCCGAGGACGAGTTGGGGCCAGCTTGGGTTGGTCTCTCAACCCTCTTACCTGATCTCTTTTATTATGGAGGACTGAATGTCCAGTCACATGTTCAGCTTTTCTGAACAAAAATAATTTAGTTGGGTTTCTAAACCTGAAATATGTTTGACATTTAACCTGCTCAGAGCTCAGACACCGGCTCCAGTGTAAGGTGCGGTATACACGTGAGTTGGGCTTGTTTGCGAGAACTCACACTAAAGGGTTAAACCTGCAACTTCTTGCAAACATTAATGCACCTTAACATCTTCATAATGGGCTTTCCATGTGACCTGGTTACATTATTTCCTTTACTAAGTGTCGGAGATGACACAATGACCACACAGTGGCCCCGGGGCCCGTTACAGAACTCTCATGATGGTACTAATTAACCCTCTAACGTCCGCATACGGCTTTGTGGCATTATGTTAATGTATTAATTAGGTAACATACTCTAACTTTTGTTAACCATCTAACTACGACATAATGTGTTAGTGCATTATCAATGGCAGAATGAATGAGAACAACATCATGAAATGAACTACATAGTCAGACACATTGGACTATATTTTGTACTCACATACAAGTTACAACCCGGTTACAACCACACAAGTTGATGACACCCTTTAATTGAAACACTCCTGTAAATTATCACACAATACCGATAGGCACTTATGTACCTGGATCCAGCTAACTGAAAGGCCTACTCAATACTATACTTACCAGCTGGTCCATAACTGGCAAAGCTGGACAAAAACTAAATAAAATCTGCATGTACTACATGTACACCTATAGTAGCGCATCGAGTTGCATCAGGTAGTAGTGTAAGTAGTGTAGTAAGTAGCTAATTTGAGCACGCAATGCTGAGGAATACTGAGGTGTTCAAAGGGCGTGAATAGGAAACCGCCGTGCTGTCCTGTCATAAAGGCATCTCCCAGTCGTACCTGTATATCACACATCCATATTCTGGGAAATAGCCCGACACTCCTTAGACTCTGTATAGTGCTGAACCAGGATATATATGTACGATTCTCTTCATTTCTAAAATTAATTTCTAGGTCTTGGGAAATGGACTGCACACTCAGAAAAGTCAGCGTCATTGTTGCGTCATTGTTGGTTTTAGCGACAATGACGCTGACTTTTCTGAGTGTGTGGTTCTTAGCATTGTTGCTTTCTCTCGTAGTTTTCCCTGTAAGGCATAACTTTTTCTTTTGAAAAGTTGTGCTTACAATAATCAAACCCAATCACGAACTCATCATACGCGGATTTATTATTTCAAAAAGTTCAATAAAGATGAGAATCGTTCAGGAAGTACTATACACTATAGCAACATTGTCTGTGTCCATACCGCCCTTTTGTTGACCCGTAAACGCTCATTAATTGGCCTTGAATAGCCGTGGATGGATTTGACGTCTCAGACTGACTTATAGGGAGTGGTCACTTTTGACAAGCGGGGAAATTGGTGAGAGGGGTATTGCTGTGAGTAGGAAAAGTATCACCCCCCTCTCCCGCCCGACCCCAGTAGTGACCAGGGGTGGGGGTCAATCATTTCTGAACCCCGGAATCATTGACTGATAGAAACATGCATGCGCTATCAAAAATAAAACATGGATTTTGATATATTTCAACGAACCCCTCGACTGGATACAGGCGAATTACAACTCATTGACCTAGTATAGATTGAATAAGTTTCAATTCAATTCAAATTCATAATGAATGGAATTCCCTCCCCTTTCCCCCATCCTTAAATAAGTACACCTTGTTTTGGCTGCTATCCTATCCCCGCCCCACCCCAGTATGTTGGTATAATGACCAGTGTTTTAGGTAACGGAAGCCGTCTTAATGGTACCAAGGTCAAGGACAAGGTAGTACACAGGGGGATGGGGGCTCAGGCCGGCATCCCCCGTGAGGGTATCACATGGTCACTATATTTAACCTGTTAAGGACGGCATCAGGTCTTTATGCACCATGCCATTGGACATGATAATGCATGAATGCAGCCCTAGCGAGTAACCCGGTGCTGCATTCAAGCATCATAACGACCCTACGAGGTTGAGGGTACACGGACTTTAGGCACTTGGATTTTAGGCACCCTGCCTTTAGGCACCCTGATTACCGGCCCCCCTGCCTTCAGGCCCTCCGGATCTTAGGCCCCCGGTCTTTTGGCACCCTGGCCATAGGCCCCCTGTCCATAGGCCACAACCTGCCATACATCCAACCCCTGTCATACGTCCACAACTCTGTCATACGTCCAACCCCTGTCATACGTCCATTTCACTGTCTCTAACAAATTATTCTGCCCTCCTCCCTCACGTCCAACACCTCTCCCTCACGTCCAACACCCTTGCCTCAAATCCAAACCCTTATCTCACGTCCAGCCCCCTTCCCTCACGTCCAACACCCCTCCCTCACGTCCAACACCCCTCCCTCACGTCCAACACCCTTCCCTCACGTCCAACACCCCTCCCTCACGTTCAACACTCCTCCCTCACGTCCAACACCCTTCCCTCACGTCCAACACCCTTCCCTCACGTCCAATACCCCTCCCTCACGTCCAACACTCCTCCCTCACGTCCAGCCCCCTTCTCTCACGTCCAACACCCTTCCCTCACGTCCAACACCCCTCCCTCACGTCCAACACTCCTCCCTCACGTCCAACACCCTTCCCTCACGTCCAACACCCTTCCCTCACGTCCAACACCCCTCCCTCAAGTCCAACACTCCTCCCTCACGTCCAACACCCTTCCCTCACGTCCAACACCCCTCCCTCACGTCCAACACTCCTCCCTCACGTCCAACACCCGTCCCTCACGTCCAACACCCCTCCCTCACGTCCAACACCCTTCCCTCACGTCCAACACCCCTCCCCCATGTCCAACACCCTTCTCTCACGTCCACCACCATCTCCTCACGTCCACTACCCCCTTCTCACGTCCACTACCACCTTCTCACGTCCACCACCATCTCCTCACGTCCACTACCTGATCCTCACGTCCACTACCTGATCCTCACGTCCACTACCTGATCCTCACGTCCACTACCTGATCCTCACGTCCACTACCTGCTCCCTACGTCCACTACTCCCTCCTGACGTCCACTATACCTTCTCCTCACGTCCAACTCCTAACAATCTAACAATGATAAGGGCTGGTGAGGCAGCACCCATAACCCTTTAAGGGCTGCACAGTGCTTTAATGTGTCATGATGTATGCATGGTGTATGGTGGGTGCAGCTCTAGTGGGCTGCCTCTGGGAAATCATACTGACCCTACACAACAGATGTGATACATTCCCAAAGAATGATGTCACTCACCAGGGCTGCATGCATGCATCATGACGACCAAGGGTGCAACAGATTAAAACATTATACAATCCTTAAATTTTTAGGGGTGCAACGGCCAGTGCTAACTCTTTAAGGGCAGCATGATGCCTATAAGCATTGCAAGAAGATTAATGTGTATTTGTTGGCATGATGCACATATAAATTAGCTCAAGAGTTTTCAACCCATAGGACAGTATGATGCATTCATGGAGTACTGGTGAGTTACTATAGGGGGTTGGATGTGAGGAGGGGGTTGGACGTGAGGGAAGGGTTGGATGTGAGGGAGGGGGTTGGACGTGAGGAGGGGGTTGGATGTGAGGAGGGGGTTGGATGTGAGGAGGGGGTTGGATGTGAGGAGGGGGTTGGACGTGAGGGAAGGGTTGGATGTGAGGGAGGGGGTTGGACGTGAGGAGGGGGTTGGATGTGAGGGAGGGGGTTGGATGTGATGGAGGGGGTTGGACGTGAGGAGGGGGTTGGATGTGAGGAGGGGGTTGGACGTGAGGAGGGGGTTGGACGTGAGGGAAGGGTTGGATGTGAGGGAGGGGGTTGGACGTGAGGAGGGGGTTGGGTGTGAGGGAGGGGGTTGGATGTGATGGAGGGGGTTGGACGTGAGGAGGGGGTTGGACGTGAGGGAAGGGTTGGATGTGAGGGCGGGGGTTGGACGTGAGGAGGGGGTTGGACGTGAGGAAGTGGTAGTGGACGTGAGGAAGTGGTAGTGGACGTGAGGGAGAGGTGTTGGACGTGAGGGAGGGGTGTTGGACGTGAGGGAGGGGGTTTGACGTAAGGGAGGGGTTGGATGTGAGGGAGGGGTTGGATGTGAGGGAGGGGTTGGACGTGAGGGATTTGTAAGAGATAGTGTTGGACGTGATGAATTTGAATGAGATAATGGGGTCTGGACGTATGAAATGGACGTGAGATTTGTGCCTACAGACCGGGAGCCTGTAGTCAGGGTGGCCTAAAGGCAGGGGGCCCCAGATCCGGAGGGCCTGTGGGCTGGGGGCCTGTGTTCCGTGGGCCTGTGGGGGGGGGGGGGGGGGGCTACAGTCAGGAGGGCCTGTATTCCGGATACCGAGGTTGAGACACTCCCGATAGGTCAGCATGATGTACCAATGTGAGTTACTCGCTGGGGCTACATTGATGCATTATTATGACAAATACCATATTTTAGCGACATGCCACCCTTAGAGGGTTAACCCTTTAACACGAACATAATGCTGTCATGCATTGCTCCTCATGATACATGAATGCAGCCTTGGTGAGTAACTCGCCAGGGCTGCATCCGTGCATTATGACGGCCATCCCGGAGTGGTTCAATCCAATAGGATTGACAGGATGTAGATAAGGGTATAGCACTTTAAAGTGCTATGCATTATTTAAGGGGATGTTATGTTTACACCATATACTGCAGTTTCTGTAATTTAGGGCCCATTCATGTGCAGGTACCTTACTTTTGAAGAGCCAGTCTTGTAAAGCGTAAAGATATATTGACAATAGTAAATCACTGTATCCTCGTCTCAAACAACAGCTGCATGTGTTTATACCGGGATACAAGGAATGCGGCCTACACAGATATCCCTTTGTCTCTAGTGCCTATCCCATGTTGGTCATCGGGACATTGGTCAGGCAAGGGCTATTCAAGAATGACTGAGGCAAAACAACATATGACTAATAGCTACAGATGGTGGTGGTACGTGTGGGCGCGCACATTTATTTCATCCTCCTCCCTTCAAGAGGTGTTAACCTAACTCCCTCATAGTTGCCCCTCTGATTTACAATCATACCGCAACAAAGGACCATTTTACTTCTATACTGTAAGTAGATTCTGTATTGCAGAAAATAACCTGTGAATAAAGGACCATATTTACATATAGATGTAAGAAAAGGATAAAACATGCAGATTGTAAGTAGCATCATACAGACCCCAACCTCTCGTACCAGGGGCACTTTTTAGTTCAATCCTTTAACCCTTTAAGGACACGTGTCACTAAAAAACGATATTTGCCTCCATGCTTTACCAATGCAGCCCCGGCGAGTAACTCGCCAGTGCTGCATTGATACATCATGCCGACCCAGACTACCAGGGGCTTGATGCATTAAGGTATCATGCCATCCTTAAAGGGTTAAGGGGCAGATTAATGTGCCCATTTCTGTCATGATACATGAATGCAGCACTGGCGAGTTACTGGACAGTGTTCCATTAATGCGGAACCAACTAGCGTTTATATAGTTCCAAAGAGTAACCATGCTGCGATATACATGCCAGTGCTCGATTCAAGCATGATTGCGACAAAGTGCCCAGCGCATTAACGCACTATGCCACCTTTAAAGGACTAGACCGCTCGCCCCCACTGCATGTATACACCCCCTGAATGTTGCAATAAATCGGTTCTTGTCTCTTGAACGTCTGAAAAGAAAAGAGAACTGTTTGATATAAGAAGGTGAATAAGGTGCCATTAATGCCATTAAGATTCTCCTCTTTCACAGTATCAGGTGCAGAAAAGACATCTTGTAACACTGTGCAGGTATCTAGAGGGGCTGTAGAGAATAAAGAGAATAGTAGAAGACTGTAAAGAGGTACTAACTCCTGTACTTACCCTTTAAGGACACATAGCGCTTTAATGCCGTCTGTTCTTTGTCCTCAAAATGCCACCCTACTGAGTAAATAGCGAGTAGCACTGTATTCATGTACCATACCAACCCTATCAGCCTATGGGGTTGATACACTCCTAAAATGCAGGCATCATGCATGAATGCAGCCCTGCCGAGTAGACTCACTAGGGATGCATTCACACATCATGACGACCATGGGCATAGCACATTAAACCACTATGCGGCCCTTAAAGCACCCACATGGACATACGAGGATATAGATGGATGTGAACTGACTCTGGGCACGCGTTGTTGTTGTAATAGTTGAAACAAGTGTCTTCCTGACAGGTGCCAACGAGCACTTAACCCTTTAGGGACGGATGTCTCTAAAAAATGACATTTGTCGTCATGATTCACCGATGCAGCCCTGGCAAGTAACTCTCCAGTGCTGCATTATCAGTGTGGCGCACTGCTTGTATGCTTTAAGACTGCCTCTACAGCACTTAATAATAATAACTAACCTAGGTTGGTCGTACAGGGAGCCACTGAATACCAGTGTAGGGGTGAAATGAAGCAGCATATTCTGCACATATCCTACCAAGCCTCCCCCAAGACTTCACAGTGTATTGAGTCTGGCACAGACATGTCTCCCCCACAGCGTCCTCACACCCCTCCCTGCACCACTGACAGGGCTGATTAATAGAATGATTGACTCAGATAGATTTAATAAATGTTATATAGACAGTGATTGTTGCCATGTAGGAGAGATAGCTTCTCAACTCGTTAATGGCGACATTTTCCCCATGATGCACCATCACAGCGAGTTACTAGTACTTTATTGGTCCATCACGCCAATCCTTCGGGAGTGTATCGACTTTGTAGGGTTGCATGATGCATGATGCATGAATGCAACCATGGGAAGTTACTTGCCAGTGCTGCATTCGTTTACGATGGTGACAAACATGCATTTAAAGAGTAACACATCTTTCTTTCACCGCATTTACAAACTCACCCTCAGAAAAGTGAGAGTCATTGTCGCTAAAACTACCCTCACCTGAGAGTCAGGCAGTGCCTGACCCTCAGGTGAGGGTAGTTTTAGCGACAATGACTCTCACTTTTCTGTGTGTGCTGTTGGGATCAACACACTTATGGCAAAATCACTTAAAAGTTTTCATCAAATGACATCTTCGGAGGAGTGTGTACATTACAGTGTAGTCTTGCACGTTACCCTACTAAACTAGTGAGATGACTGGAAACATTACTGCAGGCAAGCTCTCATATTGGTGATATTTGAGAAGGGCGAAATACAAAATGGATAGGGAGGGCAATACCCTTTTCTCAACTAGATTCTATTACTGGATCTGATTTGCATTTAGCAAAGTGCCCCTGGGGCCTCTTTCCAATTGCAAGGACTTGACAACTGGTAGACGTTTCGTGACGTCACAATCCGTGCTTGACGATGGTCAACTGGGGAGTTGTGAGACTTTTACAAGAAATGTTGTTGAAATATATACAACAACATATTATGCAACCACCATAGATCTGTACTTTACACAATGACGAATGTACTTGTTCATTCATAAGTACACGTTCGTGGAACAATTAAGGACAGTAATACAATTCACACGAGCTGTGACGTGTTGTAAAAGAGGCCCCTTGTGTCTCTTAATGTCTCAAGCGACATGTCGTTCTTACAGGGTTAACCCTTTAAGGACGACAGGTCGCTAGAGGACAACCTTGTCGTCATGATGCACCACTACTGCACAGACGATTAATTCGTCAGGGCTGAATTGGTGCATCATGCGGTCCCTTCGGGAGTGCATCAACCCCACAGGCTCGGCATGATGCTTGAATGCAGTCCATCACGCTGACCATCATGCCGTCCATAACGGGTTAAGTGATATTTAAGTGGCAGTGTGTCTGCAGCAATATGAGGATAGATGAAGCAGAGGTGTGTGTGTGTGGGTGGGTGGGGAGGGGGGGGGGTCGATAAGCTTTACATGCAGTTTGCCACATTGTTGGCGCACACAGGCTGCCAATAGTCAGCATCATCATGCATACTTCATGACCAACATACCTCTCTCTATTTGTGCGTGGTTTAGCCAAGCTAGCCTCCCCACCTTATGACGGCTTAATAACTTAGGCCAAAAAAAGTGTGTGTTTCGGGCAACATGGTCCAAACATTTACGGTAGAGGTAGGTTGAATCTAATTTTCTTTTTATCATCTTGTGAGTATTAGGAATGTATTGTGAATTGCCACAATGACTCACCACTCATCAGAACGACTTACTAATTCCTACAGTATACTAGTTATAACTAGGAATATGAAGAAGTTCTTAGATAAAACCCCAAAGATTATAAGAAATGATAGGGTCAGCCCTTTATTGGACGTACCTAGCGTTGGGTTATCTGAAACACACCCTTTTGAAAAAAATTGGCCTTATTCTTCTAGAATTATCACTGCTATCTCACGCACTACACACCTTGTTAGGTCAATCTGAGGGAAGGGACCTTTAATAACGATGACGTAGCTCATGAACCTCAGACGTATCTTATATGTCTGGCATTGCTACGTCGGCGTCTAGTTCAATGAGCTACGTCAGGTTTGCTAAATTAAGGTCCCGATAAAGCCACTCCAAATAACATATATGTTTCCCATCCCTAAGCCGTGAGATATATGACGAGGGCGCTTTCCCCCTTTTTTGCTGAGGCCTAAATCATAATATTATAGGGTTTTGAAGACTCACAGGGAACCAAATTCACATTTAGAAATTGATAGATTAAGATGTGCATGTTTCCCCCAGCCCATTACATTTGCTGTATTTTCAGCTTTAATCTAATACCAAATATGCACATATTTGTCTAATTTTGTTATGTTTTCCCATTAAAATTTGCAAAGAAATCAAAATTAAAAAATCTCCAGAAGCTAATTTTGGTGATGCGCCAGGTGATGAGACACGAGTATGTTATTTGGAGTGGACTAATGGTCTTGTTTGACTGCACGACAAATAACCATTACAGACAGTTCACAGAACCATAGGTGTTTGACCCTCAGCAGGAGAGGGAGCTGAAGTGCTTATTCAGCAGCCTAGTATCATAACTTGTAAGTCTTCTCACCTTTTAACCCTTTAAGGATGGCATGTCGCTAAAAGATGACAGTTCTCGTCATGATGCACCACAACAGCCCCGCTGAGTATGACTTGGTGCATCATGCCGACCCTTCGGGAGTGTCGCAACCCTGTAGGGTTGGCATGATGCTTCAATGCAGCCCTGGCAAGTAACTCAGCAGAACTGCATTCTTGCATCATGACAACTAAGGGCATGATGCATTCATGCATTATGCCGTCCTTAAAGGATTAACTTACGGGTGTTAATGTGATCTGGGCTTTTAAACGGAAACCTCATGTTTCCTCACTCATAAGGAGGGCGATGGCAATTAATATAAGGATACAGGATACTATCTACGATTTATGGTGCCATATCAGAGTAAATGCACTCCACCTGGTGGGACTTTTTACAGAGATCCTAGACATCATTTCAACCTAAAACAAGGCATCAATATGTTTATCACAACAGTAAATTACTTTAGTTAGGTGACTTAGGATATTTCTCAGGATCCTATATGTAATTCACATATTATATCTCAATAGTGTTGAAACATGTAGAGGCAAGGGAAAAGGATACTCCAAGAAAAAAGTCAAATTTGAAATTGATGTCATAAGCTTTCTAGTGATATATCACACTTGAAGATATCAATTCTAGTTTTTGAGGAATGGCTTCCTGAATATATGTGGGCATGGCGCTATCAAAAAGCCCAATAAGCTCTAAGTCTCGTATTTTCCCAGATATCCCTATCTAATCAGCATAATGATGATAATGACAAATATGTCATACATTTTCATTCTTTTAGTCATAAAATTTGATCTAGGAATGGTATTTTTATTCTGTTTTGACCATAGTAACCCTGATGAATCATTCTGTCAAGGGGTATCTTTATTTTTGTATTTGGAATAAAAATCATGTTTCCATGGCAACATACATCAACAAGGACACCCATTTAGGCCTTAAAACATTCTTTTTACATTCCAAATATGGAGGCTTTTCACCAGAAATGGAATGTTTTGTGTATTCCCATGTTTTTCTACAGAAAAAAGTACCCTAGAGCTATTTTTACCCTTTTTCTTTCATTTAAGGCCATAGTGGCGCCCCCCTGGTGGCAAAAATCGGAACTAATCCCGCACGGAGTATCCTTTCTGCTTGCCTGCTCACTAAATTGCTTACTATTGAGTTAGATATTGGGGACTTGCTTGAAAATTGCTTCATTAAAAGGAATCAACCCATAGATTCTTCACCAAAGTCTGTCAGAACATGGCTATGTATGATAGGTGTAATATATCAAAAGAACAGCACCAAACATTTTTTTTTTGGAGGTGTTTTAATCATTTATTGACCACAATAATTTTACATTTGATGTCTTCGTTCATCCTTTGCAGGTACGCACAACATGTTTACTCGTATACGTCGTATGAAATCAATATAAAAGTACAATAATAAAAGGATGATATACCGCATAAGTACTATGACACAGTCAATAAAGATGAGGATAGCACTCAGCATAGCTGATTTTAAGTGCTAACCCTAGTATTTTATCACAGAGTATCGATTATAAACCTGTTCTCTAGAGAGCAAGATGGACGATACAGACGGTACAGGACTAACAATTATTGATAAACATATTAAATATTATGGGATTTAATATACATTGGCTTGTAGAATAGGATTACGTCTTGACAATACATTTCAGTAGCAAAAATATATCACAATTGTATACGACATCAATTATCACTTATCAGATGTATTCAGAGTGCATTAAATTTACCGGTAGTGTAGAGAACCCAGACACATTTTATACACAGATACTGTTGACCAGATACAATCAATTAATCAATATACAATTCAATCTTGCCAGCTAAAAGGGCCTTCATTTCCAATTTAAATTTAGACAATTCAATAATATTTCTTAGACTTTTATCTAAATCATTCCAGGTTTGGGCTACAAAGACCTCAGTAGATTTCTCGTATGAGGATAAAATCACATTGGAATATTTTAAAAGTGGAGCCACCGACTCTCTCGTGTGTCTTGGTCTTATATTTAAGGCGTCGACTTTTCGGGATTTTTTAAAGCCATATACCTGGGCATGATACACTCTTCTGTCTAGCAGTTTGGGTAGGTTTGCTCTTTTATGTATCACATTGGTCGAGGTGAGTATTGGTACCTTAAAGCAGTATTTTAAGCACCTATTCTGAATGGTTTGTAAAAGATTTGATGAGGTTTTTGTTGTACCATTGTAAATAATATCACCGTAGTCGAACAGGGGTAACACATACGTTTTATAAATAATCAACATAATAACTGTTGGTACATACGATTTCAGAATGGCAAGCATGTAAGATTTAAAACCCAGGTTCTTTCTCAGTTCCCTGACGTGGTGGTTAAAATTCAACTCGTAATCTAAAATGATTCCAAGGTATTTATAGGTGGGTACAAATTTTAGTTTTTCTTGATTTATTTTTATTTCTAAATTTCTTACTAACAGTGTTTTGGATTTAATTGACGATGAGAAAAGCATCAGCTTAGTTTTTGATTCATTAATGGTTAATTTGTTTTTTGAAGACCATGAACAAAAGTTGTCGAGAGATAGTTGCATATTTTGAGCCAAGATTTCAAGCGAGTGACCAGACGTATATAAAACTGTATCATCAGCATACATTAGGGTCGAAACATTTGCAAATTTAGTATTAAGGTCATTGACATAAATTAAAAAGAATAAAGGACCTAATATACTCCCTTGGGGGGTCCCACACGTCATATTAACCACATCAGAGACTGTGTTATTACATACGGTAACCTGAGTTCTGTCTATAAAATATTCTTTTATCCACGCTAAGTTTTTTCCCCTAATACCATATTTATCTAGTTTTTTAAAGAGTATTAAATAGTTTACAGAATCGAACGCTTTTTTAATGTCAATAAAAGCAGCTAAAGTCACCATACCCCTGTTTCTGTTTCTCAGTACATCATCAGTTAACGAGCTGATAGTGTCTACTGTTGAACATTTTTTACGATAGCCACCTTGTTCTTTCAACAACACCTCGTTATTTTCTAAATGTAGTGATAAATTTGTGTGAATTATTCTCTCCAATACCTTCCCTGGGACAGGCAACTGGCTAATTGGCCTGTAATTGGAGACATTTGACAGATCCCCACCTTTTGGGAGTGGAGTCACTCGTGCTTGTTTCCAACTGGTCGGAATTTTCGAATATTTAAGTGACAAGGTTAATATTTTAGTGAATTTATCTGGTAGTGCAAGGACTGAATCCCTGAAGACCTGTGTCGAGACGTAATTCATAGCAGAGGATTTATTTATATTTAAATCTTTTATCACATTCACAACCTCATCCTCAGATATGACAATGTCAGACATCTGTTGGTCAACAGTTCTTCCCTCAAAACTCCATTCGTTCATGTGGTTTGAGGCCAATTTGGGCCCTATTTCTGAGAAAAAAGTATTTATAAAATTTGCTGTTTCGTCAGTATTTATTATATTTCCTAAATTGTTCCTCAAATTTATTTGTTTTGATTTAACATTCCGACCAGGGAGAAGTTTTTTCATAGATGCCCAAAATTCCTTTGAGTCATTAACATTTCTTTGAGCCTCATCTACCACAAACGACCTGTGAGCCTCTTTGCAATCCGTCGATATTTGGTTCTTGAGAGTGTTCGCTGTGTACCAGTCTACCACCGAATTTGTTCGTCTTGCCTTTTTTAAAGCTAAGTTCTTTTCAGCTATCCTTGTTTTCAACTCGAGTGTGAGCCAAGGTTCATCTTTATTTTTAATATTAAAAGTTTTCACCGGGCAAGTCAGGTCTAATAATTCGGAAATTGTATTGAAGTACATGTCCCAGCACACAGAAACATCATCACAATTGTCAAAAGTCGACCAGTCAACATTTCCCAATGCAGTTTTAAATCTATCACAATTATAATTTTTATATGAGCGACCAATAAATTGTCTAGAATTATATACAGTTTTATCTCTTTTAATTCTAATAAATACCGGTAAGTGATCTGAGATGTTTATATTAGCCACACCATGTGCATTTACATGTACTACATTCGTAAACAATAAATCTATACATGTTTGAGTTTCGGCAATCCTGGTGGGGTCAGTGATCAGTTGGCGAAGAGAATAATCTCCCAGAGTACCGTATAGATTGTCTTTATCATTGCTATCAATGAGAACATTTATATTCATATCTCCGGTTATTATAACATCATATTTATCAATATTTTCAATCTGACCAACCAACTGGTTTAATTCATGTATAAACACAGATTTGTCACTGTTTGAGGGTGGACGATACACATTTCCAATCAAAACTTTTTTGGCCTTACCCTTTGATACAATCAGCCACTGTATCTCAATTTGTTCAGTGCTTTTGTTGAGATGGGACAGTGTTAGACTATCACAGACAAACTGCTCGTTAACATAAATACATACACCTCCGGCTCTAATCTCTCTTTCCCGGTCTACTCTAAACAAATTATAGCCTTGTAAATCAAAGTCAACATCTAGATTAATAGAGGTAAGCCATGTTTCAGAAAAACATAAAATATCCAAACCCTTATTCCATAATTCAGTTTTTATCTGGGGAAATTTATTTCTTACACTTCTAGCATTTAAATGTAAAAGACTAAGTCCTCTACCCGGTAGTATAGTGCACTCATCTACCATTTTGTTTCTTGGTGCTGATGATTAAAGGTATTGCTACAGGAAAATATAATTTCTCAGCCATACGACATAAAACATTCAAACAAATATTGGGCATGAGGCTTCGGCACTTGTGGCCACCTCCACCCTTTCTGATGGGACCAATTGTGGAGTTTACATGTAGGGGGGGGGAGCACCGGTTGGGTAGTGATAGATCTTATGATACACACACAATCTACTGAAGCATGGTGCCAATGTTTAGAAAATGGACAAGAACCACCTGACAAGCTACTTCATTAGATGATATTCCACTTGTAGTCATCAGATCCTACATATATATCTGGACAGTGCTCACAGACACTTGCCCGCTTAGCTCAGTCAGTAGCATGCCTGCCTCTTGATTCATAGGTTGTGAGTTCAAGCCTCTCTTGGGGAAAACTGAAAAAGGTTTTCAAACTAGACATGCTAAGTACCAGTGACCATAACATTGGCAGTCCTCACATACACTTGTCTGGTTAGCTCAGTCAGTAGCAAGTTTGCCTGTAAATCCTGAGATCCTAAGTTCAAGGCTCTCTTGGAGAAAACTACTAAAATATTTTCCAAATTGGTGTTTGCATGCACATCCACCAGGTGGAGCTCGGGTGCCCCTAAACAGTTTCTGAAGGTTCTCAAAGCACAGGGGGACACTTAGATTGTATCCAGTATCCTGAGGAATCCGTTAATATCGTCAGTGGATTCGATACACGAATGCGTGAATGCCGCCTGACGTGCTACTAGTCAGGGCTGCAGTCAAGCATCATGCTGATCCTCTGGGAGCGTATCAATAACATTGTGTGATACTATTCCAATGCAGCACTGGCGAGTTACTCACATTTATCATTTACTGTATTACAGCACTATACCCTGGCAAGGAACTCATCAGTGCTGCAGTCGAGCATCATGCCGCCCCTACACTCTAAGAACAGTGTGTTACATTTACACACTTATCAACACCCTTTTTTGTAGCCACTTTTAACACACATTCTGGTGTAACACACTACACACCCTTTGACAAAAGTGTGTTGAACTCAAAAGTGTGTTGCAGATATGTGTGTGTAACTACTTATCAATGTTCCCGCAACACACTGTTCTTAGAGTGTATGGGGTTGAGACACTCCCACAGGGTTAGCATGATGCACCAATGCAGCATCAGTGAGTTGCTCACCGGAGCTGCATTGGTGCATCATAACGACACAATTTTTAGCGACATGCCGACTTAAACGGTTTATTGCTCCACCTGCTCTTCACGGTACATGCTACAAACATGTCCAATTATGAACACCTGCAGCTAATTCACCTTTAAAGCCATAAAGTCTTGTGGAACCGCCCCTAGAATTCACCGCTACAATGGCCTATTCAAATACCATGCATGCAAATTGTGAATATAGTTATTACCGACAAGGATCCTTGGCTATCTGTCAGAATGAATTAAAGTTTTAGGTTTGAAAATTAATTGGTTTATTGGCCTCAGATCATTAGATAAACGATCCTATCCATAACAATGCGAGGTCCCATATTTTAGATGGCTGGCCCTTGATTCTTTCTCCATATTTGCATTAAAATGGGCAATCTGCGCATATAGACTATCTAGCTAGAAAGTATTTCATAGAGTCCTGGGGGCGTGATTAGGCCATGCTTCTAGTATATACCCCTATTATATAATGTATGGTGTAGGTTGCTTGACAGTCACCGAGTGTATATGGATAACCAAGGTAGCCTTTGGTCGTCGTCTATCCATTGTTATCTGTTTGATTATTGTCCTATGCCATATGAACATTTACTTGGGAGCCGATTCACACAGTATTCTCCCTTTGAAAAGGGGAATCTCGACATGTGAAGCCTACCATTCCCCTAGCTGAGCTAGAATATGGACCTTTCGTTAGCCCTTTCAGGACCGCATAGTGCCTTAAAATGATATGCCCTTTATCGTCATGATACATGAATACAGTTCTGGAGAGTCTGCTTCCAAGTGCTTCATTCATACAAGTTTCATGCCGACCCTGTGTATCAACTGTGTAGGGTCTGCATGATGCTTGAATGCGGCACTGCTGAGTCAATCATCAGGGCTGCATTCAAGCATCAATAACGACTAAGGGTATACACATTAAAGCAGCACACGACCCTTAAAGGGCTACAGGAACTATTGTGGGTGGACTGCCCCCCTGGGAGTTGTAAATGTCACTGGGACTAAGCTATACAGCTAACAATAGGTTCCGTGTTGACCACAGCACAGACTTCTATACCAGTCACCAGCAGAGAGCTGGGCTAGATACAGGTATCAACCATTCAATGAAGGCACCATGGATCAGAATGATGCATGATTTCAGCATTGTCGACGGCATAATGTCAAAATAGTATCAGGGTGACATAGGGCGGGAGGTGTGCGTTACTCTCATTCCCAGAGCCTTGGAAAGAAAGGCTCGGGGAACAGTCACCTTGACCTTGAAACTTTGACCTTGAAAATGTTGCTGGGTTTGGGCAATCCCTGCTGGTAGGTTAGAACGAATGAAGACGAATGAGAATGTGTGATGGTAGTTATCCCATCATAGTTTCTGGTTCCAGTTCCGGTTCCTCTTTACTGGTTCCAAGTTAACCCTAAACCCAGCAAAAACTCAAGTTCTAGGTCATAGTGGTGTTTCCAAGTGTCATTCTGTGCCC
This sequence comes from Harmothoe impar, assembly GCA_947462335.1. Classification (NCBI taxonomy): domain Eukaryota; kingdom Metazoa; phylum Annelida; class Polychaeta; order Phyllodocida; family Polynoidae; genus Harmothoe; species Harmothoe impar. Next base: position 4,673,571 of record OX381720.1, on the reverse strand, counting down.
GATTGGCAGGTGGGACAAGTGTATGTGTGGGTGTGCTGCACTGGGAGGATTCCCAAACAGGTGGGCGGTCAGTTACTGTACAGTCATACAACCATCACCCACTCTCCAGGTCCAACCTTGCTGCCAGCTGTTCCCTGCTGTGTCTCTGTCCCACAAAAAAAACACGTTATTCAAGGTTTTAGAACGTTTCTCTATGGCTCCTCGCCATGGACAACGTTGTATAACGTTAAATACGTTATTTCGACGTAAAATAACGTATTTCTGTTAGTTGGGGTAGTAGACAAGACCAACCTTACCGCCAGCTATGTCCTGCTATGTGTTTGCGTGAGATGGAATTCTTCCGTGAAAAAAACCCAACACATTGTAGGTGTAGGGATGATTTGCTGGCATGTCCACTAGACTATATGTGTAACTAGAAAGATATATTGAGAATGATGAGTGGAACAAAGAATATCACAATAAAACTTAGACATTAGGCCATGTGGTGAAAGGGTTATGATGAAAACAGTTAGATGGAAGAACGGTTACCAGAGGCCGAGGATGTAATAAAAGTATTTCCATTAATATGAAGGTAGGTTTTAGTTTCCTGTTCTGACGCCCAAAAATATGAGTCTCAGGCAACATGGTCAGAAACCTATTATAAATTGTTCAAAGCTAGGGTTGTGTTGCCTGCATCACACCTGTGTTATTGGTACCTACATGCAATGATGCAGTTTGGGATTAAATTCAGGTTTCCCTACTCTATTGTACAGGTGGGAATAAACTAAGATTTAGGTGTGTATGTGAAATGTGAACATTGCACCGTTCATAGCACTCAATTCCTTCTTAACGCTATCTAATACCTGCGTGTCTTCAACAATTATATTTATTCCATAAAGACAACATGATATTCTCTAGTTACACACCCCTTATTTTAAGGTGGTTACCAGAGTACTATGAATGCTCGAGCCACAGAGCATTTGCAGAAGCTGGTCTCATTGGGATCTACTAAGACTACTTTACAACTGATTGACAAAAAAAAGCAGAATTGCCCAAAAAGATAGAATTATGCGCGGGACCATAATGTTAAAATCAATTCTAATGATTCAGTCTTTTTTAGATTAATACTTTTATTTTAAGTAACTCAGGGCTCCCTGATTGATGATGTTGTAAGGAATGTGGGAAAAGGGTTTGGAGAATATGTAGTCGCTTTTGCTTCAAGATGAATACCCACCATATGTATACATTCACACTCAAAAAATAAACTTGTCTCCAGACTCTTCCAAGTGATGGTCATAAAATAAATGAGTAAAAAATTCGTCTAAGTGACAAAGAAACGGGTCTTCTAGCTGGAGATAAAAGACCCACTTGGCATGTGCCAGCCCAAAACCCGACATTTGCCAGCACCAGATTCTATTTGTGGGATGGTAACCTGATAGGTTAGACAACTTTTGACTCGTTTATCTTATGATAGTCACTTTGATGAGTCTGGAGACAAGTTTACTTTTTCAGTGCAGGTGAATACATATAAAAATGTCCTTCCAGTTTCTCCAAGGGTTCACTTAGTAAATATGGAAAAGGCCCAACTCGTGAAGAAGAAACCCTCATTGGTTCGGACAGATTATTGTAAATCTCTGTTCATGTCTTCACTGTTAAGACAGATATCTATCTACTTCCACATCTAGATGTATGTCAAACATCTGTTGGATCACACATTGCCTCAGTTGGCAGCCTGACGTCTGTGCTGACACATGGTGACGGACACATGACAGAATATTAATGTTCCTTGTGGCGCAAATGGAGACAGGTTCACCAGAATCGATCCAAACTGAGTGTTTCTTAAAAAGTTCAGATCAGGACACATCTCACAAGTGTCAGTGAAGAAACAGCTCATTTTTTTGATCAATTAGAGTGAATCTCTGTATTTATTTCATGTTGTTATTGATTATTTTAATCAAAACGACATTTAGATGCAGATTTTAGGTACTATGGTCCAGGGGTAAACATTTGCACTGGCACGGGGGCCATCAATTGGCCTGTAATTTTAGGTCCAGTCCTATAGTTTTACTGAAATTACCTCCCTGTAGGCCCAGGTGGCCTATAAATGTGAATCCATGAAATTCTAGATGAATGAACTCATTCACTACAAATATGCTATACTTATATGTCATTGAAAAAAGAGAGGTGAAATCCGTTCTCTATATGTTATGACCTATCCTAATCAACAATATATATGATTTTCTTTTTATAAAATGAAATGAAATCATCAGTCTGGCCCCACATATTTTGGCCTGTAGTTTTGTCAGGCTGCAGTAGGAGTAGTGTCTACCCCAGGCCAGGGTACATTTTGTTTCTCCACATGAAATAAACGAAAATGTATAATTTATAAAAATGTTGGACAGTGGTGGTCGGCGATTCTCAGTAGTGAGTGGAGAGTGGTGAGTCAGGGGCAAGTCTCAGCCTGGTGCAGAGGGTGTCAGCAGTGAGTGGAGAGTGGTGGGACAGGGGCAAGTCTCAGCCTGGTGCAGAGGGTGTCAGCAGTGAGTGGAGAGTGGTGGGACAGGGGCAAGTCTCAGCCTGGTGCAGAGGGTGTCAGCAGTGAGTGGAGAGTGGTGGGACAGGGGCAAGTCTCAGCCTGGTGCAGAGGGTGTTACTGTTAGTCTGGTGCAGAGGGTGTCAGCAGTGAGAGGGGAGTGCTGAGTCAGTCTCAGCCAATCTCAGTTTGGTGCAAAGTCTCAGGCCCGTGTAGGCACTGCGTGGAGAGTGCTGGGTCAAGGGTAAGCAGTGGCCAGGCAGGCTCAGTGTCAGTATCAATGGGACAGTTCATCCATGATAACCTTCTATAGTATATCACCCCCCCCCCCCCCCCAAACACACACAGCCCTCCTCCACGTAAACATATAGCTACATTCACTGCCATCTAGCCATCTACATTGCAACAGATTCACATTCAGTGAACCTGGCAAATTGTTAGTGACTCGATGTAGATTACCCCTCAATCAACATAACACTTTCCGAATTTAGCATTATTATTAAATTTTAGGATTGGCTATTTCTGGCTGATACGATATGTTAAACGGGATATCAAGAGATTCATCTGTGTCTTTTTGTCGCCATGATGCATCAATGCAGCATTGGCTAAGACTCAACACTCCCGTAGAGTCGCCCGATACACCAAAGCAGTGCCGGGGTGGAATGAACATGACACATTGATACGTTTTCTTCATTAACCCTTTATCGAGAGCATGTCGCTAAAGGCAACATTTGTTGTCATGATGCACCAATGCAGCCCTGGCGAGTAACTCACATCGTACTGACCCTTCAGGAGTCTATCAAGCCTGTAGCATCTGTATGGTGGAGTTACTCGCCAGGGCTGCATTTATGTGCATGATGACAACCAAGAACACAGTGCATCATACTTTGTGATCCAAGGGAACAACCCAGTAAACACACTTACGTTATTGAAACGTGATTTTGCTACGTAAAATAACGTTTCAATGTAAGGGTTATTTTAGGTATTTGAACGTAAAGAAACGTAAAGAAACGTATTACAAACGTTCTGAGAACGTTATCTGCAGGTTTTTTTACGTAGAATACAAACGTGATATCCACGTTTATTTACGTTATTTACATTCTTCTTTATGTAGATAATATTTTCAATTTATAAAAACGTAATAATTATTTCTATATTGAAAGGTATCCACTGGATAGTTTTGAGGTGCTAAACAGGTGGGCCGAGGTCGGAATTCTAAAATGTTCAAAAAATGATAAACTCTCTAGAGAAAAAGGTGGCATAACAAGAACACCAGTGCATTAGTCTAATCATTTAACTACACAGGGATTCGAACTCTCTATCTTCACATCATGAGGCCAGCCCTCTGCTACCTGTCCTAGCTTGGTGGATGAACAATCATATGAAAATAGGCCATCTGATTCATGTGATGAGAGGGAAAAAGAGACAAACAGACAGAGACAGGCAGGGACAGAGACAGGGGACAAGTTCGCTGGGTAACTTAAAGACACCGCGCAACTTTCCAAAGCTATATCTGTTACTATAATAAGAGACGATTTTAGATAGGCTAAGACATTCCCACAATAGGGACCTTTAGCAAACCTGACGTAGCTCATTACACGCAGCCGTATCCTGTACCTTCAGCATGACATAGTTATATAGTTTTAAAACCAACACAGCCCAAGGCTGGTCAGCAGGTCCACAGGGCCCATACAGACCGAACCTGTACCTTCAGCACTGCTACGTCTGTGTTTTATGAGTTTTACGTGGTGGTACCACTTCTATAAAGTGCTGCGTAACACCCTCCTACAGTGTCCCACCACAAGAGGACCCTGTGATTGTGGCCATAGAGCACAGGGCAATTATCGTTCACACTATGAGAGACTGGGTTCGAATCCCATGATAGCCACCAATACTAAAGTAATTGCTTCTGCCTGCATATATAAATTAAGGGCTGTGTTTGGTTTGCTAAAAGTCCTTAATATTTTTTTTACATCAGTCACAAGGCTCCTGTGGTAGCTCATTTAACTGAGACGTGTCCTATCCTTTCAGCACTGCTACGTCTGCGTTTAATGAGCTTTTACGTGGTTGCTAAAGGTCCCTAATGATAGCCCCCCATTCGCAATTACTAGGGACCAGACATGATATTCTATGCCTCATTGACCACCTCTATCTACCAGCCCAGCTAGCTCAGTGGGTAAAACGCCAAACTTCAAATAAGAAGATCGTGAGTTCCCCTCCCATTTGTCATTACACTTGCATGGTGAAGCCCTAGGTCCATAAATAAGGTACCTTTTAAATTTCTTGATATGGATTTATTTTAGTTGTGAATGTTTTATAACTTTGAAATAATAATGTTTTGTAAATGATAATTCATGTAAGGTAAAATTAGGTAATTTACCTAAATTAACCTGTATGAACGTTCTTATAACGTCCTATGTACGTTACTTTACGTTAATTTACGTTCAATAACTTAAAATAACCCTTACATTGAAACGTTACTTTACGTAGTGAAGTTACGTGATTCTCACTTAGAGATCACGTTCTTGGAACGTTAACCTACGTAAGTGTGTTTACTGGGAAGAGGTCAAAGAACTGAATATAATGCAAAGTAGGAGACGACTGACCCAAGAATAAAATCCCAACCCATATGATACAACCCTCAAATCCCTTATAAGTAGCAGGCCTACATAACAAGGGCTGCAAAGAAATGAGTGGTTACCTTGGACACAATGGCCTGGTAGCCAGTGATGACGTCACAACGTCCTTGGTGTGTGGGGGACATGGAGATGGATGAGCTGTGCGGGTGCCACCTACAGGGCTGTCCAGGTACTACATAGCCAAACCTGCCACTGCTCTCCCAAAATCGAATTAATATCTGGTAGATACGGTACAAGTCAGTAGCTGTATAAGGGTTATACGCCAATGATAGAGAATTGTCTAACTATGGTGTGAAGTTTACTAGTCAATGTTAGACAAACTATAAACTGGAAGTAGGCAATTCTCCGAGTCGCTTCTCGCACAAGAATCGATGGCCATTTTGTTGGGGGGGGACGTAAAGCATTGTTTTGGTATGCCTGACTCCTAGAATTCGCCAATCGTGGATATATATGGCAGAGTTTGGCATCTAAAATAATTAATACATCCATATAAATGCCTATTTCCCGATTCATCCGAGAGTATTTGGTTAATTTAGACCCTTATTTAATCATTATCAACATATCTGTGTGCTATGGCTGGACCCAGCAAAGTTATAAGTCCCCCAACAAAATGGCGGAAACATGACAGGAAGTCGCTGTCACACTCGGAAAATAAGTTCCCAGCGTACATTCACGTGGAGGAATCAGTGCAACCAAAACAACAAGAAACACGGCGCTCGTCACACTAAAATGGTTCTGATCGTAGCGAAAGAAAGCAGTACATTTTAAGTGGTTTGACTAGCAAAACATGAGATAAGAAGGGAAATCATACTCTTATAACCGACTATTTCTGCACCGGCGCTTATCAGAGACCATAAGTATCTCTGTACAGTGCTTAAATTTGATTATTATTTGAAACAAGACACTCTAACGAGCCATACGGCACCTGGGATGCCTCACAATGTGACAACAGCCCCTGTCCACATCTAGTGTGGGGGAGCTGGGGTCGTCTTGGAATGGGTCACTCAGTTGTTCATAACATGTGGTTTGGAAGTCAATGAGGTGACTTGAAGGTCAAACATAGCATGACACAAAGTACAAGCACTTTAAGGACAGCTTAGTGCTTAATTGTGGTATGACCTTTGTCAGCATGATATTTGAATGCGAGTAGGCCTACACACACAGAAAAGTGAGAGTCATTGTTGCTAAAACTACCCTCACCTGAGGGTCAGGCACTGCCTGCTAACCACTACTCTATTAGGGACAGTTGACATGAGGAATTCCCAGGTACAACCCACTCACAATACTCACACCCTGTTTGTACCCTAATCTCGGACATGAGATTTGGCTGAGCTGGTTGCTGGTGACTAGGGTGATACAATGGGTACCACAGGAAAACATGGTGATGCCACCAGTATCTCGCTAGTGTCTAATAATACGACCAGGCGGCAGAAGGGACGACAACCCCTGCTGGTAGCTTGAAACAACTTCACTGACTGAAACTTCTAGCTGACCTAAAAGAGTCACCAGAGGGCTATATGACTCCCCCAGGTGACTGCCCTAGGTCACCCACAGAGTCACCTATGCTCTCTTAGGTGACCTGGGCTCCCCCAGAGAGGGGAGTCATTCTGGAGGCAACCTGGACTCCCCTTTGACGCTGTTTCTTTTCTCTGTGCTATGTGGAGGAGAGTAGTTGGATGGTGGCTGATGGCGAGGCGGAAGACGGGCTGCTGACCCACTGAACCCGCCTGCTGCACATTGCACTAATCAGAACAGATGTCGCAACCCGATAAGGACCGCAATGTGCTTTAATGTACCATGCCTTTTATCAATATGATGCATGAATGCAGCCCTGGCGAGAGACACACCAGGGCTGCATTCAAGCGTCATGCTGACCCTATGGGGTTGATACACTCACGAAGGGTTGGCTTGATGTTTGAGTGAAGCACTGGCGACAGGCGCCAGGGTTGCATTAGTATATCATCACAACAAAGAATTAAAGCACTATGCGGCCCTTAAAGGGTTAAACAGAACAGATGCCACAGGAAGCTTGATATGTCACCCGTCTAGTCATATTGATGGGGTTACATCGGTCATGTCTATCAGTTATGGGCTATTTCTGTCCTTGGTCATTTTAAATGCATTATAGATTCAAGAGACCCATAAATATAAAAGGGCGGAGGATGGAGTGGGTGGCTGATCAAGGGGGTGTAGGAGTGGGGGCAAACCACAATGCAATAGAAGGAATTCACGTCCGAGGGTGCAAGCATTAATGGTATAAAAAATAAGGATGGATTTGTTGAAGCCACAGAACACCCTGGAAACAAATTCCCGTGAATTCCCCCTGAATAACACGGGTCCAACTGGGGTCCGACCCGGGATTAACCCGGGTTTTATTCCCGTGATATCACGGGATTCTGTGAGCAAGATTTCCCGTTATATCACGGGATTCTAGTAAACAGGACTGTGTGGGTTCGAATCCCAAAAACGACAGACGTCAGTTAAAAAGTCGGAAGTACTGATACACAAACATGTATGTGCAAAAGGAAAACCTTTCTTACTCATTCAATCCATATTACAGGAAGGTTTGTACGAAGCATTTTATACAAGTACTAACAGGGAACCGAACTCTCAACCTACTGATTTATGGTCCCGTGTCATAGGACATGGACTATTGAGGCATGTGTAGAAAGGAGTACACGAACAGTGACTGGTGTACACTGACCTGTAAATGTGTATTGAGGTACATTGTACAAAGGCCGTGACTATTTCTACATTAAATCTCATAGTGCTATTTTATCATTTTCTTATTAATAGTTTAATTTATGGTCTCCCTTACCATTGAAGGTAGATGTACTCTATGTTTTAGTACTATTACCTGCCCCTAGCACAGTTTGCTCAATGTATGCATATAAATAGATAAACACTGTATATCTGTGCCAATGTATGTATAATTGAGCATTGGGCGGTTTCTAGAACATGCAAATTAATAGATCTATATTGACGAACATGCCAGCCAACATTCTCTAATGTTGTGTAAATCCTGGTAAAAAATTCAAGTCATTATCTTATTGGTTCGTTACGTAGGCTAGACAGATTAGGGACCTTTAGCAACCACGTAAAAGCTCATTGAACGCAGACGTAGCCTATCCCTTTAGCACTACTACGTCTGCGTTTAGTGAGCTACGCCGAGTTTGCTAAAGGTCCCTAATAAAAGAAATTGTAATAGACTAGTGACAATAGCTAAAGGAAACGAAGGCTTAAAAAACGAAAACCCAACGGTACATGTTGGACTAGAACCCACATTCCCCCATTGCAAGGTGGCCATCCTATCCATTACACCAACGAGTTCTCCCCTAATGCCCTATTACCCTGCAGTGTACACAGCTCATGCCAATAGTACTCTAGTACACTCAGTACTTCATGGACGTTTCAGAAGGCACCTTTATCTTTGTGGGGACCTTTAGCAAACCCGACTTGGCTCATTTAACCCAGACGTATCCTATGCCTTCAGCACTGCTACGTCTGGGTTTAGTGAGCTTTTATGTGGGTGCTAAAGGTCTCTATTAAGCTCCGACTTACCATAGATCTAAAATATTACTTTGTCTGTGCTTCTTTTTTTTTCTTTTTTTTTTTCAAATTAACACAAATCAGAGTCCTCTTTCATAACATTAGGGACCTTTAGCTAAAAGGGTAGGCTACGTCTGCGTTTGATGAGCTACGTCATGTTTGCTAAGGGTCCCTAATCTGCTAATGCTAATTAAATGCAGATGTCACTATACATGTTTCTACCATCCTGCTCCAGTTCCACTTCGTTCATATGTCCCTAATGATAGGTCAGTGGTTATCACACTCCAGTCACAGTTCATGTACCCCTGTCTGCACATGCCTCAATAGTCTAGGTCCTAGGGCACTGGCCCATGAATCAGTAGGTTGAGAGCTCGGTTCCCTCTTATACTTTTAGGCAAAAACCTAATAGACACCTAAACCAAACCCACTATACCTTTTTCCATTGTAGGAAATCAATCAATGTGTATATACATTCATGTGTCTTTATAACACCTATAGCAGACCCATCGTAGTTCACTAAAAACAGACGTAGACGTGCTGAAAGCATAGACTACGTCTGCTTTACATTTGAGCTGCATTGGGGTTGCCTTTGGCAACCTTAGTCTTGCATTGGAGGGGCTACAGGATAAAACACTACCACTTTTAGACCGGTCCATAACAGCAAGCCATATTAGCTCAGCCTATAGAGCATTGCGCCATCAGTCTCAAGATAGAGGGGTCGAGTCCCTATAGAGCTATTGTTTTCTATAAACAGTTAAAAACGTGTCTTTTAGTTGAGCCTGGAGGGGGGATTACTAATGTTTGGAATTTTTTTCCATATATAACTGAAATATACAGATACTTAATATCGGAGCAGATACACAAACCTGACGTTCAATGAGGAAAGTAACACTAAGGATTCGAACCCACGTTCTGATGCTTACCTGGGGTAAATCCTGTGATTTCACGGGATTTTACATGTAGATTCACGTCTTTAATCCCGTGATTTTACGTGAAATTTTGCTCACAAAATCCCCAAAAGATCACGGGAATTTCTCGTCATTTGTTACCAGGGCAGTGATTAACTAAGGAGTCGGGGGGATATCACCTCCTGTAGTAATAGGAGAGTGTTTATCTCTCAGACATTCCCTGCACACTGTTAGAAGTAAGTAGTGTTCCTGTACAGCAACTATTGGGGGCAACTTTGGTTCCAGTAAATTCTGCTGTAGACCTACAGTAGAATCTACTGTAGACGCAGACCTGAGTTCTAAAAAGGTCACATATTCAACATCTTGGAGATTTGAACCCCCAGGTTCCAATCCATAGTCCTGAACCATGACCACTACGCCAGTGAATCCTGCATGTCAGGTGCATTGAAACACCTTCTACTTATGTGTGAATGGTAATGAGGTCAACACAGGATCCCTGGGGACAATTTTAGAACTACACTGTTCAAGGGATAATATGAAAATTACCCTATTGCAGTAATGTACTAATAAGGACTGAACTACCATTAGCTGAAGTGTAATCTTGATGGCCTATAGATGTTTTTCAAAGTAAATTTTACTATCTTTCATGCAGATTGTTGAGATACATTGGTCTTATCCTCTGCATATTTTCAATAGTAACATTTCAGTGTACCAAAATATATTATACTTCAGAATTGCATCAGGAGAAATGCAGTTTGTGTGAGAGTTTCCTGCCGGGACTGGAACTGCTGACCCTCAGATTACATCTCCCACGGCTCTACCGACTGAGCTAGAGGGGCAGTCACTATGTAGCCTGCATCATTGGGCTTTTGAAAAGATCAGGTCATATTTGAGCTGTGGAGTATGGTACTCCCTCCAACCTCTCTGCTCTCTCTCCCTCTGGTTGCTGGTTATAGGATTCGAACCTGCATCTACAGTAACAGAATTGTATGTGTACAGCAAAAGCTGTATTATCTTTTACAGCTAAAGTACTGTATAGTTACAGCACATATTGCTGTTCACGAACAACAACTTTTTACAGTGTGTCTTCAGTTTTGTCAACTATAGTTTACCGTACCGTCATGTACTAAGCGTCCTGGCACTAATAGATTTGGTGTCCTATACCCATCCCACACATACAACACAGGCACTTGTTCGAAATTCTACTTTATAGTGCTCAAGCTAAATTCCAAGACCCCACTACTCCAGGCGGTCATACAGGGTAAGTGCTTATTCAAAACACAGAGCTGAAACGTGATGATACGGTAATTTGTTCCGACATAAATGAACAGCAAGCTGACCCCACCTCAACCTCTGTTCCTGAGCGCCATCGCTGGCACTAAAGCTTCCTGGTGAAAATAGTTCTGATGCGCTGGGTGTTGTGGTATTATAAATGCAGGCAGGTACCACGGAAGGATACCCCTCAATATATGGGGGGAGGTGATGCGGTTATGGCCCCTCCGATACCAGCGATGTCGCTTGAATGCATCGGAGGAGGAGCTGGGGTCAGCTTGAAATGAGTACTTTACCCCCAAGTAGCTGCAGGGAGGGAGTGGTCTGTAGCAATTAGTTCCCAATAACAATATATCCAACATACCCTCTGTCTACACGTTCCCCGTGGGCGGCAAGCCTAGGAATGTCCTCTATGTTGAGCAGTGTTCTCTGTTTTAGCACAGGATAATTGTTTTTCGTGTGAAGGTTGCCCGCTTTGGACATCGGTGAATGGCAGTATTATCTCCCTATTAGGGAGTGGTCATTTCTTAATAACGGCTGGGGGCGGGGCAATGACGTTTTTCATTCTACCACAAGAATGTATTTTCTGTCATTTTGTGCATAGGTACCACAGTTGGCTGAGAGAACAAAAAATATGGCTTGACTTCATTTTACATACATGGGTGTATGTGGATGCGGTCCATTGAGCACACTCTCCTACTGTGAGTGTAAGTCAGATATGATAAGCGTGACTAGCTACATACATGTTATTAGCCTTTGACAGCGGTAATCATCCACAGCTGGAGCCATGGTCAATTACCCTCTCCTTGGCTTATAACACTTATACAGCAATTCACTTGTACCCTATCTAAAATGATACTTGATCTTTGCACTAAAGGGGTTCGAATATACTTGCCCCGACCCCTGGATAGGTCTGAACTCTGTGGTATTCCTCCCCCATCAGAACCGACCAGCCCTCATAAACCTGTTGCTACAAAATGACATCTCCCTCCCCGGGATGTCTGACCAGCCATACCACAGCACCAAGCAACTACATAGGGCATTCTCTACTGAACTGATAATCTAAATGCTCTGGGCCTTAATCTGTAGTGGCTATCGCAGGTTAGTCATAGGGATATTGGTCAGGGTATTTAAAAACTACAGAGGCAAAACAACATATGACGAATACCCAAAAGGACTTAGCCCAAAACTCATTGAAATGGAGAAGACTATGGTGAGCTGGTCAGTACTGACCAACTAACGAACCTAGATTGGATGTATGGGGAGCCAGAAAATGACTAACAAGGTTAGGTAATGTTAGGTACTTTTTTTTTTAGCCAGTACTGACTAAATTCTGAAGCCTAAAGATTATCAGTGTGGTGCACTGCTTATATGGACAATAAATGTGACACGATCTGTGAAAAAGGCCCTTAGTGCAGGGTGCACTTAGGTCCCTTTTCCCAGTACACGCCACAAATACTGCCTCTACAGCACTTTCACATTCCTTTTGCCAACCCCAAACACACCTGTAATTGTACAACCCTATTTTGTGTACACAGCTAATGGGCTGCCATTCCAAGGGGCTGTTGCACTACAAATAATGGGTCAGTTATTAATTAATACCACATTATTCTTATGACGCTATTGCCTGGTTGGGTGATCCTATGATGGATGCAAGTGTGGGTGTTGATAGAAATGGTAAAAAAGAAAAAATATCACACAAAACCCAACACAAGGAATTTCACTTTTTCGATTTTTCGTAATAAAGATTTGTGATATAATTATCTTACTATTTACTACACCAAATAATGTTATCTTGAGTATGAATTACAGAATTTAACATCATCATGCTAACTTTAAAATCAATCATTAAATAAGGAATTGGAAAAAAAACCCAGTTCAAACTCATTATAAACGCATTTCCTTAGGATAGGTCTGTTATTTAGTGAGAAGTACATTTGAAATAATCACCAAAAGAAGGCTGTCATCATCTGATCATAGCATTACTAAAGAATACAAATATCGTTATTTGCTGTGCAAAAGTCGACTGGTATGTTCTGTGCATAATTTGCATCTTCCAGCCTTTACCCTACTAGTGGGCTTTTGCATTCTTTAAGCATGCCGTTCTAACCTGTGAATGCAGGCCAGCGATTAACCCCCTAGTGCTGAGTTCACGCATCATATTGACAAATTAATATGAAGCCTTGGGGCATCATTTTCTTTAATGGTCTTGAATAGTACTTGAACGTGGTATTCCCTTTGTCATGGGGCTGCATGGATGCATCGTGCTGATCCTTCAGGAGTGTATCAACTCCATATAAGGTCAGCATCATGCATATAAATGGTTACTCACCACTGCTACATTTATGCATATTGATGATAGAGTGCATTATGCGGCCCTTAACACTTTAAGGACGGATGTTGCTAAAAGATGACATTTGTATCGGCAAGTTATTTGCTAGTGCTGCATTGATGCATGCATCATGCCTACACTACAGGAGTGTCTCAACCCTGTAGGGTCGGCATGGTGCTTGAATGCAGCACTAGCAAGTTACTCACCAGGGCTGCATTCATGCATCATGACGACCAAGGGCATGATGCAGTAAGATGCCCCTCTTAAAGGGTTAAATGATTCTGGATGTCTCATTGACTATAACGAGACATGTTGCATCCAGCAGTCAGTGCCTGTGTCTGGTGCCCGCCGTATGCTGCACTGATTGAGCTGATTGTCCCAGACTTGTACATGTTGTGGGACACATGGAGGACGGAAGTCAAACGGGAAACAATTACAGCAGTCATGATGGGGGTTGTGACATGATTCATATACACACAGAGAGGAGAAACAGCATCAAAAGGGAGTCCCTTTTGACGCTGTTTCTTTTCTCTGTGCAGTCATTTCTTATACTAACGCATATGGCTCAGTCTCATGAGTTTGTAACATTTCAAACGTCTTTGACCGGTGCCGTCTTTGACCGGTGCCGTCTTTGACCGGTGCCGTCTTTGACCGGGTATGTGATTAAAATGAAGAAAAAAGTAGTGTATAGTAAAGAAATGGGTAAATTTTTTGTACAATATGTTATAACACATCATTTCGAGGCATTATTTAAAATTGATATATTTCATATATTTATGTTACTGGCTCAGTCTCATGAGTTTGGAACAGTTGAAACGTCTTTGACCGGCGTCGTCTTTGACCGGTGACGTCTTTGACCGGCTGAAGAAAAAAAGCCCAAAAGGAGCCCTTAAATTGTGCATTAAAATTATTTATTTTTAATTGGGTAAAACAACCATAGACTGTTTATTACATGAAGAAGTTGAAGCTTAAATTTCTTTACTATATATAACTTTTTTCTTCATTTTAATCACATACCCGGTCAAAGACGGCACCGGTCAAAGACGCCACCGGTCAAAGACGCCACCGGTCAAAGACGTTTGAAATGTTACAAACTCATGAGACTGAGCCATATGCACCTTACCCTAAGACATCCCCTCCCCATGACAGTACTTCCTAGGTCATTTCCCCCTATATAACCTTATACCCTAGGACACTACTCCTGGGCCACTTCAGTTTGGATATGGTAACCTAACAACCCCTGCCTCACATTTTACTATACCATCAATACTAAATACTAATATACACTCTAAGAACAGTGTGTTGTGGGAACATGCTTAAAGAGTAACACACACAAATTTGCAACACACTTTGAGATTTTACACACTTATGAATTGTAACACACTTTTTGTCAACTCACTTACCTGCTTACACACGTGTGGTCAGAGAGGTGTGTATCATATACAAAAGGGGGCAGCAGCAGTAAAGGTCTATCATGCACCTATGCTACATTCTTACAGCCATATAGTAGCTGTCGGAGTGGCTCAGTGGACAAGTCTTTGGACTGAGAACTTAAAGATCCCTGGCTCGATTCCCAATGGGGCTGACTGTTAAATGATAATGTCTATTTTCTAAGAAGGACCATAATATTTTAGCCCCCCCCCCTCCCTCAAGAAGGGTCAAATTGCTTTTCCCCCTCAAAAGGGGTTGAACTGTTTTACAACCCCCTCCCCAACCAATCCCCTCTACTACAATGAAAGATATAACACCTATTTAATAGGGGTTAATTTGCAATGAGATACATATAAAAACTGTATCATTTGAATCTCATTGAATGAGCAAACTCACTCAATCCATGTTGGAAATAGATGGGAAGTTCTTCAACTATACACACATGTTCTTTGCATAAACTAAACAACCATCCCATGTAAGACCTTATTAAAGGTTCTGAAAGGCTGTAAAGGCAGGGCGTATTAATAGCTGATTAACTATAGATATCAAGCCCTGCAAATTATGTTATTATTAGTCAGTGCATTGGCATCCCTCAATAAGGGCGGTCTTTGTATTGTCTAAGAACCACTTCATGTCATAACATATTGATACCCAAGGGTAAGTTATATAGCTTACTGGTAATTGGTAAGAAGTTGTGTGATCTTTGAGAATACTTTGTGTCGCCTCACTGTTGTGTGTTCTGGGGCCTATTTGAGGGGGGAATACACCATGATTGTACAAAGAGATTTGGTGGCCTAGTGAGCAAGTCGCTGGACAAGTGTGTGAGAGGTCCTGGGTTCGATCCCCAGAGAAGACCTGGCACCAAATCTTCCCAAGTGAAACAAGTTGTCCTGACAGGAGTCGCGTCTGTAAGTGTCGGTACACAGACTGTAGTGAACCTTCAGTGTCCTGGTCTCCCATGAGACTTGCACCGATCCGCTTCAACCCGTAGAAGCATAATACACTTGCGACTGGTAAAGAGATAGCAGATATCAGTGTTGACGAAGGTGGTCCTAGCCGGGAGGGGAAAAGGCTACAATGGACCACTGGAGACTCTGAGAAAAGGTTGTGAGAGCAGCCATCCCACGCTATCTGACGGTGGTACGGTCATGGCACATTGCGCTACAGTCACCAGTTGGTTATCAGGTGTGTCAATTTTGCCAGGGTCAGGAGCTAGGATGTGTTCACAGTTGTTGACTATGATTTGTTCACTGTCAATACAAACTCAGTTTTGATATAATACTTCTATTCCCACTCTTCTGTATATTATGAGCAGTTCAATAAACACTTTTCCTAGATATATAAGAAGCCTATAAAAGTGATACGCACAGTATATGCACAGTATGAACATGAATAGCCCTGACAAGAAATTGAATAAATCTTTACTAATTTAACTCTTAACTCATATAGAAAGTAATCAAACTAAATATTGAAAAAACAATAATTGTCAAGCCAGCACCTAAACCACTCAGCCACGGCACCTACACATACTCTGTGAGGTGTAGAACAGCTATTTCAACTCCCACCTCCTCAATACCATGGCTATGTTCACCAACACACTTTTTAGATTCAACACACTTTTGCCAAAAGTGTATAGTGTGTTACCCCAAAGAAGTGTGTTAAAAGTGGCTTCAGAAAAGTGTGTTGAAAAGTGTGAAAATGTAACACACTGTTTTTAGAGTGTAGGAGTAGGGTTTGAGAATCTTGGGTATTGGTTGGTTATTGGCAATTCTTTCTCGCGGGTGGGGTGGGGGCAGGACTTGTACCTTGCTGGGTGGGGGTGATGTGGACGCCACTGTGTATACACTGAAACTGAATGTGTGTAGGTACTTCTGTGAGAAACCAGGGGCAAACTCGGACATGGCATCCCATGCCTTTTAACATGGCCACTACAAGACCGTAACAGAGTCCAGTCAGTCATCCGAGTGCTGCCCTCAGGTAGTGGATAAACAGAACTACTGCTGACGTCATGCCCAATAATGACGTCATAATCAACCAGCAGTCTGTGGGGAGGGAAGGAGGGAGGGAAGAAAGGAAGTAAAGGAAGAAAGAAGAAGATTGGGGTTTAAGGATTAAGGGAGTGCCTATTGGCGACCAGATTAAAAACACATAAAAAGGTGTTGAGGATATAACCAATTTGGAAACCAAATCTGATTGGCTAACAGGGCCTCTCCAGAGGTCGTCATCTTCTTGTTTGTATTTTGTGAGTTTCTTCTGGTGATGTTCCTGTGTTTTCATAAACACCATCATTGTTGTTTGATGAACATCCCCAATTCAGTCGTGGGTGTTTATTGTAAAGATAAGTGAAGTTACCATAAAATCGGAAGCTATCACCTTTTCAATTTGTATAAGTATGTATAGGTGTAATTTTGATATTTTGATAAAGACAAAAAAGAACAATGTCAACAATCTCAGAATTTTAAGATATTGATAATTGATTTATCTAACACTTTGGGGGCGTGTCACAAGGGCTCCAACTGAGACTGGTGGAACTGCTATATTTATATTGGTACTTCCTGTCAGGGTGTGCAAAGGAATTGATGTACAGGATTTGATTGGTCAACTCCTGAAGACAAGTTAGTCAACAAGTTCTTTTTATATGCGTTTGCCCAGACTCTACTATTGTAGAGTCGGGGCCTGAGACTATGGTCAGCTACTGACTGAGGGCAGCATGTATATCATCGCGGGAAAACATGACACAAGGCTAGACGCAGGCGAAGAGAGCGGGGACGGATATCGGCAAGTTTCGAGGGTTTTTGTGATCAGATAGTTCTATACCTAGCAGTTAACCTGTGTAAAGGTACTTAGAACGGAAATTTGTGAGCAAATGTCAACCAAATCGACAAGGAAGACGAGAAATTCGACAAACAAAGAACCTTTGCTCGTGTTACCAGACCGGAAGCGGACTCGACTGAAATCCAAGATGGCGGAACCAGGCCGAAATGACAACAACAACACGAACACGCAAAAGGTTTTTCTCCCGTCTCTATCTAATAATTCAACCCCAGAGGACATTATAGCAAAAATTAATGAACTTGAGGGGAGACAAGTCGCCCAAGAGTCTTTGACTGCCCGTACAGTTGGTCTTGTTGATGTAATCGAGAAAAGAGTGGCCGCCAACAATGAACTTCTCGGTAAGGCGAAAACCTCATTTGACGACATAGCCACTAAACTAGGCCAAATCAACATAAAAACTGATGGTCACTCTGCAGCAATAACAACCAACCAGGAGGATATTGAAATTCTGAGTGCAAGTAATGCCAAGCTATTGGGTGACTGTGATAGCTACTCAGATAAATTCCTCAAAATGGAGTCGCGTGAAAGAAGGAAAGTTCTGATTATGGAAGGACTAGAGGAGGATAGACCTCAAACCCTACGTGAAATGGTGGACCAGCTATTTATTGACTTGAAACTACCCCACACAAATAAGGTCGTCGAGTCTATCTACCGTAGAGGTAAAAAGCAAACCCCCCCCCCTCAAGGAGGTGGTGGTCGTGCCAATGCTCGGCGAGCAGCTTACAAGACGAGACCTCAGCAGGTAGTTATGGTCTTCAACTCTGCCTTATACAAGTCAATGATTTTCATTCATATAAAAGAACTAAGAGACATTGACCAATGGAAGGGTATCCACCTCTCGGATGATATGCCCCCTGACGACAAAATTAAACAGAGGGACTTGAGGGCGATCCAAGCCTTGGCTAGGTCTAAAAACATTGAAGCTTCAGTTAGGGGTACTGCTATCATGGTTGCAGGACACCAATACAAGCACTCCGAGCTCAGTCAAATCCCATTTGGCCTAACACTGGCAGCAGCCGAGATGGTCGACACACCTGATGGGATCGCCTTTCAAAGTAGTCATTCCCCATTCAGCAACCTCTTTAAATGTGAAATAAAGTTTGAAGGGCAGTCGTTTGACTCAACTGAAAGGGCCTACTGCAGTAAAATGTGTATAATATCGAATGACATGCCTACTCATAGAAGAGCAATGACTGCAAAAAGCCCAATGGATGCCATGTTTGCCTCCAAGAACTGTAAAAAGACACAGGAGTGGTACGGTATGGAGGAGGATGTTATGAAGGCATTACAAGAGATCAAGTACACCAACCCTGGTCTACTTCAGACGCTGACCAACACGAATGGAAAACAGCTATACGAGGCTACGCTGGATCCAGTGTACGGATGTGGTCTTCACCTAGGACAGCGGGAGTCTATCACCATAGAGAATGTAACAATGGGAAACCGACTCGGTGAGATGCTGATGGACATACGCTGCAGACACACCAATGAACTCCCTATGACAACCAAAGAGGAAACCAAAAGGCTAAAGACGCAGAGGGAACGTCAAGTTGAACAACCGGATCTTCCACCACCCAACAACTAAACTGCAACCACAGCCTACGATCCTCCACTGTGTTAATCTCTCTTACATTTAAAAATTAATTCTGATAAATTAAAAATTGTTTTCTTATAATTCTGTACCTTGACTAAATAATCTCAAAATTTGCTATTCTAAAACAATTAACTGTATAAACTGTAGTCTAATATCGTGTTCTATGCACCTAATGCACTTTACTTAGTAGACCTGACGATACTACATGTATACTTATAAATACATTTTTTTTTTCTGGACTTACCGGTACTCGCCACCCCCAATCTCCCAAACCAACCTCTAAGTCACGACTGTACAAATGAAGTATTCTACTGGTGATGGCATAAAGGCCTATATCCCCTCTAGAATAAGTTTAACCTTGTGTACTACATTGATAAACAAAGGAATTTGTTTACTTCTTATAAATAATACTATGTATATGTTATATGTAAAGTTTTCTGATAATCAAGCTGTGCTACTCTTGTCTGACAGTATTAGGTGATATGAGAGAAATTGGTGTAGCCAGGGGACTCAGATTCCTACACTTAAATGCTAGAAGCATACGAGCAAACTATGCATCTATTTGTACTGAGCTGGTCTCCGCCAACCTAGAAGTATTAACTTTTTCCGAATCATGGCTTAAGAGTGAAGACGATGAATGTGATTTTCAATTTATGGGTTATACCCGGTACAGGCTTGATAGGCAGGTTCTTGTTAATAATCATATAAAAACTGGAGGTGGTGTGTGTATTTATATTAAGCATTATGTACCACATGACTATAATGGTTTTCCTTCGTTATTGGTATCTGATGAGCAAATGGAAATCCAAAATATTACGATTTGTAAGGATAATATGAAACCAATAGTCCTGGTAAATGTATATCGACCACCAGATGGTGATAAGCAGACATTTATTGATGATTTTATTAGAGCTATGTCTGATATTGAGGCAAGAGATGATTATGAATTTATAATTATGGGCGATTTTAATTTTAATGTAAAAGATGATGACGACCTTGTAAATCAACTTTTAAATAGAATGAAACTACTAGGGATGTCACAAGAAATTGTGGAATCCACCAGGAAAAATGCCACTCTTGATTTAATTTTCACAAATTTACGTAGAAATTTCCTAAGAACCGGTGTATTAAATATTTATATTTCTGACCATTTCCCAATCTTCTTAATAAGGAAAAAAATACAAATTAAAAAAGAACTAATTGAAATACAGGGTCCTTCATACATTAAAATGCCTGATGTTCTGTTTAGAACCAAACTTGACGAGTATGATTGGAGTGTCTTCAATGAGTCTCAAGACGTTGAGCTATGTTGGTCTGAATTTATGAAAGCCATTTGTTCTATTCTTGACAAATACTGTCCACTGCATAATTTTAAAGTTCCGAAATATAGAGACCCCTGGATGACGCAAGACACATACGAGCATATTAGGGATAAAAATGTCAAGGCGGGTATAGCAAGAAATTCAGGTCTGGATAGTGACTGGGAAATAGCTGATAGGGCTAAAAATGCTTCAAATAAAAAAGTAGACCGTATGAGGAAAAACTTCTTCAAAGAGCTCCTCGTGGAACATGATAAAGACCATAAACAATTCTGGCGCATACTTAATGGTTTAATACCGGGTCAACCCAACAAAGGGAAGAACATCCAATTAATTGATCAGACTAATGATATACCTGTTCCTGAGGAAAAGACAGCCGATTTTATAAATCAATACTTTACACAAATAGGCCCCGACTTAGCTCGAGACCTACATGTACCCTGGAAGCAGTATGATGAGCGTTGTGGCAACCATATTGAACCCTTTATAACAAATCTTCAAGAAGTAAATAAACTAGTTCATGAAATCAATGTAAATAAGTCATCAGCAATAACAAATGTCTCTTCTAAAATTCTGAAAATTGCTTTTGCCCATATGCCTAATCGGTTAGTCAAAATGTTTAACCTCTCTTTTACACAAAATAAAGTACCGGTATCCTGGAAAACCTCAAAGTCACTCCTATCCCTAAATCTGGAAATAATTATAGGCCTATCTCTTTATTACCTTTACCCTGTAAGCTATTAGAAAAAATTGTACACAATAGGATATATGGTTTCCTCACACGTGAAAAAATACTGACGAGCGAACAGGGAGGTTTCCGTGCAGGACATAGCACAGTAGACACACTTTCAAAATTCACTGATGATATCAAAAGGGAGCTCAATATTGCTAACAACACAATTGCTGCTTTTATAGACCTGCGCAAGGCTTTTGACACCGTAGACCACTCAGTGCTTTTATTAAGGGTGGAACATTATGGGATAAGATCTGACAATTTCCACTGGTTCGAAAATTATTTAAGTAACAGATTTCAAATGGTTTTTTGTAATGGATTGCTCTCTACCAGAGAAAGAGTGGTCTGCGGTGTCCCCCAAGGGTCTATTTTGGGCCCCCTACTTTTTTTACTATATGTGAATGATGTTATAAAATGTATAAAAAATTGTAAAATTAAATTGTATGCTGATGACACTGTCATCTATGTAGCTAATCATGATTTTGGACTAGCACAAAGCCTCCTTCAAGAAGATCTTGATTGTTATTTAACCTGGTGTCAGCAAAATAAATTATCTGTTAATATTACTAAGACTAAGCTAATGATTTTTGCTGCTAGTAACCGTAAATTAAATTCCTTAGATGTTAGTTTAACGTTAAACGATGAAAAACTACAAGTTGTTCCCAGTTACAAGTATCTTGGGGTCATACTTGATCCGCTACTTAATTATGGTTTACATTTAAAATATGTAGCGAAGACGGTTGCTTATAAAACTTACAAATTATGCCTCCTTAGACCCTTTCTCGATGTAAAACTAGCTATAAGAATTTTCAAAGCAACTATAGTACCTCATTTTGATTATGCCGACATTTTGTTTTTGACTACAAGTGAAAAACACCTTAAACCCTTACAATATGCTCAAAATCATTGTCTTAAAATTTGTTTAAAATATCCGCATTTGACTGATACTGACACAGTACATTTATAAAAGTGCCAAAGTCAACTATCTAAAGGATAGACGATACGCTCATCTATTGAACTACATGTATGCCAGATCGCAAAATGAATATTATGTTGATAACAGGCAAAGAGCCACTAGAGCTTTCGATGCCCCAATGTGTAAAGTAATACACCCTAATGGTGTGTCTTATGAACGTAGTGTTGAGTTCTATGGTGCCATTAGTTGGAACGACCTCTCCATACCCAGACGTAAAGCAGCTAATATTATTGAATTTAAAAATGAAACCAATAAGGCTCTTAGGAGTCGAGTACCTGGAGGTGGAAAGGTCCAACACAAATGGTAGCAAATTATTGCCTACACCCCCCCCCCTCTCTAAACACCTTACATTTATTCGGAATTTATTAATGATTATCAAAATTCATTGCTGACCCCTCTAAAAACCCCGAAAATTTCGAAAATTGTTTTCTGTTCAGACCTAATCGTACCACCAACTTTCCTTTAATTAACACCCCTGAATAAGTAAATTTATTTTTTTTAGTTATCAGATATTTTTCAAAATGTGTCACACCCGTTATGCTATTTTACATGGTTTCTCCCGAAGATCAACCCACAACACTGTACCCTCAGTGGGGATGAAGGAGTAACCTGTCTTTTTCATCAATACAATGAATATAGGTGGTTGTTGTTTATGTCCATATAATCTGGTGCCTTGGCCATTTGTACCGGTAGTGACCAGCCTTGTTATAGTGCTGACGGGTTGGACTACCGGTACAAATTAGGCCACCATGAATACTAGGTTTATTACCTACATGTACCGACACATTAAGATGATGATCTAATGTTGTGAATGTAGAATGTATATTGTATAATGTATACCATCACATGAAAGACCTGTATTGCATCTGCCAGAAGATCTCAAATTATGGACGCCTCGTATAAAACTTTATGGTGAAATAAAGATATTCAAACTAAAAATATTTCTTAACCCTTTAAGGGCCGCATAGTAATGCACTGTGCTTTTTGTCATCATGGTGTAGCGACCTGCTCAGATGGTTCTACTCATCGTGACTGCATTCATACATCAATATATGAATAACGTGATACTAATATGACGTTATATACCCATGATATAGGACAGATATAATCCCCCTATAACATTAATGATTGATTATCGATGATGTTGGTAGGATTATTGGCCGACAACAGCTCGTTGTGACTGCTAAACAACAGATGTGTAATAAATTGACAATTAGTTCAGGATTAACCTGTGAAGGATTTATGATGTGTTATATTACATAAATTTCAGGGCTGTCGAGGCTTAACCACATAACCAGTACTTAGCGTTCAACCATGCAGTTTTACTCCACCCCTCTTGTCGCACCTCTACAGTCCAGATCAAATAAATCTTTACAATCCATAATATATCATTTTTTAAAGCAATGTTGTGATACTGATGCTGCTTTTGCTACCCTACATATTGGGAATAAACACAAGTGCAGACATATGGCCAAACGAAATGGGTTGGTCTCTATTTGGCCTATGATCCTGAGACCTATATCATTAAAGATCTTGTAGAGCATGGTACAAACCTACCATATATACTTCGTCCATAACAAATAAGGGTGGAAGCTGTTTAGTGCTTCATTGAGATATAACCTTTGTCGTCATAACGCATGAATGCAGCCCTGGTGAGTCTACTTCGCCCTTAATACAAAACATCACAGGAAAACAAAGAGCTTATATGTCATTTCGGTGCTGATATTTATTTCTAACCGCTAAAAAGACACTTTTCTTGCTATATACTTTCTCTGACCGTGGCAGCATTCCTGGCCTTGGGGGCCATCTTATCTATATGCATGAGCAGAGGACCCTCTCCTCCAGATAGTATGATCTTAGACCAACTGGGTGCATGCCTCTAATAGTCCAAATATGGCTACCCAGACTACATTACGTTTGTACTGCGGAGGCCGCCTGGGATAGGTTCAACCCAAGTCGGCCACATAAGGCCACTCAAAAAAAAAGTGGTTTCTCATCACCAAGGTCTGACTCTGAGAAATCTGACGAGGGAGGCCTTTATTCTTTTGAAGCTTGCAGGCCAAAATGTTTAGGATAATTTACATAGTTTTTTTTGTGTGCCTAAATCCACATTTTATTGGTTAAGAATTGATTGATCTTTAAACGTGGAGAAACTGTAAGTTATTTCTATACCACTGTATTGCTGGCATTATTAGCTTTAATTTGAGACCATATATCACCAATTTTGTCCATTTTTATCAGATTATTCATCAAAATCTGGCAGAAAAAGATATTTTGCCCAAAACCTAATTTTTATGTCGTTGTTGTTGTTGTTGGTTAATTTTTATTGGCATTAATTTCGTAGTATACAGAGGACGATTTTCAAATAAATGCCAAGAAGTAATAAAAGCTACTACTCCAGAGAGATGTGGTTGCTTTATAAATAGCAGGAGTCAATGTTCGAGTGACAGTCTCAGTGTTCATTTTATATTCATAATGAATATAGTTTATGCAATAAGTGAATACGATAATACGATGATACGTAAAGTCAGTGATTTTGCTCAAGATATGGTGGTTCAACCTAGAAGGATGCACGACGGTGGAGTGAGTCAGATCACGAGCGGGGCATCTGGTAGTTTCTTCAGTGAGTCTAGGAACCTGCTTGGGTCTTCCAGGGTCTGTGTTGCAGCTTCTAGTCTGTTCCAGAGAGGCAGGCCTCGCCAGAGTGGGGACCTTTCGTAGATGTCCTTTTTGACGAGCGGGACTTTCAGCTGCACCTTGTCCATACCGCGGAGTACTCTGGGGCGACGCAGGATATGTTCCTCATCTTTGGACCTTTTGTGGAGGAGGCAGAGCAATTGGCGATTTCTTGTGGTTGCTACTGTGCTGACTCCAAGGCCTGTGTGTAGACCAGCTATGTCCACCCCCCTGGGGTCTCTTATCCTCTCACATATTCGTAAGCCATTGTTTTGCAGGGTCTGTAACTTCCTTACTGCCCAGACGGGTCCCCCTCCACTTAGGAACCCACAGTAGTCTATAATAGACCTTATCATGTGCACATACACAGATGATGCTGCATGCCTGTCTGAGTTGGACCGCAGCCTCCTCAATTGATCTAGTCTCACCCGGACCAAGCTGATCACCTTTTTCAGGTGTGAACTCAGCAAAAGATGTGTGTCGACCAAAGCACCAAGGTAGTTGAACTCCCGCACAACCTGGAGCTGTGCATCATCCATGTTCAGTTCCACATTTGACAAGTCAGGGATGGAACGCGGGGAGTATGACCACATGACTTTTGTCTTTTCTGTATTGACCGTCAGTTTGTTCTTCTTGCACCAGCCTGACAGAGCGTTAAGATTTTCCTGCATCAATACTTTAATTGTGTCGACATCCCTACCAGAGACCAGTACAGCAAGGTCATGATGCGCGCGGTGATGAGAAACCATTTAATTTTTTTGAGTGGCCTAACTGAAGTCGACCACCCGTCCAGGGAGGATACAAGTCAGTATGATGTCCAAAAGGAATATTTATATCTCGTTGCATTTTGAGTTTATCAAGTGTTCATCTCATTAGGTGGTTTTCTAAAACACAGTACAATTCAAAGTGAGATGATATATGATTAATGTTGTTATCATATACAGTCAAGATGGTATGTGGCATCTCATTAAAGGTAGTGTGCTATTAATAATGGATTCCCCCATCATTTCGGACAGTGTGACTCAATATTATTCTATTGCGTCTATGTGTACTCTGGAAAGTCATACATTGATAATACAAAAATACATTCCAAATTCAAGAACTATATGGCATTGATTCATCTAGTTGATACTGTTAGTTTAACATCATGACTTGAGGTACCGTACTGTCACGATTTAGCCCCAATGGCGCTCTTCAATTTGGCGGGGCCTTCAAACACAAGACAAGCGCTTATTCGAGATCATATCTTAGTGCTTAAGGAACCATATAAGCGCTTATATCCCCAGCGCTTATACAAGACCGCCGCTCTTTTGAAACCAGCGCTTAATCGCGACGGTACGGTATGTACCCGACTTGGGGTGAACCTACCCTAGACCCCGATACATCTGCTGTAGGACAGGGTGACAGGGCGGAGGAAGCAGCTATTTAATTGGGTGCCCAGTGACATCCATCAGCCTGGGGCTATTGGTTCTTGCGGAGCAGCGGGCATTTTCTAACAACAGGGGTAAGGGAGTTTCTGAATTTTTGGGTCAGGGGATTCATAGCGATGATTCGGATTTCTCTGTATGGGCGGCCATGTTAGTTTTGAGCTCGCAACTTATCATGAGACTTAGGCAGTGACCAGACACTCACACACCATAGCTTCCGGGAACAAGCTGCAGTACGAGAGCAGAACCAAGGTCTCACGAGATTGCTGGTGTCAGTGTAAACAATGTGATCACGGGAACAAGTCCACACCAGTTAGAGGCCTATACTGTGACCTCCATCTCCCCCCCCCCCCCATAGGAAAAGGGTCCACCCCAGCCCCCTCCCCCTAGAAGGGCTCAGGTTATTTCCGGCCCACCCCGATTCCCTTTAGGAATGTGGGGTATTTTTTGTCATAATTCTTTGGTGAAATCCCCCCCCCTCCCCAAGCGATCAGAATAATTTTGAGAACTCAAAAACTTTTTATGCCAACCCCTGGCACCCAAATCTACTCCCCCACCCCAGTTGTTAGAAATAAGCAATCCTCTGGCAAACAACAGCTTCCGCCCTCCCCTAACCCCTCCCTTCATTTACAGGAAAAGACCAATCTATATAACCTACTTCGCTCTCAATGACACATATGATTTATCATTTATTTGAAAGCACCGGTCAAAGAGATCTGCTTATATACGTTACTCATGAAATGGTGGAAAAATGACCTGAATATGTTTGGGCCCCCAACAATTTGCCAAGACTCAAATATATAATACATGAAATTCCCAAATGTATCTCTCCCACATAGGGAGAACTGGGGGCAGAGAGGCATGGGCTCCCAATCAGAACTTAAGAGGGCTCAAACAGGATGCTTAAAGCCAGTTTGGTTCAGTCTCAGGCCCCGACTCTATGATAGTAGAGTCTGGGCAAACTCATATAAAAGACTTGTTTTACTAGCTTTTCCTCAAGAGTTAACCAATCAAATCCTGTACACCAATTCCTGTGCACAGCCTGACAGGAAGTAACAATCTAAGTATAGCAGTCCCACCAGTCCCACTTGGAGCCCATGTGGTGGAAAGGGGTACTGGTTGAGCGAGTCTGGTTTGGTTAGGCCCCACTAAGCCCCCTCAATGAAGATTTGCTTCCTACGCCTCTGCATTGTAGCTTTGTTAAAACGTACATAACTGAATATCTGATACACCTACACATACACACCTAAATACACATACACAGCAAAATGGTATTTTGAGACATTGATCCCTATGCCCACCTGAGGCTGAGGTACAAAGACTACAAAGGGACGGCAGACTTCAATATGTTGCTGTTTCTGCACTAATTATTGGAGTTCTACAAGATGAGATAAAATAAGGGATTCTTGATGCACCTGGGGGCAAAGAAGGGTTAGTGGCGGCGCGCAGATAGACAGACTACCGTAAAACCTTGCGCATAGGCCGTGGATTGTACGCAAATCAGATGGCCAGTGAAACTTGTAGGATCGAGAGAAAGTCATTGTGCCGCGTATCTGTACGTTTTTAGATCTTTACTACAGTACTAAAGTCACCATATCAGACCTCCCGTGATGCTTATGGGGTATTCCCAAAGTCTAGGTGCACTGTTAGAAGTAAGTACTGTAGCTGAACAGTATAAAAGGAGGTATTTTTGGTTTCCAGTATCACATACTGTACAGCTACAGTCACCTACTGTAGAACACCACACACAGGAGATCGTGGGTTCGAATCCCACCTTGGCACAAGAGACACTCCTGTTGTTTATCTATAGAAAATCTAAATTGTACACATGTACATATTCAAATATTCAATAACTAACATTTCTATGCCAATATAGGTGGACATGCATGCCAACTGGGTAAAAGAAAAATGAAAAGAAAAACGTATTTCCCATTATGCCAAGGTTAGACTCGAACTCACAACCTTCTGAATGGGGGTTTTACAGTAGGTAAGTGTAGCTGTACAGTATGTGATACTGGAAACCAAAAATACCTCCTTTTATACTGTCCAGCTACAGTATATCTAGCTGTGCAGCTACACTAACTTCTGACAGTGTGGCGCTAATATGAGATTTAGGCTTATACGTGAGGTTTTACAGTAGATTCATTCCTTGACGCTGTCGGCTTGGCTGATATGCACCGGTTAAGCATAGAGAGATCCTTGTTCTAGTAAATTTGTAGCAGATTTAAATGTGCGTGGCCACGCAGAAAGGATAGTCTGTGGGGGAGGAGGCAGTCATTTTCTTTGTTGCTGCTCATGTAGGACGAATCCTATCTGGGGTATTTTATCCTATGCTTGTCTTGTCATTTAAATAAAAAACTATTTGATCAGGAAAGGACAATTGAAGATCATTAAGGATGGAAACTTCTACTTTTGTTCTTTGTGTGCAGACTAAGGCCTGGAGCATTCAGACTATCAGTGCAGTGTTCAGAGACTGGAAGTTTGGCTACAGGAAATGATTGTAGGCTTCTGAAATGAACTTGAATACTAATGGAAACTAGTAGCTTCAGTTGTATTAGCTTAAGGTAATTGATGTTTATATGATACACTTTGCCATATCGTTTACATTATAGGCTGTATGTATGGAAGGAAATGTGCTCTGATATAGATACTATTTGTGTTACCATAACCATTCTACGGTGACTGTGAGGCCGTTATTGGATATTATTGGTGCATAAACTGAGAGGCGAGCAATATTAGAAACAGATTGAATGTTGGAAATATTGTGATATTTTGTAATTGATATCTCTCGACTTTGTAAATAACAGTAATTCATGCATTAGTATTGATACAGCAATGCTAGTTTTCCGTACTTTTGTGTGGTAATGCATATGACACAAAGTTTTATTATAAAGTATAGGGGATCAATATTTTAGCTTTTAGGGAGGGGCAAATTCAACCCTAGAAATAACTGCTTTCATTTATCAAATGCGCCTGGTTAAAAGTCTGAAGGGCTAACTTCACTGTGCTGGGTTTGAAGTTAGCCCTTCAAACTTAAATTAAATGTAACTGCAGAGCCAGCAAGTGAATTGGAACCACACTTCCAGAACAGTCACTAGTGCCAGCCACATAGAAACCTCAGAAAAGGGTTCAATCGAGTAACGAGTAACTCGCCAGTGCTACATTGGTACATGCCGACCCTACAGGAGTGTCTTAACCATAGGGTCGGCATGATGCTTGAATGCAGCACTGGTTACTCACCGGGGCTGCAGTCATGCATCATGACGACGAAGGGTATGATGCATTAAGGTATCATGCCATCCTTAAAGGGTTAAGGGGCTAACCCGTATGTCAGGTGCAAAGGACGCACCATATACTCCTCCATGTACGTCATATACCTGTCTGGTTATGATGACGTCACCAGAATGTCTAGACGCCGCTGTAGTGGGTCTCTATGGTGACCTTATTTCCCATCGTGCATCAGTGAGACGCTGGTTACCCTTGGTAACATGATTCCTGGCGGATACCAGCGAAAGTAAGGCACCTGGGTAATCCTATCATGTCAACACCGGGTGTCTCATTTCGTGCTGAGTGCGTGTAGGTGTGCAGTGTCTATTTGTTTGCCTTGTTTGTCAGGCTTAGGGACTTCTCATTTTTTTAACAACAAGGGGGAGAGCTGGTGTATTTGTTTAGACCCCTTTACTGGGGGGAACCAAAAACAGCAGAAGAACCGTTCTTTACACTGCTTCAATTTTGACTCATTACATAGGGGGTGGCAAAACATGTAAATTCTTACCACCCAACTAGTAGTTGAAAAATGAGCACACCCGTAACCCTTTTAAAGGTAAAGTTCCCTAGTACAACAATAACAAACGCATTCATGCTTTCTACAAACGTTAAAGATTGTTTTACTAAAAAGGGTCACTAGAAATAGGATTTCTATCACCAAGCACTGCAAAATACAACAAATGTGACAGCGGTGGAATCTGAAAAACACTTTTCGATATTCTAAAACCTCTTATGTTTTAGACAATGCATTGGAATGTCTATCAATTTTTATAGAAACCCAATTAAAGAGGAAGACCCGTTTTCATTGAAATTCACCTAGAAAAGGCACTTGTACCTGGATTTTCCTGCCATCTCCAAATTTGACGGAAATTGCTGTTTCCCATCTTTTCGGGACGACAGGTGGTTCACAGGTGAGGGCAGCATACTGCTTATCATACCTCCCTGTCAGCATGATGCATGAATACAGCAATGGTAAGCCAGTCATCAGCGCTGCATTTATGCATCATGCTGACTCTACGAGGCTAATTTTCTCCTAAAGAGTCAGTATGATGCACTAATGCAGTGCTGATGATTAACTCAGTTATGCACCAGAGTGGGAGTTGGAGGTGTAGTTTTGAGGTATCATGTGGTCATTAAATGGTTAATCCTTTACCTGCAGCCTTGAACGGTTGAGGATGCTTCCCACCAGTCACACACCTATCTCCCTGGCCTTACCTTCATGCCCTTATAACAGGCACCACTGGGATCTCTGCGTGATGGGTATAGGAGAGCAGGAAAGTAGTACTATACTCTCTCCCTCTTCCTCATCATCACTTGCACCAAAGCTTGTTGGTGAGAATAGTTCTGGTGTGCTTGGTGCTGTTATATCAAACATGTGGATGGGTATCGCGGAGGGATCCCCCTTTATATGATACAGTGATGGCCCCTCAGATACCAGCGATGTTGCTCAGATGTGTCAGAGGAGGAGCTGGGGCCAGCTTGAGAATAGTTTATGTAGTCTGAGCCATTGGCTTAAACTTTGCAAAGGCGTAGGAAGCAAATCTTTATTGGGGGGCCCAAGGGGGGCCCACTCCCACCAACTTAAAGTATCAGTTTTTATGCATGATGTATCATCTACATCCTTATATTAGATTGTATGGAACAGTAGTATCTGAGCCCCCTTTATGTCTGATTTGGGGGCCCAGCCCCCTCTGCCCCCACTTTTCCTTATGTGGGAGAGTTAAGGATTGGAAATTGTGTGTATTGTATTACAGGTCTTGACAATTTTTTTTTTTTTGGGGGGGGGGGGCCCAAACATATTCAGGCCCCCTCTCCTCAGTGGTTGGAGGGGGGGGGGGCGCGGGCCCCCCTGGCCCCCCTTTTCCTACGCCACTGACTGTGCTGGGAGAGTGGTTTTCGAAACCCATGTTGCAGGCCACAATGGACGCTGTCACTGATCACTCACCACTCTCCAATGCAGAGAGTACCAAACAAAACAAGCAATCACTGATGGTACCTGTGCGGAAGGGAGGGTAAAACATACCATGATACTAGTGTCAATTGGTTGTCAAGACTCCACTCTGAAACCACGTTTTTACTCTCGTTCCCAAATCCTTCCGAAGGAAGGCTCTCGTAACTGCCAAATGTTGGGATTTTGCTGGGTCTGGGCAACCCCTGCTGGTAGGCTGGAACCAGCGAACAGGAACAGGAAATGGAACCAGAAAGGCTGATGGTAAAACTACCAAAAACTACCATCATACATTCTGGTTCCATTTCCTGTTCCTGTTCGCTGGTTCCAGCCTACCAGCAGGGGTTGCCCAGACCCAGCAAAATCCAAAGTTCAAGGTCATTTGGCTGTTACCAGAGCCTTCCTTCGGAAGGATTTGGGAACGAGAGTACCACGTTTTAGGCTCTGAATGGTGCAAGTGCAGTAAGGTGACTACTCAGGCAATTTTAGTTGTGCAGTCGGTGATAAACCTACCTGTGGTCATTCGAGATCCTCCTATGTGTCAGGCCTAGTGTGTGCAGAAGGCTTGTCTTATAAACCACGGGTAAGGTAGATTCACCCTGAGTCGGACACATACCCTGAGACGAACAGTGAAATTTGAGGTTATTCATGTAGCCTACTACTTGTAGTGTTTGTTTTTTGAAAAGAATAACACTTAAACCTTACGATTGTTTTCAAATAAAAGGCTTAAAATGTTTGAATAACCACAAAAGCAGGTGTCCATCTTGAGGTATGTGTCCGACTCCAGGTGAATCTACCCTGTACTAACATGTATGAGGGGATTGAAGTTATAGATAGTAATAGTAGTTATAGGACGTGTACCAATCTGTACGCGAAATACAGAGAAAGAGCCTATAAGGCTCCTTCTCTGAATACCCCTACAGATTGGTACTAGTCCTATAACTACTCTATGCGACTAGCTGTATACAGTATACAAGAGGTGTGAAATGCTTTGTTCTCCATGCCCGCTGTGGCAGCCTTGACCAGCGACTATCATACCAGTTGGATAGCCTGGGAGCAGGCCATCATCCCATTCCAATACACATTTTTCAACTACCTCTGTCAATTATAAGTGTTAATTGTACAGTAGGCCCAGGTACCTTTATTATCCCTTTGATACTGATTAGCATCTCTCTGTACTTGGATGTGTATTGACCAATACACACCCATTTGCGCCACCAAACTTGCGCAAATTGGTATCAAGTGAGATGAAGGTCTGCTCCCATAACATACTCAGCAGGGGGACCCGGAGCTGTGTTGGTATGGGAGTCCGAGACTGCCGCTGTGGTATAACTAATGATAAAACTCTGCGTGAAAACAAACTGTACATGGTATATATTTTATAGGGTATACGGACCAAGTCTCAGGCAGGTGGTGAATAAAAACATCTCAATATAATTATCCTTAGGTAAGGTATCATATAGCATTGTATGGATGGAAGTTGTATCGAATGTATTGTACTGATTGTAATTGAATTGCAAGAACAACATATACAACATACTTTCGGGGTTGGCTTTCTTGTTGTCTACTTATAGACCACGTGGAGGGCGCTGTTTGGTAATCTCACACTGTTAGACCCCCCCCCCCCCCCCCCCCCCACCGTTTCCACCCGCTCCAGCTAGTATATAGCAGAGGGGGTTGTTGTTTGCCTGCAATCATGGTCCTATGGCATTGTAGCGAAGGAAACCTGAATCCCCCCTGTTCCACGTATGCACGTATGTAAGTTGGTATAGAAAGCTAAGTGTCTAGATATTTATAAGAATGTGACCCCCGTTGGCCCTGTAAACTTTTAACTTTGTCTGCAATGAGAACCTCTAGTTCACCCCTGACCGAAACATCGGCTTCTCTCACCAGCCAAGTATGGTAACACTTGGCTAGCCCGCTAGCTACACTTTGCAAAGTGGTTGATAGCACTTCCATTTCCCCTCTTTCAAGCGACAGATTAGATCACTAAAGTGATCAGATGTATCTGTTCCGGGCACTTTTTTGCGTAATTTTTGGGAAACTTGAGACCTGCAACCAGAATTAGGGGCCATTGACCCCCGGGATAGCATTAGTGTCTCCCCCTGTACGGCATGCTAACCTAACTGACTCACCCTATAAGGAAGGTTACATTTCATTGATTGTATCCATTCATATGGGAGGTACAGAGGGTGAACAACTCACTGGCTATGGTCCCTGGGTAAATGCACCATGAATCAGTCACTTATGCTATATATAAGTAACCAGCCATGTCTTATCTGACATAATGTGATGCACATCTTGTATAATGGAAATCATATCACTACATCTAAACAAGCCACAAGTATGAATCCTAGACTTATGACCCTACACTGATATTCTTTGGCTCCCTATACGTCCACTCCTTCAGTCACTATAGCCTAACTAAGTTAGTCATTTTTTGGCTCCCTATACAACGAACCTAGGTTAGTTGTATATGGTCAGTTCGGTTAGTACTGACCAACTCACCTTAGTCTTCTCAATTGCAATGAGTTTAAGGTAAATGTCTTTTCAGTAAGGCATGAGTCATATGCCTCAGTCATTTTTGAATAGCACTTGGTCATGCCTGACCAATATGCCTATGACTAACCTGGGATAGCCACTACAGACTAAGGGCCGGGGCATTCTGATTTTCTGTATAGCGGAGATCAGACAGATCACTGTAACCAATAGACAAGTATAAGTATGAAGCCTAGACTTATGACCCTGGTGTGTGGGGGTATCATGGGGCAGCTACCTAACCTTGTGTAGCCCTTATCTGCCCACACTATGACATAAACGGTAACCTTCCCGATCTGCTCACAGAAGGAACCAATCACAATAATCCACAGTGAAAAGGTCCTTTGGCACAATACAAGCCTGTGTTATGCCAGAGGATCCTAACCCTCACTCTGCTACTCAGAAGTATCGATTAAACAGGTAGTAGAGTTGATGACCCCTGTGTGGTAGGGGTCCTAAGTGGGCACTGCACGTGGGTATTATTTGTCATGTCCCACGGGACTAGTTTCTTGTGAAAGTAACACTGCACTAAACTGGGAATGAAAATGATATATAGCTTTCTTGGAGTTAAAATATAATCATAGTACATGTAAGAAATCCACCAAGGGTGAAGGGAATGATAAGTAAGAAAGGTAACTGTATACTGCCACATGATCAGTAAGGGGTTTGTATTGTTATCACTGACACTTCACTGCACCATCCGTTTCTGGTAGAGGACATTGGCTTAAAGATCTTTGCATATCATACACTGTTATTGGTTAGATACCCAGAACGCTCCGAGTGAATTCTAAATTTTAGGAATATACAGCACTTTGTCTTATGTACTTTCATTCCCAAATCCTTCCCAGGGAAGGCTCTGGTAAAATCCACTATGACCTTGAACTTGGATTATGATGGGTATGGGCAATCCCTGCTGATAGCTTGGAACCAGTAGGCAGGAATCAGAATGCATGATGGTAGTCTTACTAGCATCCTGTCTGGTTCTGTCTCTGGCGATCCTTGATCTCACCACCTCGACCACACTTTAAGTCAGGTGGTAGACAGGAGAACCTTTAGTTCGAGGCCTATCCCCAAGAGAGACCTAATATTCAGTCTCAGGACAATAGCATTGCTTAAGTGGATGCCAGCTATAAATTTGCACAGAATACACAATGTCTTAAGGGAGTATTCCACTGACGTCAATCGACTGTAATTCCGTCATCCAATGCAAATCTATAATGTTAAACTTGTGGGTGAATCTCGTCAGTGAAATACTCCTAAAGAGATGCAGACCTCCCAAATCCTGGTTCTCACCCAGGCACCTTGTCACATGGAGTGCCCCTTGTCCAATTAGAGTCGATATGACATTGGCAGTCGGACCGATGTGCATTGAACCACTCAGTGTGTGGCTTACATCCGGGCCCTGTGCCAACAGGACGCCTCAATTAGAGTGAAACTGGGGAAAGGTAGCAGCAGGCCACAACTTCACACACAAGAAAGGAGAAGTATTACAAAGAGAGGCAATGTTGTGTCTCAATGCCAAACTAGATTCCCATTGCCAAACTCACACATTGTCCACTGACCCTGTGGTAGGCCCAGTGAGCCTGTGGTAGGCCCTGTTTGCATGTGGGGACCCAAGCTGGCCCCAACTCGCGCTTGGACACGTCCGAGCGACATCGCTGGTATTTAGGAGGCCATGACCGCATCACTTCCCCCGTATATTGGGGGGGATTCGTACGTGGTACCCATCTGCACTTTTAATACAACAGCACCAGGCGCACAGGAACTATTTTAACCAGCAACCTTTGGTGCCAGCGATGACGCTCAGGAAACGAGGTCGAGGTGGTGCGAGCTTGGTGGGGACCCTGTGAGCCTGACGTCAGCCTCAAGGTCCAGTTCCATTTTCTGCCACAAGGGGAACAAAAACACCTGGACATACTGCTAATTTAGATTGTGACTTCCTGCCAGAATGTTCACAGGGACTGCTGTATTTCTGAGGACAAGTTTTCCCAACATGTTTTTATATGAGTTTGCCCAGAATCTACTATTATAGAGTCTGGGCCAGAGACTAACTGCGCAGGGCCTTGGGACCATGTGATAGTCCCAGTGACGTTGCAGTAGGCCCGGTGAGAGGCAGGTAAGGGGGTGGGGTGGAGTGTGAAGACACTGGTAATGTGCTTAGGTAGTAAGTGAAGATGGGAAAAGTGTGTTCTGCCAACCTACACCTTATAGTTAAAGAACCAAACCAGACAGGGAAGAAGCATCTACCAGACCAGGCTCTCCAACCTATCTAAGGCCTCTAACCACTACTACACCCACACACAGCGGATTCTGTATTGAATGGCAGTATTGTGGACATTGATATTTATTGACTGATTAAATGGCACTTTCTGACACAGGAGTGACTCAGCGCTTTCTAAATGCTTCAATCCAAGTGGAGCCGCCTGTGAAATCCCCCAACATAGTCCCGTAGCCATTCCACAGAGGCTTCTTCCACTTTGTGGGTAAGAAATATGAGGAATTGCTTTTACCTGAATGTGCTTCATTGGGCATAGACTGCATCAGTGCCCATTCAATGCCATCGACGTCTATTCTCTGGGTGTAAAACTCCACTTAAAGCTTAAAGTGATGCCAGCTTGAATGAATTTTTTAACCCTATCAGGACTGAATGATACTTTAAGGTTGCATGCGCATTCTTGTTATATTAGACATTAATTAGTGCATCATGCCAACCCCTTTGGGATTGTATCATACCATGAGGCTGGCATGATGCATGAATGCAGCAATGGTGACTTATCCAGATGCTTTCATGATATGAATCGTATTGATCGAGATCAAGTGCAATAAAACAAGCTCTTGTCATTAAAGGTTTTAAAGAGCTGAAGAGGAAATTGACAGATTTGTGCCTAAGTGTCCAGACACTTGGGAGGTATCCAGACTAATGGGAGGAGCTCCAACAACATGCAGGTCTGAGAACCCCCCCCCCCCCCCTGTTCTACACAAATGGAGAATCTTCAGGGTGGGCGAACGAGGGAATGGACCTTCACAAATCTAATCAACCCATCCAGGTGAGCGATATAGACCTGGTTACATGTCATGCACCTATGTACACATACACAGGGGGTGCTACTAGTACTAGTAGTATATGGGAAAAAATGCAGCACCGGCGAGTTACTCGCCGGGGCTGTATTGGTGCATCATGACAACAAATGTCATCCTTTTCTGACATGCCATCCTTAAAGGGTTAAATTCCTGCCTCCCCCCACGCTAAGTAATCCTATACCATGGAAACCGATACAATGTTAGACGACAAAAGGAAACACAGTGTCTTTGTACCTATAAGGGCTAAACAGATCGACGGCAGCGGCATAACTGTATGTGTGACGACCGTGGATTTATAAGTAGTCATGGAACTACTGAGTATCGAACCCAGATCTCCAGTGCCAAGGTTGAGGGTGTCAACTATTTCACAGTCCCTTGTGACTATTGACTGAATTTGACTGGATTGTTTTACCCACGACACATTTAAGGGGACGAAGTGTCCCACTGGGTAGCCACCTGCAGGTCTACCACAAACCCTAATCTAGCTTCCTTTCTCTTTTGTCTGTCTATGTCACAGGCCTACACTGAGCTGTGGTGGAGATCGTCTGCAGTGGGTTGGTAGTATTAGTATAAAGGCCTGACACTGTGTTGGTCCGGTCATCTCAGTGACCACGTGACCAAACACTACATACAGCTAGTTCCCACAACAATCAACAGATGTCACTAGTACTACCAACCCACTGCAGACGATCTCCACAACAGCTCAGTGACGGCCTGTGGTCTATGTCATAGAAGTAGGGATATAAAGGGCACAATGCATTAAAGTAGTTTGCAACTAGCGTGGCCCTAAAGTGTTAAGTCT
Source organism: Harmothoe impar (assembly GCA_947462335.1). Classification (NCBI taxonomy): domain Eukaryota; kingdom Metazoa; phylum Annelida; class Polychaeta; order Phyllodocida; family Polynoidae; genus Harmothoe; species Harmothoe impar. Next base: position 4,635,732 of record OX381720.1, on the reverse strand, counting down.
TAATATTTCTCTCATAAAATTGCATTAAAGAGTTCTTTGTTCTCCCTGGGGACAAGATGGCTGCCTACACAGGAAACCCAGTTACTGCACTATATCAATGTCACTGACAGCAATGGTAAAAACAGTACCTTTTCTTTAACATTACAGTCTTTCCCTTGATACTATTGATCTTCCTCTTATAAATTACTTCACTTAGGTGTAAGTGGTACAAAACATAGAACCCTATATGAAACTTCCCAAAGGGCATAGCTTATCTATATAGTAATAGCAGGGAAACTTCTTATGATGTGTTCAACTTTTAATTTATAACTTTATAATTATTAATGACATTCTTATATTCCTCTTAAGGACTCTCAGCACCCAAATTGCACTAAAACAGTTTGGAGGGTTTAATTCCAAGTAAATGTGAAACGTGAACATTTTTGTTCCATTCACTTTCCACAGTGACAAAAATCTAAAAAAACGGAAGGAATTTGATAAAGGTATTATAGACGGTTAGAATGATGTACCATATGTACCCTCTAAACTGTTTTAGTGCAATTTGGGTGCTGAGAGTCCTTAAGGAGAGTCATGTTTCCACTACAGGCTGGTTCTTTCGGGTGGTATCAAAATATGTTAGACCCCTTACGAAACGGGTGGGGGTGTGGGTGAAATACCCGCACTGTTAGAAGTAACCACTGTAAATTTACAGCAAAATGTGCTGGCAGTTTAGGTTCCAGCACATTTTGTTGTAAATTTATAGCAACTCAGTTGCTGTAATTAAACAGAAGAATGTGCTGTAATTCTACAGTATATTCTTCTGTTTAATTACAGCACCATGTGGCAGAAATCTACAGATCATGTGTTGTAAATTTACAGTAACATTGCTGTAAATCTGATTTACAGCACAGGAATCAGTAAATATACAGCAAATAGTTCTGTATTTCCGACTACAGCAAAATGTCCTGTAAATTTACAGTTATATTGTGCTGTAAACTGACAGTAACTATTTACAGTGCAAGGAATGCAGTTAAATTGGTAGCTAGGCTACATCCCTAGCAGAGGAGATTCCGGAAATCAATGTTAATCAAAACTGAACCTGGATGTGGACAAAGACCATGCTTCATGTGTTGTCTGCTCCCTCTACTCTCCTGGGTTGTATCTGGTGCCGTAGAATGATTTAAGTACAGCGCGCATATTTTGGAGAGTTTTCATTTAGTTTGAAATTCTAATAGATCTTGAATGCAGCACTGGTGAGTTTAAGCCCCGGCCACACCTACGTCATTTCACTCATCCCAACTTGATCCAACCCAACCCAACCTGACAGTCGGAAGAATTTAGCATCCACAACTCTATCAGATTCTATCAGACTGACCAGGTAGATTTCATCCGATTGTCGGGTTTGGTCGGATCAGATCTGCTCAAAATGGTGTAGTGTGTCCGGGCTTTAGTCGCCAGGGATGCGCTGATGCAGGATGCATTCATGCATCATGCCCACTCCTCAGGAGTGTACCAACCCTATAGGAGTGGCATGCTGTATTCATGAAGCCTGGTGAGTTACTTGTAAGTACAGTAATTTCACTGCAATATGAGGAACACTATAGATTACTTTTGATAACATATGCCTGTAGTATTGCGCATAGAATGTCAGGATCTTGTTGGCAGAGGACGATCTGGTATAAGAAATGAGTTACTTGCAAGGTCTGTATTTATACGTCATGATGCATCTATGCAGCCCTTAACCCTTTAAGGAGAGCATGTTGCTAAAAGATGACATGTTTTGTCATGATGCACTAACGCAGGCAGTGTTGCATTGGTGCATCATACCAACCCTTCAGGGGTGTCTCAACCCCATAGGGTTGGCATGATCCTTGAATACAGCCCTGGCGAGTTACACGCCAGGACTGCATTCATGCATCATGAACGTTTTTAGGTATCATGCCATCTTTAAAGGGCTAAGAGATATTTAGTACAGCAACGTCGTTCCTAACATTAGTTAGTAAATCGAAGAATCCCTCTACTAATTAGTGGACACGTTTATGGGATATTGGCTTGTATAATAGCCTGGGCTGTTATTGATTTCAAATCTATAGACGGACATTCACGGGACTGGAATGTAACACATTGATTCAATAGACCATTGCACCCCAGGTGCCTTTTTGAGACTGGCGCTTATTTTACATCCAAGCAGTGCTATATATGTGCCAATAGGGCTGTGTTCACTAGGATTTAGAAGACTGCTTTGGCATCGAAAAACCCATTTTGATGTCGACAAAACGGTTTTGTTGGCACTTAGACAGGTTTGCCAGTGCCAAAACGGACTTTTCCTCATCAAAACAGTTTAATAAATCCTAGGAGACACATGCCTATTATGGTATATCAATATATTTATTTCATTCATGTTTATATAGGCCTACTACATCATATAGAATGACAACTGTAAAAATGATTTCCCTCTATTCCTACCCAGCTCTCATGTTTCATAAAAGCGATTGCACCACAAGCTTCATTAAATACAATTCGTTTTTGTTCTGTATTTCTCTCTCTACACTAATATTCTTTGGCTCCCTATATGACCAATCTATCAGTCACTATAGTGCCTAACCAACTTGGTGATTTTTTGGCTCCCTATACGACCAACCTTGGTTAGTTAATATTGTCAGGTTAGTAAATACTGACCAGCTCACCTTAGTCTTATCCATTTCCATGAATATTAGGCTAAGTCCTATTGAGTTAGGTATTAGTCATATGTTGTTTTGCCATTGTTTTGTCATTTTTGAATAGCATTTGGTCATGCCTGACCAATGTCCCCATGACATACCTGGGAGAGCCACTTCTGACTAACCCCTTATGCCTATAGATTATCTGTGTAGAAGTTAGCTGTTTGCCCAGGGCGGGACATGGCAGTATATCGTGACATGTAGGCTTGTTAAACCGGTGTATTTCCTTTCTCTTCTTTGTCTCCTTGTATTATTTAATTTGTTGCAAAATGTTCGGACAAGGTTCAGCCAGTACAAGACCAATCAGCGCATGCCAATTATTGAGTCCGGGACTGGGGTAAGGCCAAAAACGGTGTGTTTCAGGTTACCCGACGACCCTAACTAGCATAACAGGGTCGATCTTATAAATCTATCATTATTTTTGGCCATTGTGTGGCTATTTTGGAATTGAGTTGAAGAGTCAACGTGGTGGTCTATCAGTCGGTACTGGGGTTCACTAGTCCATTTCTTGATATTTTTCAGGCTTCAAAGTAAAAAGAAAAATATCTGACCTACCTACCCTAGATTTTCTAACCTGAAACATACCTTTTTTTGGAATAAGCTGCATAGAAGTCGAATGCATGGATGTACACACAACCCTGCTTGCAATCGGTAACTTGGGTTTACCGTTTCTTGTTACTAATGGCTGTATCATACCAACACCACAAGGTTTGGTACACTCGTAAGGCATCGGCATGATACATTTTTGCAGCACTGATGAGTTACTCACCAGCGCTATGTTGGTTAATCATAACAACATACGGATATTAAGCCTTACTGTAACATAGTGCAATTGACAAGGCCCCGGGAAGGTGTACTTGAGAGTGCCCCTAGGTCACAGAGTGACTTAGCATTGATTCAGTAATGTAGTATTACACACATGGAACTGCCTCTGGTTAATTGGTCTAAATTAACAGGACAATTAATTAACCCTTTGAGGACCGCATGACATGTTAATTTATCATTATGATTCTGGCACAGCATGGCACTAGTAAACGGCACTATGAGCTTGAACTTAAATGTTTGCCGAGTTGGGCAATCCCTGGTTTTAGCTACGAAACAGCTTGGGAACAGCGAATGCAAACAGAACTGTACACTAGCTGTTAGAAGTAAGTAGTGTTCCTGTACAGCAAATACTGGGGGCAACTTTGGTTCCAGTAGATTGTGCTGTAGACCTACAGCAAGTCAGCTTATGTATATTTACAGCACATATACTGTACAATAACAGCAAAATCTACTGTTACTGTACAGCAGAATTAATTGTAAAACCAAATCTGAAGGTCCTGGGTTCACCTCCATTGCGCCACAGAGCCGGTGTTACAAACATTCATATTGGGATACATCTCTGCTTTTTATCTCAATCAACTGATTGATTATAATTTGTAAAGGTCTGGGGTTCACCTCCCAGTGCTGGTGATACTTTTAATCATCCATGTGAAGGGAAAACGAATATTAGGTGGCTGTAGGTAAAACAAGAGAAGTGGCTCGACCAAAGATTGAACTCATGACCTGCGGTGTTGGAGATGGGCCCTGATCCGTTGCGCCACAGAGCCTGTGTTACAAATGGTCATATTGGGATATAAGCTACCTCTGCCATGTCTGTATTAAATGATCTACAGCCTTGTTGCTAAAGATCCCTATTGAGAGGTGGCTAGACCGAGGATCTTTCCCACGACCTCTCATGTACATATTACAGGGAAAGGTGCTGCAGATCTACAAGTAACTACCATAACCCAGTGGGCATAGAACATTGAATCAATGTTGACGAATGGTTGACAACATTGTTTCAATGTTTATCCAATGTTGATTCACTGTTGAACTGCATTTGTGCCCACTGGGAACCAGAATTGTACATGTACAGTAGAATTTGCTGTATTATTCTTTACAGCTGATGTACTGTACATTTACAGCAAACTTTGCTGTTCACGAACAACAACTTTTTACAGTATAGCCAGAAGGTATGAGGGGGGAACTCCCGTCATACATTCTGGTTCCTATTAACTGGTTCAAAGCTATACCAGCAGTGATTGCCCAACCCCACCAAAATCCAAGTTCACGGTCATAATGATAGTTACCAAAGCCTTCCCTGGGATCAAAAGTGACCCTAGCTGAGGGGGATTTTTGGAAAAGAGTGCCTAGGTTTTAGTAATTCTTCCTGAGGAGCCACGTTTGTTGCATAATGCTGTAACAAGATCATGAATATTGAAGGGATGAGTGATTATTAAATGTTATCCATGGGCGGTATCGCCGACTCAGTAAACGATGCCAAGGTCAACAGTTTTAACACCCTGGTGAGCAACTCACTAGTGCTGCATTCAGTTAATCAACTCACAAGGTAAATACACTGACAAAGGGGTTGGTATGATGCATAAAGGCAGCAATGGCGAGTTACTCCCCGGCCCTGTGTTGGTGCATCATAACGACAAATGGATATCATAATGTGATGCTTTGAATCATGCTGCCCTTAAAGGGTTAACTAAATATAAGAAACAGCCTCAGTTGTTGGTCGCTGCTACTAGGGGGCGCAGGAACTTGGCACCAGTCACGTGATAGCATTGATGCCGCCATGTTGTTTTTAGAACTATGTTCAGGTCTTAAAACAACAACAAGGATATACTATACTATAGTTATCTATCTTCAGTTTCACCTGAAATATCTAGAATTGGAAACTAAACACATTATAAAGCTTGCCCACGCTCCGAGGTTATATACCCCTTATTTGTGATATACCCTGATACCAGGGCTCAATCCCAACTGTATCATGTGCCAGACAGACAAGTAAAGTCACCATCATAAGTTTAGAAACATGCCAATGGCTGGTAGAAAAATGTGTGGCACTAGCTGCTATTTAATATAAAGGACATTATTTTAGCAACATGTGCCTGTATTATTATAAACAACATATGATCTATCTCATATGAGACGAGATGATTACAACTACTTTTGCGAAAGGACGCATCTTTTGTTTCCATTATACATTTTTTAAGGGTCTCTATCTATTTTGAAATCACTCATTAAGTAAAAAGACATAATATATCCACATCTTTGTGAACGTTTTGCCCTCACTGTTAACACCTCGATGGCTCCCATCTGTTTTAGTTCATTACTGACCATATACTTTATGTTCATGTCTCAGTACCACCTAACCATCTCTCCTTAACTCTTTAAGAACAGCATTATGCCTCAAGGCTTAATTTAATTTCTCACCATGATACACTTATGCAGCGCAGGTGAGTAGCTCGCCAGTGCTGCCTCCGTGCATCACAATACTGGTTAAAGGGTCTGCATGATACATGAATGCTATTACTTGGTGGTGATGCATTCATGCATCATGATGCTCAAAGGACATGTTGCATTACGGTGTGCTGCACTATGCTGCCCTTAATGAGCTAACCCTTTAAGTATGGCATAATGTCTTAATGAAATATTCCCTTAGTAATCATAACGCATGAATGCAGCCCTGGTGAGAAACTCACCAGTGCTGCATTCGACCATCACACCGGCCCTATGGGGGTGAGACACTCTCGAAGGGTCGGCATGATGCACCAATGCAGCACAGGTGAGTTACTCTCCAGGGCTGCGCTGGTGCATCATGGCAAGAAATGTCATCCTTAAGCGACATGCTGTCCTTAAAGGGTTAATTGGTAAGCTTTATTTGAGTATGTTGGCTCTATTCCTGTCCCCCCATTGAGGAGGCCGTAAAGCAGGACGTGTTACTTATTCATGTGGCACGTGTGAGCAGTTTACGGGTTGGCCGTGGCAGGCGCTAACCCTCTAAGGAGCGGGTAATGCTTAAATGTGCTGTGCACTTTGCATGAATGCAGCTCTGGCTAGTGAGTCACCAGTCCTTCATTTTAAGCATCATTAGGACCCTACGGACTTGATACACTCCCAAGGGGGTGGCATGTATAGGCATCATGATGCCAAAGGGCATGATGCCAAAGGGCATTAAAGCACTGTGCTGCCTTTAGGTAGTTATATATAACGAGGAGACAAGACTACTACTCTGAACAAACTCAGAGCCTAAAGATCAAGTCTTCTGGCTGAAGTTGTAAATAAAAGGTGAAACTCAATTAAATTCTCGTAATGATTACAACTTGGACTTTAAGTAAGTACAGTTTGAATTTTCCCGTCATCATGTAAAAGAGTTTATGAATTATCATTGTAAAAACTCAGAGGTCTTCGAGATATAATTCACCGGCGCTGCATCACACTAACCCCATAGCAAAGTTGATCAACCCCGCACTATTTTTACCTTTATCGCTAAATTATTTTGAAGCCTAAGGTCTGTTTAATTAAGAGCCCTTGGTCGTCGTAATGCACAACATGTCTCACCACAGCTGCATTTAGGCATGATGCTGACGTTGTCGGAGTGTATCAACCCTAAAGAGTTGTTATGATGCATGAACGCAGCATCTGCAATATACTTACCGGGGCTGTATTCGTGTATTGTGAAAATAACAAGAATGATGCATTAAATCACTTAAATCTGGGGGCTTGCAGTGTTAAACCTACTTTACACAAACTTCAAATACATGTCAACTTCTGCTCAAGTTTTAATCTCAAGCAATGTATGAATTCCCAACAGGGATGGTTCGATAACGATGATGCATCATTAATTGACTTATCAGTCATTACTGTTAAACATGAAATAGCCTTTGTGTAATATGCCATACACATCAAGCTGTGCTGTGAAAAATATCAGTAAACTACATATTATAAAGCTAAATGTAGACTAAAGTTTGACAATTTATAAGGAATTTCAAAAGCTTTCACTTGTGGACAAAACATGGCTTCAGAAATTGATGACCTGTCATGTTGGTTGGACACCCAAAGTGAAACATGTGCATAGAGGAGAATAGGCCATTCCCATCACTCCCACCCATACCCTGCCTATAACAATATAGCCTCTAAAAGCTGGCCTGAATGATGTGACTGCGCATGCGTCATTGTGAGTGACACAGGTACATGTAAAGCACTGTGCGGCTGTGATGTATTATGCAGAAAGTGGGCAGTTGGATCCCATAGTGGCTTATTTACCTCTGCATCAATGCTGGCATTTAAGCAAAGATTGCACTGCTTAAAGTCACACTTTAAGTATATTCAATTAGAGTAAATGACCTTTCGGTGACATTTACGTGGCATTTACTGAACTTTAAGACCCTTAAATGGTGACTTTAAGCAATAAAATGTTTGCATAAATCCCAATGTTCATGCAGTGCATGCGCCGGGTCTTCTAATAAGCACCAGCTTTGAATAGATACCAGCAGGTATGAGTATCGTCATCCTGTAATGTCAGGTTAAGTGCCCCTGTCTCAAGTTCCCGCAGTTATACTGGGACCTCTGTTTAGAAATATGGCTCCCTTTAAAGAGAGAGAGTTTGGGTTCAAGGGGAGTCCTAGACTGGCACACAAGACCAGCGCTCATTTGAGACTGCGCTTAAATAGGCTAATACAATAGTTCTATATTAATCACTAGAATCTGTTTCTTTAGTAAGCACTGGTCTTGCACAAGCACTGGAGATACGTAAGTGCCCAGATACTTAAACAGGCTACCATGGGTGCAGGTCCCACTTTAAAGTCCCCTCTTATTGCCTAAAAGCGGCATTCTCACCAAGTGCCTGACAGTCATAATTCTGGTACTGGAAATATCCATAAGTTGTGAAGTTGGCGAGGCTCATATTCTGCCATTTGTTCCATATAAATATTCCCTGATTACTGCAAAAGCTTAGACTGTCCCTTCTGTCTCTTAGCCAGCCTACATATGCAAGACAGAAGGGTCAGAATCTAGCAGTTCTAAAATCTAAATGCCCGGCCCTTAGTCTGAAGTGGCTAGTTAGTCATAGGGACATTGGTCGGGTATGATTAACTGCTATTCAAAAATGACTGAGGCATAACAACATGATTGGGCACAGCACATTGAATCAACATTGATAACTGGTTGTCAATGTTGATTCAATGTCGAGTCAATGTTGATTCAATGTTGAATTGATTTTTGTGCCCACTGGGTTACTATGACTAATGCCTTACTCGAAAGGCTTAGCCTAAAACTCATTTAAATGGAGAAGACTAAGGTGAGTTGCTCAGTACTGACCAATCTGACAATATTAATTAACCTAGGTTGGTTGTATAAGGAGCCAAAAAATGACAAACTTGGTTAGTCTGTAGTAACTGAGAGATTGAGGGAGCTAAGGAATATCAGTGTGGGAAGGAAGGCCTGCGACGCCCTGTACTATTATGCCATCACATACTTTGAGACTAACACCAACCATAGCATCAATGACACAGCTTGGAGAGTAAAGCTACTCAACTTCAGTGAAGTCAGTGATACATAAACAATATCCATATGGTTAGACAACAGTGATAACAAGTCTGCATAATCACAGTAGACTGAGTTGATATTCCCCTGATTAGCAATCACATGCATGGAATTCCACTCAAAGTCTTAAATACTTTATTATAGCCCATAATAGGTTATAATATATGAGTCCTCAAAACCAAAGTTGTGGCAGGTTTTTATCAGAAACACTGAGGCCCATCTTTGTCTGCTTTGGTCATGCGATCTGAGATGTAAGGTTAAGTGTAGGTAAATGGTAAACACTGTTTACAGTGCCAGTGTACGGCACCCCTGGATCAATCTATTTCCCCGCAGGGTGTATCCCCTCTATACAGACACAAAAGCTACAACACAGACACAAAACGTCGTCTGCTACCCCTTTCTAATGCGCATGCGTGGCAGAAAAGGGCGGGAAATAGAGTGCCCAAATTGGCAGAGACGCTGGCCTTGAGAAAAACAAAACAGGCGGCTTGGGGCTTTTACCAAAGTCAACAGGAACAAGAAAGGCCTAGTTCGGTTGTCCGCCACCACAAAAAGGGTGGCGCTGTTCAGCGGCCAAGTGGGTGTTGGTTTTTGATGTGTTGTTCCCTATCCAGACCCAACAAGGCTCTGGCTGCAGTCTGTGACTGTCTACCTGCGGCCATCTTGATGTACCCAGGCTGAGCCCAGCTCACCTACAATCAGTAATTACTGTAAACATTGATACATTCGCGCTGTACATATTTTCATGGATTTTAAAATCCGCAAAAATATGTACAGAGCAAATATTTATCCTGTATAGTCACACACCAAGCCTCTTCCAAAATCCAAGAATTCAAATGCACGAGAGATTGTCCTTTTTACCAAATCCACAGAAATTTATACATACACAATTATGTATGTTTACAGTATGTGAAAGTTGTTGTTATTTGTACAGACAAAATATGATGCGATTAAATGCTGCACTCAACACTCCCACTTAGAGACCAGTAACTGCTAGGTCCGTTGCCAGCGGCGCTCTCTAAAATCTCGCAAAGCTCGGGGTGAAGCCAGCTTGTGGAGAATAGTGACAGAATGGAGTGACCCCGGGGCAGCGACGCAACCCATTAGAACTTTGCATGTTAACTGGTCCCTATGTGAGTTAGGACTGGAAAAAGTCTAGCCCTGCTCCTAAACTGAGTGGTTTACTTGGTGCAGTCAGCAGTGATGTCAGCCTGGTAACTGTCCTGATGAATGATGTCACAGGTGAAGACCCTAACAGACTTTAACATCATCTGGTATTAAGGGCCTGTTACAGGAGAGGCTATGTGATGTGGCCCTGATCAGGAATTAAGTGAGAGTATTTGACACCAGAGGGCGTGTCGCATCCACACATGCATGCATGCATGCGCATGTGCAAAAGTAAACTTCTGAATTTGGGACTGCCATTTAAGTGAAGGAACCTCAAAAGGGCACTGATCTCAAATAACTGCAGTGGTCGGACCACATTGAAACCTGAACTCCGTAAAACCGCTTCTAAGGCACCCCCTAAAATCCTTATAGGGGACATGATTATGGCTACTTTAGTACTGTAGTATACATCTAAAACTCGTGTATAAGCCGCACCCTGACTTTGTCCTGATTCTATAAGCCTCACTCGCTATCCGACCTGCGTATTAGCCGCGTCCTATACACAAGCTTACGATAAGCGCAGGTCCTATATAAGTGCAGCGTAACAGGTACTTGGTACTTGACATTTATCAGCAGAGGTGTGAATGAGTAATCACGGTAGTTCACGAGCCCATAACAGTGAGGTCTTTACAGGCCATAAGACACTGCCCAACTTAATGGTCCATTCACAGGTCTTTACGTTTAACCACAGGAAACTGCACTTTAACGGACACTAACAATACATCGGTGATGCGCACCTCTTTACAAGTTTAGTGCAAGAGTCTGGCAATGCTGCAATCTCTTTCACTCCAAATGTCTAGCATTGCCAAACTATTTAACAGTCTGGTAATGAAAAGCTCACTTAAGAGACTCTTTAAAAATGCCAGACTCTCAAAAGAAGGTGGTTTTGGAGACATTTCAAGGGTGAGGCTCACCCTCACTTATTTCTTTGTGATAAAACACCTAAAATATGTCAGGGTTTACAAAGGCCATGAAGTCTTACACACTTTGCAGCTTCCTCAAACACGTTGCCAGATTGTAATGGGCTCACACAAACTTGCTGGACTGTGTTCTGAGGATAGAAAATGGGGTAGGGGTAGGAAGTAGGGCGATGTTAGGGATGGGGGTGTGTGGGGGGGGGGAGAAGAGGGGTAGGGTTGATGGGGACAGAGGATGAGGGTGAGGGAGGGAGAGGTTGGACGGTCGGGGGGGGGGGGGGCGGCGGAGGGTATTGAATGTAATCTGGTCCTTATCTTGGCTGGACATGTGGTGGGTGGAGGCTCACTGAAATTAGGCAGCACATTCTTTCTGGTCTTTTCCACAACCCAAGACAAATTTCAGATTAGATGTTACCTATATTTGACACTACTTTAAAAATAAAATCCTGGAGTGCTTTGAGTCCAGTACAGTAAGAGTTGCTCACAAGGCCAGCGAGCCTATATATGTACAAAAATAAAGCATTATCCCCATAGCTTTTCGAGCATAAAACAAAGGTAATAGAGTGCACTATGGTGATAAACATGGTTATAGCCACCCTGTCCACTCTGATACGAAAATCTAGCCAAGCTGTTAAAAGTCACTACTACAATTGTTTCAAACACAACGGTTTTTATCAGACACACCACTACATGAACTATTTTAGCAAATATATGATGCCTTTAAGGAGCACTTTAAGCGGCTTTTAAGTTCTATGTAAGTTCAATTCTAGTAAAGGCTACTTAAAGCCACTTCAATGGCATTATGAGCCTTCCGGAACCTTTCCAGGACATTTACAATTACATGGATATACTGACCTGAAAGCCATTCATATTATTCCTTTCAAACATTTCAAATTTGCTTAAATACAAACATTCATGCAGTGTATGGTACTGTGCACATAGTCCACTTGTATACACACACATGCTGTAGAAGCTACAGACCAGTGCCACATGTCCTGTGCCCCATCAACCAGTGATTAATCCCTGTAGTGGTTTCATTACCTGTGATCCCGGCTCCGGGTGCCCTCATCACTACACTAATCCACCTGGACAGTACAAATCAGCAGCTTTTCTCCTTCTTCCTTTTTGTAAACTTAAACCCTTTAAGGGCAGCATGGTGCTTTAATACACTCAGCTCCTTGTTTGTAGGGTGCACGTGGAAGCACCCTGTGGGATTGTGCCACTGCCAAAGAGTTGGCATGAAGCACCAACGCATGCGCGGTGACGGCGAGTTACTCACCAGCACTGCATCCTGACAAGAAATGAACATGGGTCTAACAGATCAGCATCCTGTCCTTAAAGGGTGATCTGGCAGAGTGGCTTGGCAAGGCCTGGCTGGGTTGGCTCTGGAGGTGTTCTAATGATTTCCCCTCTGTGAGTGATGGATTAGTGTCAGGCACGTGCATGCTGGGGTTCTGGTCAATGCATCTGTGTCAATACACTCGCTATTTGAGGTTTGATCCATATATTTAAGACATCCCACACTCTCATAATGGCTCACAATGCACAGCAGAGGATATACTAATCCAACAGCTGATATCCCCTTTATAGCTTAATAACTAGGGTAAAGGCCCCCTGAGTCGGACAGGTACCTTGAGTCGCACACCATTGACTTGAATTACATAATAAATATACACAACTCACATATAATGCCAACTAAATATGAAAATCCAGGTATTCTTCCTTCAGACAAACACTTCAGACCACATATATTTCACTTTTTATATGGTTCTACGACTGCTTAAGCATGGATGAATGAGAAATTCTCTTATTCTGTTGGTTCTGATTTTCCTATTATAGCTACATAATTCATAAGCCTAATAATAGAAATTTAGTAGTTATCTTATGTGAGGTGTCTGACTTTAGGTGCAGTTTAACTTTTGAAATATACATATTAGATGGAGATTTATTTATATTTTAATGATTTAATTCATTGCAAATCTCTCAGGAATAGAATCGGTCCGATATGATTTGTCCAAGGGTTCAACCGAAATTAGAATTAGTATCCATTTAGGACGTCAATTCTCAGGACTGAAGGCGGTGGTGCCTTTGTAAACCCTAGTCAGTGCAGGCTCAGGGCATTACTTAATTACAATATCATTGAGACCTGGTATGTTCGTAGCATCTACTACAAAGATAAAATTAGTCCCTTTATATGCAGTTTGAATGTTGAGCCCATTCCGAAGTAAAAATGGGTAAAACAAATATGCTTTTTAGGGTTTTACCCGGAAGTAGCTGATTTGATCCCACACCATCAATTATTAACAAGGCAGTCATGAAGCTGTTATTTGGGGACAGTATGTCCTGCATTTTCATGACATTACATTTTGTGAAAAGTGCCTTTCTCTTCCAAACCTGACACTGCAAGAGTGGAAAAAAAGGCGAATCCTCAAAAACATGTAGTGGTTCAACGCTAAGGTAGCCACAAAAATGCAGTTGGGATGATTCGTCCGTAACCCATTTACAGCTAAAACACAGGTTCACAAGCGGTTTATATTGGATCAGGGCGACTCAGAGATTGGCCTGATCTGAAAGTGGTCCCAGTAAATGGGAACCTTGAATAAAACTGCTCTCAAGACCTATGCATCAAGAAAGGGTGACTTTTTAATAATAAATCAGTGTTTTTATTAGTTTTAGTAGAAGCCTAATAACGAACTCTGTAATGGCTATGCAGTGCACAGTTTCGAAATTACATTTGTCAGTCACACTTCACACTTCAGAAATGTTCAAAAACTGCATCATCAACTTTTCTGAAAAGTCTATCTTTCTTGCTGCATTGGTCTACTTTTTTTTAATAGTACCACATTCTTCCCCAGTAAGGCTCTGGGAGCTGCGGCTGTGACCTGCCCTTGACCCTTTGCGGTTATGGGCAATGCCTCTTGTTGTGTAGAGATGAGCGAGCAGAAACAGGAAAGTATGATGGGAGAGGTGCTTGCACTGCATGAAGATTGCCATTTAAGCAAACCTTTTATTGCCTAATGTTCTCGTAAATGCCATGTGAATTTCACGGAAAGCTCATAATAACATCTAAGTGGCTTTAAGTATCTTTTACTGGATTTAAATATGCTTAAAGTGTGACTTTAAGCAGTCCAATTTTTGTTTAAATGCCAGCATTCATGCAGTGTACAAACTTCCATAAGAAATTTCTGATTCCTGCTTCAGCAACAAAAGGTCAAGGTCAGGTCATGGTTGCTCTTGCAAGTGTCAAACCCGGAAGCGCATGCTACAAGTGGTTGGGGAGACCATTTAAGCTAATTAACAACTTTGTGAATTCAGACTAGGTATCTTTATGTAGCCATGTGAATGGATGAAATGACAGTATATCACCTACTCAACTGACAAGAAGTCCTGATATATGGTACAACCCATTGAGCAGGTTAATTATAAAGTACTCAGGTGTTCTGAGAGTAGGGTCATGGTCCCGTGAGCAGCTTTTTCATTTGAAGGACCGTTGGAAGGCGAGAAGAAAGTCTCCGGAATCTACTTTTATCCCTTTAAAGACCCAATTCCTATAGCCCCTCCACTAACAGTTGCAGTATTGTGGGGACCTGTATCCGAGGCCTTTATATGTATAGGGAACGGCAAAATCCTCAAGGCACAGGGTTGATTTGTCATCGGGATACACCTGCACAGCACCGAAACCTGGCATCACACACCATGCTGACTCTTGAACTCCTTGCCGCTCTATTTAAAGATACATTACCAGCTAATTTTGGCTGATTTCTATTTCTATTTTCATTATATTTCCATATACCATGTGCCTGTAAGTCTATATGAGGAATTTGGAGTATGTTACTTCTATTTTAATTTGTAAATACGACCAAAATAGCATGTCAAATATATAAGTGCGAGCCAACATTTATCAAAACCAGCAAGGGGTGCTTTACGAATTATTATTATCAACAACACATGTATGCTCTCACAGTGCATTCATAGATCTATCAAAGATCCCCCAATGCAGTATTTTATTTATATCTCATAACAAATGGCTTTCCTATAATAAAATGCCTGTCAATTAATGAGGAAATTACTTATACATCAGGTTTATTTCATAAATTGATTTTGGGTCAATTGAGGTGGTAATGTATCTAAAGAAAAGATAAATGTATGTGGCCTTTTATACATAATGTTAGCATTGATTAGCAATATCTGGACATTCATTCTACCAACATATAAAGCATGTAGCATTTAAACCTCAAAGAAAAAGTCGAGAGTGACGTCACAAGAGACCAGAACTATGCGCAGCCATGCTAAGCCTATGCAAATACGGTATGTTTTACTCTAGTTTATAATGCATTAGACAACAAGTACACAGTGAAGGAGCTATTCATTGTCTTTATGCATTAGTCATAAACCCAAGAAAGTTATCAAGAAGATACAAAATCGTCTGCACCTACACTGCCCTATGGTTGGTCCTTGAGTGGCCCTTAAGTGGCCATTTAGTCCTAGTGAGATCGGTGTAGATTACCAAGCAACTAATCAAGGAGTCATTATAGTCTAGACCAATCAATGGAGATGGACTGAGTATGTCTGGGTGATGTCTGGTCCTCTATGACATCATTCCTGGCCTGGCTTGGCATTGCGTATTACAGCTTTATTGCTACATGGTACATATTTCGACCGAATGAAAGTCAGCATATTGTCAATCAGTGCCGTTACTAGTAATAGAAGGCCATTTATAATTACGCTGGTCTTTTCTCTTAAAGCCGCAGTGCCAGTCCTCCCTCAGCTCTGACTATTACTGCAGGGCTAGCAAGCGTTTTGCCTTTAAGGAGTGTATCAAACCCCATAGAGTAGATCTGATGCATGGGTGCATCATGCTGACAGAGGTTCATCGTTCACTACGCTGCCCTTAAAGGCTTAAGTTTGTCTTGCCCGAGGGAGGACAATAATAATTGGAAAGTTTATTTATTCCCTACGTGGATCTCCCCAGATGGTCTCACAGCAGTAGAGATTTCCCCAAAGTCAAATCACATTAAGCGAGTTCTTTGGGTAATATGATTTTCCAAGTTTCAGATTTCAAAAATTGATCGGTGATATTCAAGAGAATTATGATACAATTCCCACTTTTATCATGTTTGTAAATAGATTACCTTGGCTTATTATTGTTTGCTGCTATCAATATGATGATTGTAAAGGCTGGTTACTTAACTACAATTATGAATGCTCAGAGTGCGAGAACCAAGTTAGGCATGATCAATCCTTTAAACCCCACCCACCTTATATATAGGGTTAAGCACTTGTCCTGGCTCCACTCCTACTGTTGCTGTAGGGGTACCAACATGTGGGCCTTTAAGGGCTGCATAGTTCTTCAATGTACTATGCACTTCATCGTCATGATGCATGAATGCAGCCCTGGGGTCTTTGATAACCAGGTCTATAGACATTCATGTATCATGGTGACCCATCAGGAGTGTACCAATCAGTAAGTTCGTCAATATCCAATGACATTATAAATCATGAAAAAAACTTATTATTCGATGTTTTCTTTTACCTATTGGTGAATTGCAGGTTCTTTATCTAAAAAGATCCAATTTTGAGTGTTGGAAAAAAATGAAAGCATGAAAAAAAACACGTTTTGTAGCCATAAGTGATAACTATATATGCTACTAAACCCTTGTAATATAGCTCAAATGGAGCCGTCTATGTGTCAGACCAAGAGGACCGAGCATAGCCGAACCATCCCAAGGATAAAGTAGGCAAGGCTGAGGTATTGATTGTAGACAATCCTGGCTAGGTAGCCTGTATAACAATGAATCACATTTAATGGGACTTCATTGATAGATATCCAGTAAGCTGATTTAGAAATCTTAGTGCAAGGATGTCATGCTGTAACACTTGCCCTGTCCCTAGATCCATTGCTGTTACACAAGACATATGCTGCTACACTGTGAAAAAAAGTGTTTTCAAAATAACAGTGATTCTCTGGCAACTTTCGCAACATAACTTTCACTGTTTTCTTAATGGTGATAGTGACCAATAATTTGACATAAAAGCACCGTTCTAAACACACAGAGATTCAACGTTTTTGCCAGTGCTATTTCAAAAACTCAGCATTTCAGTTTATAGTGATTTGCTCTTTTAAATTGATAATAATTATTAATAACTCGAAATTTGTGTTCAATTTTGAAAAAATATTTTTATTCTAAGTTATCTCGTGGCTATTTTAGAGTCAATTTGATAGTCCACGAGTCAACACCATTGTCAGCGAGTCAGCACTGAAGTTTGCGAATCAATTTTTCGGAACTTTTTGGGCCAAAGTATTAAAATTTTACAAAATCCGAGCCACCCTACCCAGATTTTTGTAACCTGAAACACACATTTCACTTCTTTTTGGCCTAACGTTTTATTATAAACTCCTGTGCTGTGTTCAAGCATCAGGCCAATTCTACGGGATGGAAACACACTCTAAGTATCGGCATGATGCATGAACGCAGCTCTGATGGGTAGACTCAGCAGGGCTGATTACTACATCAGTAAAGCTCTATGCTGCCCTTAAATGGTTACCTATGTTATACGTGTGCGTAGAGCTTGTGTTAGTACAAAGTCAACTAATCAACTTGGACCCAATGCTAAACCGTCATCCATTTCCCATCACGGAATCAGCATATGACAATCCATTCGAAGATGAATTATTCATCGAAGCATTTGAATACCTCTGTATTGATCATTTACCATCAATCGCTGATTCTCAAAATTACAATGTGAATTCAAATGAAAATAAAAGTAATCTTAACAGTTACTCAGGTGTTGTAAATCTTTCAGATCATCAACTCACTAGTGGAGAGTTTAGTCTCCCCCAGAAAGGTCTCACGTTCGTCAGTACCCCTAAGGCACCTGACCCAGGTTTAATCATGGAAAACATTAACAAGTTCCATCTTAGCATCAGAAGGGAGATTGCAATAAGTAAGTTTGATGAAGAAGTACCCACTCCGGTTAACTTAAATCAGATACAACCCCCCTTCAAAGCCCAGAAATTCAAGAAACCTTCCTCCTGGAATCCACCAGGCCCAGGTATAGTTGAACATATGGCCCTATTAAACCTAAAAGAAATTGAAGAGTCATACCCTAAAGTATCACAAAGAACCAATCTAACTTGGCCCGAAAAGATAGCCAAAAAGGCCCTCTCTAAGAATGATCAAATAGTTATCAAAAAGGCCGACAAAGGCTCAGCAGTTGTTCTACAAAATAGGTCTGACTACATTAAGGAAGGTCTCCGCCAACTAAATGACGGCAATTTTTATGAACAAAAACCAGGCGACTTGACAGGTAAACACAACACAATGATCCAAAAACGCATACACACAATGCAAACCAATGGTGAAATTCATAAGCAGACCGCTGAATATCTACACATTGAAAAACCTAGAACAGCTAAACTGTACCTACTACCCAAAATCCACAAAAATGTCACCCCCCCTCCTGGCAGACCAATAGTCTCAGCTAATGACTGCCCCTCAGAGAGAATCTCTCAATTTGTGGACCATTTCTTACAACCCTTGATTCCCAAATTACCGTCTTTCTTAAAAGACTCAGGAGATTTTATAAACACTTTATTAAATCTTTCCCTCCCCCAGGGTGCCATTCTAGCCACCATGGACGTCACCAGTCTCTACACAAACATCCCCACCACTGAGGGTATACAGGCAGTGAGAAGGGGACTAGCTTGTGAAAGACACCCCTTCCTAAATCCCACCAATGACTCCATTTGCAAACTGTTGGGTCTAGTCCTTAATTGCAACAACTTCCAGTTTGACGACAAAGACTATCTCCAAGTCAGTGGAACTGCAATGGGCACCAAGCTGGCCCCGGCGTATGCCAACATCTTCATGGGGGACTTTGAGGAAAGATTTGTCTACCCATACTCCCCACGTCCATACGTCTGGAAAAGATACATAGATGATGTATTCATCATATGGACCCACGGAAGGGATGAACTGATAAAGTTCAAAAACTACCTGAATGATTGTCATAAAACAATCAAATTCACCATGGAGGACTCAGAACGGGAGATTAACTTCCTTGACATAAAAGTCCTCCAAGGCACAGATGGTAAACTGGAGACCACTCTGTATTGCAAACCGACAGACAGCCACAATTACCTCCTGTACTCGTCTGAACACCCCCGACACGTAGTCCGGGCAATTCCATACTCACAGTTTGTGAGAGTCAGACGCATCTGCACCAGAGACTCAGAATTTATCAGAAATAGCCTGATGCTCTGCACACATTTCCTCCGACGGAAATACCCGAGACAACTTGTCATAGACTCCCTAGCTAGGGCAAAGTGTCAGCAACGACTTGACCTAATCAAACCGAAGCTGACCGACAAAACCAAGCCGAAGGCATTTTATTGCATCACTACTCACAACCCGCACAACCCACCCATCAGGGACATTTTATCAAACAATTGGGATCAAATGAAAAAATCAAAAACCACAAGGGCCTTCCACGACCACAAGCTTATCTTTGGAAGCAGGAAGAATGTCAGCCTCAGCAATGAGCTAGTAAGAGCCTCCACCAGCACAAAAACTGACAAACCGAAGATCCCACACATCAGAAAGTACCCTTGCAACCGTCCTCTACTATGCAGATATTGCCCAAAACTCAATAAGACGGGCTGCATCAAATCAACCACTACTGGTAGAAAGTTCAGGACCCTAATGTCAGTTAACTGCCAAACGGCCAACGTCATATACGCCCTGACATGTAAGCACTGTGGCATGCAATATGTTGGCCAAACACTAAAACGCATCTTAGACCGGACCTATCGTCACGGTTGGGACATTGAGAATTACCAAGACACTACAGTTGCTAGACACTTCAATTCCTGTCCCCCTCCCCCCATGAGACCCTCCAGATGGGCTGGCTTCAATGTCACAATTCTCAGTTTCATAAAAAGCCCCCCTAGGACCCCAGCAGGAATCCTGGAGCTAAATGTCGAGGAGAAAAGGTGGATGCACCGCCTCTCAAGCATCACACCTAATGGCTTGAACCTACTAGACTAATCTAGAGGCGGCTGAGTGGGCCAATATAATCCGTAAATCACAAGATAGAAGACAACGGCCCATTCCCAGCCTCCTACGGAATTACATGACCTTCTCGTCATGCGGACATAGTCCTACCAAAAAAGCCCTTTATCAAGTTAATAAATTTAGATTAGCACCTTACTGTATATCTAGCCTCATACACACTACAGTCTATGAGTCCAAGTCGACCGACAAACTAAACTTGCCAGTGACTTTATTAACTTAAAGTACCATGTTCTTAGCCCCCTTTCATTTATTGACACCAGGAACCTTGGATACTGCCTAAACTAACTTGGTGCACTAAGCACAGGCACTGAAATAATCACTTTCAAAAATGCCCACTCACTAGGCCCTATCAAAATTAGACTTGGGATTTAGCTTTATATTTAAAATAAACTGACCCAACAGAATGAATATTGGTTCCCATTTATTCCACACTTATTATCATAGTAATTAGATAAGGCATTTTATGCACACTCTAATAATTACTAAAAATTCACACCTGATGAGACATTTAAGTTGAAACCACTAACCAGTACCCACACCTCTAAACACATAATGATTCACTTATGTGCAAAAACTAGCTCAACATTCATCAAAAGCTACAGGTGTCAATCCCAGACCTATCCTGCTATCCTGTCCAAATATCTGTTTGGAGATATTCCTAAACAATGGCCATACCAAGACTCTGATGTGAGAGTGAGCCCTTGTTGACACAGGAAGTGAGGTCACTGTCTAAAATTCCCTGCCCTCTGATTGGCCAGAGCCCAGGGTAACCATGGTACTAGATACAGCAGCAGGCCCTGTCAAGGCCAGTCGGTGGTAGTGATTGATTGGGACAAGAAGTGTATTCTCCGTTCCCATTGATATAATTCCGATAATCCCATCTGACTATTTCCAAATTACAAGCCAACACCTTCAAGTGTTTGAGCATAATGTCCACTCCAGGACAGAGCTCATCTGAGGGCAATTTATCCTCTCTAAGTCCAATTTTCAACCCTTCGGTTGAAAATGGAGCGACATCAACTCAAGATGTCACAGTTGCTTCCACTTCACAAGCAACTTCGGCAGACTCCAACCTAACCCTACTCTGTCGCCAAATGAATATCGAGATAGACGACAATATTCATCAAGAGGTAAGCCTAACTAAGCAAAGTTCCTTGCTAGATTATTTTACCCCCTCGAGAGGCCCTTCGCCGATCGATGAAAACATAAACAATTTGACCGAATCTGCGGCGATAAACAAACCCCGCCCCTTAGCGACGGAGGCGCCGCCAAAAACAACAGCGCCGGCCTTCATGCCGACCACTCCACCCGGGACTATATTTAACTTTACTCCCCCAGGTGACAATGTGTTTGAAAGAGGCAACAACGGACAATTTGTAAACCCCAATAATCGATCTAAAAACAAATACCACACCCGTTCAAAAGGCCCGATACGTGAACACTCGATCAGATTTTGGTCAAATGCGGACGAGTCGGAGTTTGTAACAGCACCGCAAACTTCAGCGGAAACCGAAGGCTGGTTCTCCGACGAATTAGAATTCCCGCCCCTAACTCAACCTGTAAACACAAACCCTGCATCTAATCTAGGGTATAGTGACACAATAACCCATGAATTCGCCTCTTTATTGCCTGAAAAAAGCCTTACCGCGAATGTAAACATCGGAGAAGAAAGTGCGTCTTCACCAGAAACCACAGCCTCGTTTTCGCCGCGGAGCGCTATGACGTCACTCGCAGCCTCGCTTTCAAACGGGAATTCCCTCTCTCCGTCGGGGAAACCCCCTGCCAAGCGAAAGACGATCACGCAGGCCCTAAACTCGCAGATAACTCAAAATATTGCAGCCCCCCATGCCCCCAACTTTGCTAACACCACAATCATAGACCTAACAACATGTGACAGCAAAAAACCGGGCGACAAAGCGAGTCCGATCACTGATAACACCACGTTAAGTAGGCCCACTATCGTGATCACCCACCCTACTCCAAAAAGTGCCACGCCCACCTCTACCGGTTCCCCTTCAATTAGATCATTTTTAACACCCAATGCTTCTACGGCCACTTGCACTTTAACTTCGGCAACAATAACATCCACTATGGCACCAATTACGACCCCACTTATAATCCCATTCTTTCAGTCACCCTCCAAAGTGACTACAAAAAATCCCCTAAAGGTGACATTTAAAATGAACGATGACTATGACCTAATCACACCACGTTCTATTTCAATCCAGACTGAACAGAGCCCTGCTGCCAACGTCCAACCAGCGCCAATCCCGATGGACTTAACTATGGACGAACCACAGGACCTGATCCCTCTGCCCACCACCAGTGCCTCCTCTGCGCCGGCCCTAACCTCCACGGCACAGGAAATATTAATCAGCCAACTCCAGAACACAATCGCCAGACTCACTCAGAATCAGGCTGTCACAGCTCCAGCTGCCAACCATGTGCCACCCAGCATGGCCACACCTCCCCATACAGTGAGTCTCAATATGACGACCACCGGCGCAAAGCAAGCCTACTTTGCCCGCATATTACCGGAGGCTTCAGACACCTGGAGACTCTACCGCGGCTCTTACAACAAGGCAGCCCAGGCCCGCTTGAGAGCTTCTTTCTACCGCCACATGGCCAGAATCTCAAGATTCCCGGCTTGGACCACCGGTGTCCTACCCCCCGCGGGGGTAGTCACCACAACTGAAGCAGCCCTCACTCTAGTAGGCATGCGCAAGACCCAGGCTGTTGCCACCCTCAACACCCTGGCAGGCATATTGGACAACAAAGCGGAGGCCACAAGAATAAATATTGACGCCTATTACGCAGCCCTCAAAGCCCACTATGAGCGACAAACCGCTACCGCCGGCAGCCCTGACTACTATGAATTTCAGGCCGCACTAGACCTCACAAAGAACTTAGTGGAGAGAGAAAGTGCTGAGCTCAACAAAAAGCTCAATGATGAAGTATCGGCACTGAAAGCCCTACCTCATGATGCCCTCTGGTCAGGAATCCCAGTGGAGCTACGCCCCGGCTACAATCCCCATGCCCTGACTCAACAGGACACACCCCTCTTCACTGCATCGTCCTCCAGCAACCTAGGATCACGCGACCCCCGTTCGCTTGCCCACTCCAGCCCATTATCGGGCCAGATCTCGGCAGAGAATGTCCCGTCTCGGGCACTCACACTGGAGGACATCTTAAGGGCTGAAAACAGATCCCGCTTGGAGAACCAATTACAACAAAACCAGTCATCTCCTCCCAACAACCAGGTTTTTTCAACCAGTTGGAACCGGGGAGCAGGCCAAAGGTCATCCCGGCCCCGCCAACCACGAGGAGGCACTACCAACGGGAACTATCAACCAAACCAAGGCCGTCGCCCACAATCGGGAAACCAGTCCCGACCCCAACCAGGAAGACCACGTGCTCAAAACGGAGATTCCCGGAATCCACAGAATCCCCGTCGAGCCCAACTAGACCTATTGGATCTCATCCGACAGGCCCTACCAAGGAACTAATCAACTTGGACCCAATGCTAAACCGTCATCCATTTCCCATCACGGAATCAGCATATGACAATCCATTCGAAGATGAATTATTCATCGAAGCATTTGAATACCTCTGTATTGATCATTTACCATCAATCGCTGATTCTCAAAATTACAATGTGAATTCAAATGAAAATAAAAGTAATCTTAACAGTTACTCAGGTGTTGTAAATCTTTCAGATCATCAACTCACTAGTGGAGAGTTTAGTCTCCCCCAGAAAGGTCTCACGTTCGTCAGTACCCCTAAGGCACCTGACCCAGGTTTAATCATGGAAAACATTAACAAGTTCCATCTTAGCATCAGAAGGGAGATTGCAATAAGTAAGTTTGATGAAGAAGTACCCACTCCGGTTAACTTAAATCAGATACAACCCCCCTTCAAAGCCCAGAAATTCAAGAAACCTTCCTCCTGGAATCCACCAGGCCCAGGTATAGTTGAACATATGGCCCTATTAAACCTAAAAGAAATTGAAGAGTCATACCCTAAAGTATCACAAAGAACCAATCTAACTTGGCCCGAAAAGATAGCCAAAAAGGCCCTCTCTAAGAATGATCAAATAGTTATCAAAAAGGCCGACAAAGGCTCAGCAGTTGTTCTACAAAATAGGTCTGACTACATTAAGGAAGGTCTCCGCCAACTAAATGACGGCAATTTTTATGAACAAAAACCAGGCGACTTGACAGGTAAACACAACACAATGATCCAAAAACGCATACACACAATGCAAACCAATGGTGAAATTCATAAGCAGACCGCTGAATATCTACACATTGAAAAACCTAGAACAGCTAAACTGTACCTACTACCCAAAATCCACAAAAATGTCACCCCCCCTCCTGGCAGACCAATAGTCTCAGCTAATGACTGCCCCTCAGAGAGAATCTCTCAATTTGTGGACCATTTCTTACAACCCTTGATTCCCAAATTACCGTCTTTCTTAAAAGACTCAGGAGATTTTATAAACACTTTATTAAATCTTTCCCTCCCCCAGGGTGCCATTCTAGCCACCATGGACGTCACCAGTCTCTACACAAACATCCCCACCACTGAGGGTATACAGGCAGTGAGAAGGGGACTAGCTTGTGAAAGACACCCCTTCCTAAATCCCACCAATGACTCCATTTGCAAACTGTTGGGTCTAGTCCTTAATTGCAACAACTTCCAGTTTGACGACAAAGACTATCTCCAAGTCAGTGGAACTGCAATGGGCACCAAGCTGGCCCCGGCGTATGCCAACATCTTCATGGGGGACTTTGAGGAAAGATTTGTCTACCCATACTCCCCACGTCCATACGTCTGGAAAAGATACATAGATGATGTATTCATCATATGGACCCACGGAAGGGATGAACTGATAAAGTTCAAAAACTACCTGAATGATTGTCATAAAACAATCAAATTCACCATGGAGGACTCAGAACGGGAGATTAACTTCCTTGACATAAAAGTCCTCCAAGGCACAGATGGTAAACTGGAGACCACTCTGTATTGCAAACCGACAGACAGCCACAATTACCTCCTGTACTCGTCTGAACACCCCCGACACGTAGTCCGGGCAATTCCATACTCACAGTTTGTGAGAGTCAGACGCATCTGCACCAGAGACTCAGAATTTATCAGAAATAGCCTGATGCTCTGCACACATTTCCTCCGACGGAAATACCCGAGACAACTTGTCATAGACTCCCTAGCTAGGGCAAAGTGTCAGCAACGACTTGACCTAATCAAACCGAAGCTGACCGACAAAACCAAGCCGAAGGCATTTTATTGCATCACTACTCACAACCCGCACAACCCACCCATCAGGGACATTTTATCAAACAATTGGGATCAAATGAAAAAATCAAAAACCACAAGGGCCTTCCACGACCACAAGCTTATCTTTGGAAGCAGGAAGAATGTCAGCCTCAGCAATGAGCTAGTAAGAGCCTCCACCAGCACAAAAACTGACAAACCGAAGATCCCACACATCAGAAAGTACCCTTGCAACCGTCCTCTACTATGCAGATATTGCCCAAAACTCAATAAGACGGGCTGCATCAAATCAACCACTACTGGTAGAAAGTTCAGGACCCTAATGTCAGTTAACTGCCAAACGGCCAACGTCATATACGCCCTGACATGTAAGCACTGTGGCATGCAATATGTTGGCCAAACACTAAAACGCATCTTAGACCGGACCTATCGTCACGGTTGGGACATTGAGAATTACCAAGACACTACAGTTGCTAGACACTTCAATTCCTGTCCCCCTCCCCCCATGAGACCCTCCAGATGGGCTGGCTTCAATGTCACAATTCTCAGTTTCATAAAAAGCCCCCCTAGGACCCCAGCAGGAATCCTGGAGCTAAATGTCGAGGAGAAAAGGTGGATGCACCGCCTCTCAAGCATCACACCTAATGGCTTGAACCTACTAGACTAATCTAGAGGCGGCTGAGTGGGCCAATATAATCCGTAAATCACAAGATAGAAGACAACGGCCCATTCCCAGCCTCCTACGGAATTACATGACCTTCTCGTCATGCGGACATAGTCCTACCAAAAAAGCCCTTTATCAAGTTAATAAATTTAGATTAGCACCTTACTGTATATCTAGCCTCATACACACTACAGTCTATGAGTCCAAGTCGACCGACAAACTAAACTTGCCAGTGACTTTATTAACTTAAAGTACCATGTTTTTAGCCCCCTTTCATTTATTGACACCAGGAACCTTGGATACTGCCTAAACTAACTTGGTGCACTAAGCACAGGCACTGAAATAATCACTTTCAAAAATGCCCACTCACTAGGCCCTATCAAAATTAGACTTGGGATTTAGCTTTATATTTAAAATAAACTGACCCAACAGAATGAATATTGGTTCCCATTTATTCCACACTTATTATCATAGTAATTAGATAAGGCATTTTATGCACACTCTAATAATTACTAACAAGAAAAATGTGGCTTTGACCACGGTCGGGTTTGCTGCCGCACCCGACCGTGGTCAAAGCCCCATTTTTCTTGCATCCGCCACGTGGCAACAGAATGTCCTGGCGTGATTTGTATATTGTATCATAATGAATGTTATTTCATGGTGAATATGGCCTATCAAGGTTAAAGCTATGGGAGTGCCGTATGTGAGGGAAGCGTGAAATAACCCTCGGCCGTATTTCACGCTCTGCCCATATTTCACGCTCCCGAGGGTCACGTGACCTGCGCGGAATTCAAAATGGCGGCCGACGGACGTAAACAAACACCGCAGAAGTAAAAAAACGTTGCAGAAGTAAACAAACATGGATTGTGTATCTATTTTAGACTAAAATACCCTGAAATAAATACAGAGCGTCACTTAAAAGTCACCTCTTCAATGGTTACTGCACTCGTGGTGCTAGGGCCGTATTGCACTAGGCCTACGGCCAGCGTGCAATACGGCCCTAGCACCACTTGTGCAGTAACCATTGACTCAGCAGGGGCGGATCCAGGAATTTGGGAAAGGGGGGGCGCCGTAATACCTACAGCATTGGGGCTGTTCAACCATCTACATTAAAATTTACCAAAAAATAGGGGGGGGCGCGCGCCCCTTGCGCCCCCCCCCTGGATCCGCCCCTGCTCAGTCACTTTAGCGTGCAGCTCTGTCTATATATTTATTTTAAATTTTTCCTGGACTAGACTAGTTTTCGTGGAAGTAGGAATTAATTCTGGTCTATTATTGAAAAGTTAATAAGTTGAGTACTGTACCAAGTCACTTGGATTATAGGCCTAGGCCTACCATTTCAAATTCGAAAACGTTTGAAAACATCAGTAATTTTGAATAATTGTCTACCATTTATTTGATTTTTTTAATCTCTTTGTTTTTCATGAAGTAGGGCTATTGGCGCATCGAGATCATATATATATTTACTATATTTGTAACAAAACCTTCTCTGAATCATTTGTAAGTTGTAGGCCTTCCCGGTAGGTCTATATAGTCTGGGAGCCTTCTTCTCTACTCCCATGGCGCTCCAGAGTCTGAGAGGCTTATGTAGTGCTAGCTCAGGGACAGTTTAGTAGGCTAATGTAAGCAATATGTGAGTGAGTGAGTGAGTGAGTGAGTAATGAGAGTTTCGACAGCTAGGGTCATATTCACGGCGAGAACAGGTATGTTTTTATTGTAGGCCTATCACATGTAGCCTAGGCCTACACTATTTGTAAATGGGAGACTAGGCCTGGAACTGTTCGGGGAGACAGAGCTGCACAGTAGCTACTCCACTCCCCTCCCCCACCCCCACATCCCATGTCCATGTCACCATATCAATTTATTAACCTATAGGCAAACATGAATTTATTCATTTATTCATCAAAGGGGGGAGGGGCCTAGCTAATATGTGCCCCTCTCAGGTGGGGGGCGGGGGAGTTGAAGCAAACATCAAAGGCCCAAATAACCTAACATAGTAAACTAGACTAGGCCCTATAGGTACTGATAGCCCCGCCCCTCAATCCTACCTGGGGGGGGGGGGGGGGGGCTAACCTAAATGAACCCTCCATTAGTGACAAATGACATTAGGAATAAAAGAGATAGTGACATGGGCATTGGCATTTCTTAAATCAAAATCAAGATGAGATATAGGCCTACATGGTGATCATTCTGTAGACTTAGGCCAAATAAAAAAAAAGGTTGGTTTCCGGTAACATGGTCAGACAACCCAGACCCGGCCGGTCGGATTTTTTTTTTTTTTTTTAATTTTTTTTTTTTTTAATTTTCTCATTTTAGGCCTATTTTTAGCGTTTTTCCTCTAAAATCCTTAAAAATTATCCGAATTACAAACCGTAAAAACTGGTATGTAGGGAAAAATTTGAAAAAGAGAAAAAGAAGAGGGGGACCCGGCCCTGTTTTGCTAGACCCGGTCGGGTGACCGGAAACAAACCTTTTTTTTTTTTTGGCCTTATGTTAAACTTAGGGAGTGATCATTTTTTAACAACAGGGGGGTGGTCAAAACTCCCCCCCCCCCTTACGGCCGAAAATCGGCTCGCGCGTGGGCCCTTTGAAGCATAGTAACGGAGGGCGTTGGTAGGGCTACGAGAGTGGCTCCCCCCCCCCACCCCCCCTGCCCCATCCCCCCTGTTCTTAAAAAAATGATCACTCCCTTAGGCCCTATGATTAACATGTGATAGTATAGCGACCTGTAGCCTAGGCCAAGACTATCCCTAATTTTAGTAGGCCTAGGCCTACCGGGTACATCGCTTATATTGCACCTCCTCTTTGGTAAAAATTTTCCCAAATTAGGCTGCCCCCCCCCCCTATGTCATGTCACTAAAATTTTCTCTCATGTCACTATTTAAAGCTCCATGTCGCATGTCGATTTTAAGAAATGGCCATGTCGCCATGTCGAATTTAGGCATCTATATACCCCCAGGCTGGCACCCCACTGCCCCCCCCCCCCCCGACTGAATTTCATCTTTTAACGGAGGGCGTTGGTAGGGCTACGAGAGTGGCTCCCCCCCCCCCCCCCCCACCACCCCCCTGCCCCATCCCAGCGCCAAACAGGCAACCTTTTCTCACGGTGCCAGATTGCAGGCTGGAGCGTCGTCATGCCGCTACTTGTTATGCTGCACGTCACCTAGGAACCTGCGCTACTTAGCAACGTGCTGACGTCATACAGCCTGAAACGGTGCGCGGATCTGTCCTGGTCACAGAGCCTTCTTTCTCTAAATGACTTAAAAGTTGGGAACTGAAAAAAATCATGCTTCTCCTCTCCTTCCTTTCTGTTCTGTTTCCCGCTGTTACTGATATTAAAACATCCCCCTACGGCACACTGCTTTGGCATAGTCACAGTGCAGGCCTATGCCACAAGTGCAGCTGTCAAAAATACAAGTCTGCGTCGTAGTCACGTTTAGTACCCGGGACAATATGGACGTCACTCAACGTCATCACTCTCCACTGCAGTCTTTAGAACGACGTCCAAATATCCGCAGGGAGAGTGCACGAGGTGGCGCCACCTGGATATTTACGCCGTCAGCGCCGTAGTTACCGGCCCGACGAATGCCGGTTGAACTCATCGAATTTCTAAAAAAACTTATTGAAAGGTCCGATCTGATGCAGAATTTGATGGCGAGTACGATGGTGTCATTGAAATCTCTAGCAGAGCAGTAGTAAATGGGCTACAGATGTTTTCCCTAACTCAGCCAGATTATTTTCATTGTCATAATCCGCCCTGTGACGTCACAGTGCCCCAGCGGCGATGCCGGTTGAACTCATCGAATTTCTATAAAGACTTATTGAAAGGTCCGATCTGATGCAGAATTTGATGGCGAGTACGATGGTATCATTGAAATTTCAATCAGAGCAGTAGTAAATGATCTACAGACGTTTTTCGTAACTCGGCCAGATTATTTTTATTGTCATAATCCGCCCTGTGATGTCACAGTGCCCCATGCGCCGCCCATGCAAACCGAAAACATTAATAGGGTTTGCTGGTCGCTTTGCTCCCGGGCCGCTGGCGCGGCTGGCAAACCCGAAAAAATTCACACCTGATGAGACATTTAAGTTGAAACCACTAACCAGTACCCACACCTCTAAACACATAATGATTCACTTATGTGCAAAAACTAGCTCAACATTCATCAAAAGCTACAGGTGTCAATCCCAGACCTATCCTGCTATCCTGTCCAAATATCTGTTTGGAGATATTCCTAAACAATGGCCATACCAAGACTCTGATGTGAGAGTGAGCCCTTGTTGACACAGGAAGTGAGGTCACTGTCTAAAATTCCCTGCCCTCTGATTGGCCAGAGCCCAGGGTAACCATGGTACTAGATACAGCAGCAGGCCCTGTCAAGGCCAGTCGGTGGTAGTGATTGATTGGGACAAGAAGTGTATTCTCCGTTCCCATTAGTACAAAGTCAAAGAGTAGCTCAGGGTTACATACAGCTAATATAGGAGCTGCTTGCTACACTGAGCGCCTCACCTATATGGCACAGGGAACAGTGTAGGTCAGCCGCAGGGGACCAGCCCTAGAACCTATCCCATTCACACCAGCAATGTTTCGTACTACTGTAAAACCTCATATAAGCTTAACTTGCGTATTAGCCACACTTAGACTTGCGCATACTAGCTGTGGCGTATACGCAAGCTTTTACAGTATTGGGTAACTGTTATAAGATACACTATCCAAGAACACCTATATACCATCGACCTGTACTGAACAGGTCTGCAACTCCAGTATCTCATTGATTGCATTAGCCATTAAGAAGTAAGAACGCGCAGTAGTGACACTACATAGAGTAATAGCCTCCCTGTGCGCACATGGACTAATGGCTATGGATATAATTGCTTATAAATCGTGGAGCCAGGAGTCAATCTGTGCTTTCAGATTATGGAACACATGCAATGTTGAGGGACTGGGTTGGAACGGCCCAATAAGTAGTACCCTCATATACTGATAATCTTGATGCTCTGGAGTTATGTCAGTACTGATTAAAAATTTAGTCAGAAGTGACTAGTCTAGTTAGTCGTTTTCTAGCTCCCTATACAGACCAATCCAGGTTAGTCAGGCTAGTCAATAATGGCTATCTCAGCTTAGCCTTGGAGCAATAGGAATATAAGGGTTAGCCAGTATATTTGCCTCAGGTGCATTTTCCATTGGCCGATTTGGAGGTGATCAGCAGGCAATCGGCGGATAAAGCCACAACAAGCCACTGGTAAGGACACTCTGTGTAGTGTGATTGTGGTGACTCTACCTGCCGATACTACCCATAAATTATAGAATTCTGGGCACATGCGCTGGTCAAGCCTATTGATTGTTGTAGTGGGTGCACCTGCCGATAGGACGTCCACATTGACTTGCAGCCCTTGAATCCCTATGACTGACCTGGGTTAGGCACTAATGACCTACGACTTGAACCTACATATTGTCAGTGTATCTGGCAGTTCCCATGTCATGTGTTATCCCAACATGTATTTCTCATACAATAAGTCTACAATAAGTAATTTTACAATATTATATTGATTTTGCACATAGAAAAACGCTCGGTGGCCAAAGAATGCATATATATGTAAATCGAAGATGTATTTCTATTGTTGTATATGCACAGGTGTATTTCCCATGATATGTCATAGATTGACTGAGACCTTATTACAGATATAGGAATAGGAAATTACCGGACCCAGCACTCAGTTATTTCCTGAAATCCTCAAGAATCATTGCAGAAGGGAATGGACACCATCCAAGTGATCTTTGGTTCCTTTGTGATTTCATCGGGTTACCTAATCTGAAAGGGAAAATAGAAATACAACTTCAAAATGGGGTTCGGATTACAAGAAATCAAATTGACAAAGAACTCATCAACATGTACCCTTTTTAAAAAGGAGTCACTTCTGCCAAGATAAGATTGTTTGTGGAATTTCAAAGATTGAAAAGAAATTATTTGTGGGCTTTTTAAGGAAACCTTATTCAACGGGTTTCACCTAGGTGGGTCAGTCCAGGAACCGAGAGAAAACCCAGCTAACAAAAAATAATAAAAATGTACATCAAACTAACGTTTTTAACGTTAAAAACAATTGGCCACAATAAGGAGACATAGGGAAATCCTCTGAAACATTGTATACCCTTTTTTTTGTCTACTGAGATGTTTGGTGTTACATGTTTATGTCAGGGCGACATTTGGACTCATCACATTGTGAATATTATGTAGATGCAGGTATCCGTACAGTAATACATAGACAGAGGAGCATGGTAGTGGAGTCTGTGTTGGAATTGGATTGTGGGATACAAGGCTGTAGGCTGGGATTTTCTTTGGAAATATTGTAGTCCTTGGAAGTACACTTTCAACTCGCCCAATGCTCACTTCATATTCGGCTGTGTCTCATGAGATTGTAACAATTGAAACGTGTTTGACTAGGTGTAGTCTTTGACCTGGTGTAGTCATGGGTGTTTTAAAGGCGCAAATGCTGGGAAAATGTTAATGGATATTTTAACACTATATCTTACAAATTCCCCTGCATTTCTGTGTACATATCCCACATTTCAGCTATTTTGAAGCTTGCTGGTCAAATACTACACCGGTCAAAAACTACACCTGGTCAAAGACATTTCAATTGTTACAATCTCATGAGACACAGTCATACACTGTTGGAAGTTGATGAAGTTGAGCAGCAGCATCCACTGTAGTTTTACAGTTTAAGCTACGGTGTACAAAATGTACATGGGCAGTAGAATCTACTGTTGGTTTAGAGTATAAAAGCACGTATTTTTGGCTTCGCTATTTACAGTGAATATGGCATGCGGAAATTAGGAGTTGGTTCACTCCCAAAGGGTCTGCGTGGTCACCAATGCTTTGCACACAATACCCACGTCTGCACTGTGCCAGCTGGCCTATCATGCAGACAAAACAACCTAACCAGTCATCGTTTTGACCTCTAACCCTTTGATGGCCACAAAGTGCTTCAGTCTGGAATACAATGTGCCTTCGGACGTTAAACTAGCTCACACTCAATCAACCAATTTTAATTTTCAGTGTTAAAGGCGCAAATCTCGCTTACCCTTCTGTATATGAAATGTATATTACAAACGTCTACTTCATGAATAAATACTTACAAACCTGAACTTGAACAGTCAGAGTGGAGTCGGAACAGGTACTCATCCCTATCAGTGACAACCATAGAGAAGGCCCATTGCCTCTATACATAGGGACGGTGGGGTTACAATGCTGTATGCTCTTTGGTTAAATGCAGTCCTAGTGAGTACCGGGTAACACGCTAGTGTTGTATACAAGCACCATATGCTTCCAAAAGGGTCGGCAAGATGCATGAATGCAGCCCTGGTAAACAAACATACATTGTACCAGGGCTGCATTCATGCATCTTGCACGACCACCGACGTAACACATTAAAGGCCGTGTCTCATGAGATTGATACAATTGAAACGTCTTTGACCGGCTGTAGTCTTTGATCAGGTGTATTCTTTGACCGGGTGCAGTCGTTGATCGGGTGTAGTCTTTGACCTGTGTAGTCTTTGATCTGGTGTAGTCCTTGACCAGCAAGTTTCAAAAGGGCTGAAATGGGGGCTATGTACACAGAAATGGAGGGAAAAGGTTAATGTATATTTTAACACTATATATACAAACTTCCTGGCATTTGTGTGTACATAGCTCCCATTTCAGCCCTTTTGGAACTTGCTGTTCAAATAGGGCCTACTACACCCGGTCAAAGACGTTTCAATTGGATCAATCTCAAGAGACACAACCTAATATGAAGCACCGCATCCCATATATGGTCAAAAGTTACAGGAAAGAGCCAAACTAGCCATCAAGCAATGCAAACATGGATCTCCTAGTCCAACAACATCTTGATTCTCTAAAGAAACGCTCACAAATTGAATTTCGGAATGTAGGACATGATTAGCCCTCAGGCGTTCCATCTCCAAAATTGCCAACCTTTAAATTGCAGAGTGCTTCAGTGCATGGCGCCCAGTGTCGGCATGATGCATAAATGCAGCCCTGGTCAGTACTTCATTAGTGCATCATGCATTTTACCAGGCTGACCTTAGATGGTTGATACACTCCTGAATGGTTGGCATGATGCAGTGTCATAATAACATGTGATGCCTTAATGCTCCATGACATCATGCTGTCCTTAAAGGTTAAAGGGAGATGAATATTATTCAGTTTAATAGTTTGTAAATTGCCTCTCAAAATCCTATCTGTACTTGGCTGGGAGGTAATACGGCTGAAGTCTCCAACTTGCCTCAATTGTAATAAACATGGAAACCTGACCATTCTGACAATTGATGTTAAACAATTTAGGTTTGTTAAATGTTATTGGTTTTTTGAATCGCTCCTCTGCAAATGGGATTTTGCTTAATATTACAATTGATCTGAAACTAGGGACACGCAGTATCATTTCCCATCTTTCAATCATGATCATAATTCATAGACAACTTCTTGTCATGGCCTTTTCGTCCTAGAAAAACACCAGAGACATGTCTCTCCATGTAGGAAGTGATTAAAGTGGTCAGTAAATGCAACCGAGCAAAAGTAGGCTCTAATCTGGCTCAGTTAAGTTAATCTTTTAAACAATCTCAATAAAAGGCATTAATGAAACCAACCAGCTATCATGGTTGGTCAGCAGTTCATACATTGTTATACCACCCTTGGCTGAAAAGACAACGGGACACAGGCATAAGTTAGTTAAACAACATGTACATAGAGCCTTGTACTCAGGATATTGACTGGCGCGAATATCCTGAGTACAAGGCTCTGGATGTGGTTTAACTTATACATAACTTTTACATATTGCTTTTCCTGAAGCGTTACCTCACTGTCTAGCTGCACTTGCACCACTCGGTGCCAGTGGGTAATGTAGAGTAGAGGTATCAGTCGACACTAGTTTTATGGTATGTTTTACCCTCCCTCCCAGACAAGTACCAAACAGTGCTACCTTTAGGAAAAAATAATTTAAAATTCACCGCCTTTCTAGGGAGTGTTTTTCTTTTAAATTAGTTTTGTTTGGGACTTTCTGTATTGGCGAGTGGTGAGTGATCAGTGACAGTGTCCAGTGTGGCCCTAGTAGGTGGGGTTGGGGGGGGGGGAGCTGAGGGGACAGGTGGGGCATCAACATAACATACATTGCTTGTCGCCAATTGCAAGTCAATGTCTAACTAGTAATTCACAATCTCAGTAAACACCACGTGATATTTATTGACAGTTGTTTCCCAGTCTAAATGTCATTGAACTTTTTGAATCATTAAATAAGGAACTCAATTTCCACAGAGCAGCTGGTTTCTTGGATTTCCCACACCTTAGCAAAAGCAGAGTGACATTTACCACAGAAGGCTTTATAAGTGTCCCTGTGGGTGTTTAGAATTCAGGACAGTCCACAATAGCCAGGCCGCCCTGTACTGGGGAATGGTATCATTAGTAGCCTCGGTCACCCCTGGGAACCACTATGACTTACCTACATAAATGGACAATGGCCATGTGCTAGACCTTTTTTGAGAGTTTTTTTGAGAGTTTTTACCAAGGAGAAGCTATTGTTACACGTTGTTAAAAGCCATTCTGAAGCACCTGTGACTTTTATCAATGCTATATTTACAATCTGAGTGCATCTAGTCTGCTACATCTCTTCATAGGCTATAATATGCTATTTAACCATTTAAATACAATGGAAAGCTATTTTCACATTCTCTTAAAGGTTGTCACAAAAAAAAGAAAATTCTTATAGCATTAAGAGATATCTATTGTCTTAAAAGGTGATACAATGCAATTAAACATTTATTGAGAGTGTAGTGCTTTAATGTACTTTGCCCTTTTGTCAGTATGATGTCAGAATACAGTACAGACCAGGAATGACTGATTTCCCAATGGTCGTCAGGAATGTCATATTGGCGAGTTACTCACCAGCGCTGCTTTAGCAGACCACAGACAGGCAGACAGGATTTGTGCGTAACCGGGGAAAAAAGCCAACCGCGGCAGACAATCTTCTTATCAAGTCTGGACGATCATGGTTAATATCTCCCAATTGGCTCGGCCGATAGACTTTTAGTCCGCAGGATCTTTTAGTGCAGGTTCTCATTTCCAGACTCCTATTAAAAGAGAAATTCATAAGGAGAGTACAGGATTGCCTGAAACTCTCTGAAATACCTCATAGAATTTAGTTGTCTCTGCTTGAATCAATTTACCATTACAAAGCATTACCTCTCTCCCACCATTAATGTTGGGTTTCTACCCTCGCAGCCACAAACTGTGGCACCAGAGTCAAATCCTACACTGAAAAAGTAAACTTGTCTCCAGACTCTCCAAAGTGACTGTCATAAAATATACAAGTAAAATTTCATCTCAGTGACAAGGAAGTGGGTATTCTAGCTGGAGATAGAAGACCCACTTGGCATATGCCAGCCCAAAACCTGACATTTGCCAGCTACAGATTCTATTTGTTGGATGGTAATCTGATAGGTTAGACAACTTTTGACTCATTTATTTTGATGACAGTCACTTAGACAAGTCTGGATACAAGTTTACTTTTTCAGTGTATTATTACAGTACTTTCTACAAACCAACAAACTAACTGTTCTGTCTGCACGTTCTTCCAGGTGAGGCTGGTGCCGCTTGTCAAGATGGGAAACGAAGCATCCAAACCGCTGTCAGCCGATCTCCAGACGGCCCTGGATGACTCCAACTTCTCCAATGTCATCCGGGTGGTCATCCCAAAAGATGCCGACCATCCGACCCTGGGGCTCGTCTTGGAGGAACGAGTCGCAGAACCATACGTTGTCATTACGGATATCATCGAGGGGACGCATGCGGCCCAAAGTGGGTTGATCCAGAAAAAGGATTCCCTGCTGCGGGTGAATAACACTGATGTGCAGGGGGAGAGTGTGATGACTGTGAGCCTCCTGCTACAGGGGTTGGAGGCTGGGAAGCCTGTTGCTCTGTTACTGCAGTGTCCTGAGGGCCATGCTGCCTTCCTGCAGACCATATTCCTCGCAGACGGTTCACCGAAAACCGTCCGTGTGACGACTCCAATTCGGAGGCCAAGTATGTGCTCTGCTCATTCAGATGGTGACCACCAGGGGGTGTCTCCCGATGGACAAGCGGGTTGTGATGAGACAGGAGTTACGCAGATTGGTAAGTCTCAGACGTCGATTGAGGTACTGACTGAGTTCTTCCGGAGCAAGATAACCCCGATCAGTGGTCAGCGCTCGTCCATATACAAGGAGACCCGCATAGCCAGGGGTAACGGCCAGGTCAACACTAATGGCGGCCATCTTGAATTAGGATCTCCGGGGCAGAAGGAGAATGGCACAGCCATTATTAACACCTCCTCCACCCAGCAATCCCCCCAAATCATCCTAACTCAGTGTGATAAACAGAAGGACAACCAAAACCAAAACAACCCGGACAATGTCATCACTCCGACAAACAACAACAGCAAAAACAGTAGCCCCACAAAAACCAATGGTGAACTGCCCTGTGCTAATCTCCAGATGGAGCGGCGGTTGTCCGGTTCTGGGTCGCTTGGCGGCCGGCGGAGTCCATCTTCGTCTCGGCGTGGTAGTGTCTGTAGTCCCAGAAAGCATCATAAACTACGCAATCTGGTCGAGGACTCGATGACCGCGGACACTCTGCACAACCTAGCACTGGAGGTAAGTGATGTTTTGTTATGTTTTTTTTGCCTGAGTCTTCTATTCATTCTGGATGGGTTTTAGCCTACAAAGTATGTGATGTAAAAAATACTCTCATATGCGAGTGCTCAATTCTTGAGAGTAGCTTCTCTCATATTTTGTATTATCTGTACATCAAGGTTTACACTCAAGGACAGATTTATTCAGTTATTCTCTTAGCCTGTTCCTGTTAATTTTCGTTCACTTTGATTTTAGTCTAATATCTGATTTTTTTAAAAGCCAAGTGAGTGAGGCAGGAGGAGAATTTGGTGAATAGGGAAGAGGGGGTGTGGGTGAGGGGAAAGATATCAGCCATTTTCAGTGAAAGACTCTACGTTACTAAGGGTCAAAGGGAGCGAAACAGCAGCATCCAGATACCTGCTAAATCTGATTGCCAGAAAATATCCAGTGACCCTTGTCTTTCTATAGATGAATTCTTAACGCAGGATACGTTGACAAAAGGTCTGTGAAATAGATATTTCTGCCACAAGAACAGTGATCTCCACTGCCCTTTATTAATGTGGACTACAGCAATATATAACAACAACAGGGCCTATATGATAAAGTACATGGGGAGGAAGACAGGATGTCTAAATATGGCACCGACCCAGACCCAGTCCTTAGCACCAATATAATGTTGTATCTATCAAACGCTCTCAGACATGAACCATGTGCACCCAGAAAACCGTGAGTGTCGGCCTGATGCTGGTAATCTCGCCAAAACCTCCTATTTACAAGGGTCAGACACTTTAAGGGGGGTCAGGTAATGCTGGATCCTCATTCAGGGGCTGGACTCACTCAATATGACAATTGTATGGCGTGTCAGCCAATGATCTTCCTCCCAGAGTCAATACTGGACTCTATGGAGCCTTTCTTCACTGATCTTCCAGGCTTCAAACGTGGTGTGAGGGGGAGTCATAGGCTAGAACTACTATCAGCACTTTAGACATTATGCTATATACTATAACGTTTCAGAAAGGACAACTTAACTATGTCTAAATGGTGTGGCAATGGAAAGAACCCCTTATCGAAACCTACCTTAATTAAAGATGAACCATATACGATGGATTATAAATGCCTGAGCAGTAGGTTTGATACACCATATGTGTTGTTCATGGGATTAACCAAGGATTCTAGGATAATGTACGGCATTGGTGACCACTACATGCAGGCCCATGTCATTGTTATCTAATCTGATGTATGTGGCTAATGGACTGTAAGATGCTGTGTGTGGCAGCTCTAACTTAACCTTCTCACACAAGGGTGGGTTTGTAGACATGATACCATGTCGTGTTATTGACCCCAATCATGGTGATAAGGACCGGGTCAGCGCCAATCTGTGCCACACAGCCCACAGGTTTAAACTAGACCTCCGCGTGGTGAGTGAGTAGGCTATAAGGGTACCATGGGAAGGTGTGCAACCAAAGGTCCATGATCATCTTTTCACCTCCAAATAAAGAGGTAGTGCCATATTGTGTATGCTGTGCACGCTACCTCTTTGTAGAGTTTATTTTGTGCAAAATCAGAAATAATAGTCACCGAGATCGAGTCACAAGTTAGGATAGTCGACTATCTTAGTAACATTTGCTCTTTGATAAGGTCGGCCAGTTTATGCTAGACTCAAAATATGTGTATCTACAATGTCAATGGCTAGCAGGAGGGGATGGCATTGTCAGGGATATCCACCGTTTAAAAAAAGTTAAGACTACGCTAATTTATTCATGTTCATGATGTTCCTTGACTGAAATTAGGTTTTGTGTTACAAGTGTAGTCTTGACTGTTGATCTGTGTACAAAAGGAATTGCACCTTAATTCCTTTAAGGGTAAGAAGGGTAGTCCAGTCACCAGATGACAGAATCTATATCAACTGCCAATGCTTTGCATGCAATACAGAGATATGGAACATGGCAGATTGGATAGGGCTAGATTATCCAATCAATTATATTGATAATCTCACCACTGATCAACAGACATTCAGATTCACATTATATCAGCACATTAATACATTTAATGACCACAACACATGGCTAATTCACATAACCTACAGCGCTGCACCTATGATGAAATACATTAACAGAAATATTGCTAATGAATATTCAATGATCTAGCATCAAATTACCCAGGTTCCGTCCGTATGGGCCCTGTGGACCTGCTGACTTATATCATCATCATCATCATCATCAAATTTCAGCCTGGTTTAATATAACACAGGGTACAAGGCCAATTACCAAGTGGGCACAGAATTCAGTTTAACACTGAATCAACATTGAATCAACATTGAATCAACATTAAATCAACCTTGAATCAACCTTGAATCAACATTGAATCAAACCTTGAATCAACATTGAATCAACCTTGAATCACCGTTCTGTGCCCACCGAGTAGGCCGACATGCATATATCCTGTATACAATAACTACAAACATACTACCATTATCCATAGTAATGTAATATGACTATTGGCAACCACAATTACGTAA
This sequence comes from Harmothoe impar, assembly GCA_947462335.1. NCBI lineage: Eukaryota > Metazoa > Annelida > Polychaeta > Phyllodocida > Polynoidae > Harmothoe > Harmothoe impar. The sequence goes on along the minus strand of OX381720.1, from coordinate 4,595,382 downwards.
ATCATATCAATATTTAGCAAACCATGGTATCATTTTATCTGTTTATACTGCATCATACTGTGCATGTTATGTTGAGCTGCCCATGTATTAGCTTCACGGTCAATAGTAAAATCTATATGTATCACATTAGGGGCGGCCCACTGTGAGGATGAGCAGGTCTATCGACCCAATTACGGCCGTGTAAGTCTCCTCAACACCTGCTGATTGTTACATCAGCTGATTAAGGAGAGACTAATTGGGGCTGTCAACACATGGCTTATTGACAATAATATTATATGAGTTTGGATGCAAAACGCCATAAGCGCCATTTAAAAAATGGGGACAAAAACCCGACAAAAATCAGGGATAGTGAAGTATAATCCTCAAACTATTTTTCTAAGATTTATAATTTTTCATCTCATTAGGAGCTACTTAGTATATACACTCTGTTACCAAAGTACAATAATTGGCCTCTGGTTGTCTATACAAAAAGCACTCTATGCTTTATACATTCTGGGATGGAGTATGGCCTCTAGACCGTGTTGTTAAAAAACCACACAGCCAAAAATAGTTTTCTTATTTCAACAAAAACAAATAAACTCACCTGGCGGACAAATGACTAGTTTTAAGAACATAATTTTTCTTAAAACTAGTCATTTGTCTGCCAGGCGAGTTTATTTATCTTAGTTTCTTGAAGTAAGAAAATTATTTTTGGCTGCGGAGGAAATTTAGTATTTGTGAGATAATCCTTTTCGAACCCATTTTCAAAATTACCTGAAGACAAAGGTATAGGGCAGCATTAGGAAATACAATTTTGAATAATTTTCCCTCAAAATTACATTGCGCATGACCTAAAGTCCTCTCTGATGTACACACTACATATCCAATGCAATATACTTGCCGCTATTGTAGCCTTACAGAAACCAGTATATGTGCTCATTCTCCCGGGGGTGTTTCTCAATGATGACGTCAATTAAATAGCTATAAATAACGTTTAATATATAATTTATCAATAAACCCATGAAATGAATAGAGAGATCCACTGAAATCTGTCTGAACGGCAGGTTTCCCCACTAATGGGACCTTGGGTCGCATCACACTTTGCTCCGCCTCGTGTGATATGACCTAAGGTACCACTGGTGGAGAAACCTGTTGTTCAGACAGATCATCCTGGACCTCTGTCTATATCTCCTACAGATGTGGGGTCCTATATTTGGAGTGGACCTCTGTCTATATCTCCTACAGATGTGGGGTCCTATATTTGGAGTGGACAGCTGTCTATATCTCCTACAGATCTGGGGTCAATCCTCCTATACACAATCCCCTGACACAACACTGATGTACCAGACGAGAATGTTGTTAGCTGTCTAAATTGTCTATAGATTAGTCCGACACATCTGGCGGTACTATGTCAGACTGCAGCTACATAGGGATTCTATAGTGGGAATAAACAGGGTGTTGTTCTCTTCAATGTGATCACTACCTGTCCCTCAAAATGGTCAATCCTATTGTCTAAAATATACTCCACATGTTCAGCAAACTGATATTGCTGTAAACATGTTAATATTAGCGTATGTTACACATTTTGATTTTAGCAGCAGGGAGAAGTGGTGGGAGGAGTGCCCAAGAGATTCAACGACACATCAAACAAAGCCAGGATTACAGACCAATTAATGTATAAGGAACGTCTTGTTGATGGTGAAACGGTGGGAAGACATTGAGGGACATGTGGCTGGAAGCATTAGACTGTAGAGTGAATACTTCTATCAAAATAGCTACTCTGCCAGATTGGCAGAGTGACTTGGTTAGCCCAACTTAGGCCCATGCGTTCTACCCCTGGAACAGGGGTAGAAGTGTCGAGCTACGATAGAGGGTATTACACCAGATCAAATCATGGAATCAGCGATGGTGACCTGGTGGATCAAAACTCGGGGAAATCAATGATTGGTATGAGCAGGGGCATCCAGGGGCTCCTGATCTGAAAATTGGGATGACCTGCTCTGACGTAAATAGTCATCATTGGCTGGGTCAGGGAGATTTCCTATCATGCTGGTCTACCTGTACACTTGTACCACGTGCTATTCTGGCACCGAATGGCGCTTGTGAACACTACCATGGCATTGAACACCAACTTTGCTGGGTGTGGAATCACGGAACAGGAAGCGTGACAATCACGGAACAGGAACCTAAATGTATGATGGTAGTTTTGCCATCATACTTCATACTCCCAGTTCCGGTTCCTACTTCCTGGATCCAAGCTAGGCACAGGCACTTTCCAAACCAGTGAACAAAGTTCAAGGTCATGGTGATGGTTACCAAAGCCTTCCTGCGGAAGGATCTTGGAACAAGAGTAGTACATGTATACCAATCATGTGCATTCTAGGCTGGTCAGCGTCATATCGTTCCTTTACATAGGACACATTTGAAGGTCAATAGATGACCTGCCAATCATTTACGTTCTTACCAGTACACCAGATGTCACACATATCAGTGTTATATTGTTGTGGTTGTTGGTGTCAGTGGGGATGAGAGGTCATTGGAATATACTATAGGTGTCTCCCACTCACCTATCCCAACACATTAGGTCCCGGGGAAGCCCTTTCACACTGCATTGGGTCTCACACAGGCCACCACCCAATGGCATGTATGGAATTATGCGCCAAAAGGTATTGCACAGATTTGTGGTCAGACAGCAGTGGAGGGGACCTTCCACCACCCACCGGTACCCAGCACACATGTATGTCCGACAGTGTATTTCCTTTGTCAGTTGGCATTGATATTGTTAATGCCCTCATTCCGGTCACTGGCTGTCTGTAATGTCGGATTAGTTCACACCTATACAGCCGCTGGCATCCCCTATCACCTCCACATATTGGGGTCACTTAACCCATTCATCCTACAGCGAAATTGCATTGATTACATGATGCTATATGACAATACAATTAACACCTTTATATATATATATATATATATATATATATATATATATATTTATATATATATATATATATATATATATATATATATATATATATATATATATATATATATATATATATATATGTATATATATATATTTATATATTTATATGTATATATATATATATATATATATATATATATATATATATATATATATATATATATATTGGTGCTATCTCTGGCGCTCAACAGAGGGAGATGGTTACTATACAGTTCAACAGAGGATAGTCTTCCTTGGAGGGGAATACACCACTGGGTGAATGTTTGCATTTAAGCAACTATCGGGCTGCTTCAAGTTCAACTTTAAGTACTAGTTATACAACACCCAGACCCCTTTACTCAGGATAATAGCGACAGTCAAGGCTGATCACGAGTCACAGACGAGTGTACTCAGCCGAGACTAAGCCATAAATCCTGAGTAAAGGGCTCTGGGTGTTGTATAATTAACTTATGCCACACAAATGGCGAGTGTTTTTCTCAACTTTTGTACGTATCATACATGCAGGCAGTTTCTTTTGTCTTTGCACCCAAGTGTGGTATAAGCTTCTTTAATTTCAGTATTATGACCTTTCCATGATATTTCCATGCAATGTAATGTACTTGACAATGTACTTAAAGCTTAGAGAGTGACTTTAAGTAATAGCTCTTTTTAATGAGTGGCAACCTTCATGCAATGCCCCCCTCCGTTCAATGCTGAATTCTTAGGATGCAACTGGAGCAAATTGGGATAGCTGCTATACAGTGCTTATCTGGTAAGTACCAGATAGGAAATGGCCGCGCTCACTGAGCAATCAGCTTGACCCCTATATGTCTGCTCTCATGCACCATCACCTTTCCGCACCTATCTACTGTATATCTGCCTACTAACTCCTACATTGCTTAACCATTGGTTTGGTGCAGTGTGCCCTAATCATCATGTTTCATTGATCCAGCCCTGACTCATCAATCTCTAGAGCTATGTTCAACTGGACACTGGAAAATTGTAGGGATTATATTATATGGTCTACTGCTGATAGCAATTGAAGTAATAACCATAATACACACTATGAATAAAAAACAAACACTTTCTCTATTGCCATATCTCCGGGCTTGTCCGAATCCTCTAATGTAGCTTGACATGCAATTAAGATGCTCACGCCTAAGTCTGGATATGTAAGTGCTATGGCTTTTCAATCTAGCTACAACATAGTGCAATGCATTTAAACTCAGTACAATAATTTATTGTACCTTCTTCTAAACATCAATATAGTAGAAAATCCTGCTCTGCCGTTTACCATCACCGGATGCCCCCCGCCCACCCCCGGGTGTCTTACTGTTTTGCAACATGTGAGAATGAGACCGATATCGTGCTCTCCTGCTAATTCTTTTTCTCTAGCCAAATACTTGCATCTTTTTTTGATAAAGCAAATCCCCACCCACAAAGCCAATAAAGACACTTTTTCGTTCTATTGGCTGAGGTCTATATCTCTGACTATGCTAGTATATGTACACAAGCCATTGGTGTATTATAGCCCTTGAATGCCAGCATTGCCTTCATGTTTTGATGACGCATAACTGCAGCCCTGGCAAATAATTCCCGGATGCTTCATTTATGTGTCATGCCGATCGTTGGATTCCAAATTATTGACTCAAATTTAACTGGTGAGTTACTCCCCAGCGCTGCATTGGTGCATCATGTAAGCAATTGAATAAATCAAGTCTTGAGGAATCATGCCACATATATAGGTATTAACCTTTTAAGGACGCATGTCGCAAAAAAATACAACATTCGTCGTGATGATGCACATATATATAAGCAGCCATGGCTGCATCTGTGCATCATGCTGACCCTATGGGAGAGTCTCAACCTCATAAGGTCGGTATGATACTTGAATGCAGCCCGGGCAAGTTACTCGCCAGGGCTGCAGTCAGGCATCATTACAACCAAGGTTATGATGCATCAATGCATGATGCCGCCCCTAAAGGGTTAAATACGTCTGACTAGTCACAGTTCATTACCACAACCTCTTTGATGTTCCGTACTAACATATAGATGCAATCCAAGTGGAAAGTCGTTAGATAAAAACAAAATGGCACACCACAGCTAAGACAATCAATTCCCTTAATGTGTCTTCTTCTGTGTTTTCTTGCTTTTTCTTTTATTACTCCTGGCTAGTTCTGTTACTTGTATAGAGTCGTCTCCTAATTCCGCACAGCACCTATGTACGGATAGGGTAATTTTAGGTTGACTGAAATCTGATGAGAGGATTATTTGACCACACCAAACTAAGGGTAAACATGTTTTCCTACCCATCAAATGGTGATTTTAGAGTCTTTAATCAGATATATATATCTGTCGCTGTATCGGACTGGTTGTTGCACTGTTGGAAAATGCAGTACACTGTGTCTTTCTGCTTTAGTTGTGATCTATAAAGAGGCAAATTAATGTTTGGCTGGTCCCACAAAGTTCGCGCCAGATTGGTGTTTTAGCCTTCTTATGCAGAAGTGGAGGAACTGTGGTGTTTCTAGTTTAGACGCTGTATACACTATAAATAATAATTGTAGTTACAGTAAAATCTACTGTAGCTTTTAACTTACAGCATCTACTGTAGCTTTACAGCAGATTCTACAGTGCACCTACGATAAACTCTACACCTACAGTAGATTCTACTGTATACTTACAAAAAGACAATGAACTATTTACAGTGTAGAAATATTGAAAGTGAAGGTACTTCACAGAGATTATCAGTAAAGTTGTCTGTTTATGTTACATCAGCGAAAAGCCTTATGCAGCTGTTACAGTATATATATCAGAGCTAATGCCTACCTGATCAAGCTTGACTATCAAAAATACTCCATTAATGCCCAATAAAAAGCCGCCCACATCTTGCAGCTATGTAAGATAAATAAGTCAATTAAGATAATTAGAAATTACTTTTACATTGTGAAAGCAGCAGTGCACTTTACTGATGGCAGGGTCAGATTGCACATTTCATACACATCCATTAAACAACAATAGACCAACGCTATTCATTAAGAAATTGTTTATACAACCTACACACTTATACTTTGAGTCAGACTTGGTTTGGTTGGTTTGGTATTAGTTTATTTATCCTGCATATACAATAGAGCCAGGCTCTGTTTCTGTCATGCAGCTCATGTGCATACTTATTAGATATGTTTTTCATAATAAATATATATTCAATGTACTTGGGGGAATTGTTAACATTTTTTCCAAATGATGTACATAATATACTCATACGTATCCACATCCAAGATGTAACTCAGAGACAAATGCTTATGATCACCAAACTGAGGGAAAAGGGGCTTTTGCATGCTCAATACTGTATTGGGAGGGTGTTGACAATTTCTGCTTATCCATGGAGGGATAGGGTGTTTGTTTAGTGCATGTGCAACCAGAGGATCAACCACTCAACATGAATGAACCACACTTACTATGTCAAAGAGGTAGCTCTGACCCTTAACCCAGCTTTTAATTGCTACATGAAGTATACGTATTCAACATATGGCATGCAAAGCTTTGATTTCATTTGTGGTGTTTGTTTCTTATTTCATCATGCAAGATCTGAATATTTCATCATGCAAGATCTGGTATGACAGTTCTTTAATGAGGTTGTTAATGTTAATGTATAGACAGTCTTATGTTGGACTTGAAGTGGTTTGTTTTATGTTGGGTGTATTTAAAGAATAGGGCCTCTATCAGTTTTACCATTATTGACTGCGGGTATTGAATTAGCACTTTAAATATGCGGTGCCATTTTAGCAAAACACACTACAATTTACTACTGCCCCTGCATAAACTTAATGGTCTAAAATCTGATCCAACACTTTACGAACCATATCTACTTATTATTTGTTCTATTTTCCATATGTAACATTATTCTGAATCTGACCAATCGCGCTGAGACATATATGAGAGTGGTAATCATTCAACAATGATGGGGGAAGGGGACTGAACGATTTCCCCGGATGTCCACTGACCCTGCTTCCTTCCATTTGTAAAAAACATTTCTGACCTCACAATTATTGATATGACTAGAGTAGCTCCCCATATTTAATACATCATTTGGAATAAGACTTGCCTATTCTTTATAGTGGTAGCAGGTCTGTTAATTAGGGCAATAGAAGGCAGCTAGCCACTCCTATCCATCATAGTAGCTGCCATAGAGATAAGTTAATAAACCCTGGTGGTAATCAAATGGAACTGACTGAGGGTTGGGCATTGCTACAGAGAAGGTCGGGCCTCTCAACACATAAACACAGACCATGAAGTGACAGAGAGATGGAGGGAGAGACAGAGAGAGGCAGAGGGAGGTAGAGAGAGAGAGAGAGAGAGGGAGAGAGAGAGGGAGAGACAGAGAGAGACAGACAGAGAGAGACAGACAGACAGAGAGGGAGAGACATAGAGAGACATAGAGAGCCAGAGAAAGAGAGGGAGGCAGAGGGAGGTAGAGAGACAGACAGACAGACAGACAGAGAGGCAGGGACAGAGACAGAGACAGACAGACAGAGACATAGAGAGACAGAGAAAGAGAGGAAGGCAGAGAGAGGCAGATAGAGGCAGAAAGGAAAAGAGAGAGCATGTACCAACATAAAATTATGTGATATCATAAATGTCTGCCAAGTATGCCTATTAAAGAGCCTAGGGTCAACAAAGTCGTATAGAAAGGCTTTTAGGTGGCATCAACTGTTTGATATATACCCCCTCTGTGAAGAACACATCAAACATGGCCGCTGCAGAAATAGGTCAAGATTAGAGAGAATAAGCAGCTCCAAGACATCGGAAGTTTAATCTTTATGTCTAAATTCGGGCAATCTGCGCAGTCACTATAAATGCCTATCTATATGTACACAGGGAAAAGTGAGGGTAAGCCTCCCAGGGTTAGCCTGTCATTCAGTGTTTGGCATTATCTCCACAGTCCAGCATTCCCATACACAGAAAATCTAAATGCCCCAGCCCTTAGTCTGAAGTAGCTATCCAAAGTTAGTCATAGAGGCGTCGGTCAGGCATGGCCAAGTGCCATTCAAAAATGACTATGACAATGCCTTACTCAAAAGGACTTAAAACTCGTTAAAATGGAGAAGACTGAGGTGAGTTTGTCAGTACTGACAGACCTGACAATATTAACCAACCTAGGTTGGTGATATAGGGAGCCAGAAAATGATTAACTTGGTTAGACTACAGTGACTGGAAGACTGGTCGTTTAGGGAGCCACAGAATAGCAGTGTACTCTGAAAGAAGATCATTGTTAATCTGTTGATGCTGATGTCAGTGAAGAAGGACTAGCTCCCGATAGTGACTGTTTTTGGAGCTAGTGCAATGGTCAGGCAGATACTTTTATTTTTACAGAAAGTTAGCAAGCTTGTTTCTGATTGTTATCAATGTTATTCTGAAAGGTAGAAGGCATGTTTAGATAAAACAACTATCGTCACTCTTCCCTGTGATTCCAAGGAGGTCTGGGCTCCTACTTCACTCCTTTTCATATTTATGAACATACTAACTCTCTTGTAGGCTTTCATCTTTCTCTCATATTCCTCTTGTAAATATGCTACGTATTGCAAAGCACGAGGGGTGGGTTTAACACACGGTTAGCAGAGATTATCCGGTATAATTGCCGCCGGCGTGTCGTCCAAGTGGATTATCCTGAACCAAACCATTGTTTCTGTTTGAGATCAGCAATGTTTACCCACGCCTACACAGCACCCCTCACAATTGGGGTGGTAAAATTGATAACGTCTTGTCAGTGGGATTACTGTTTAGACTCGGCGGTTCCAAGGGGTATGCCTCGGTCTAAAAACAATGTGTCTTTGGCAGCGCAACCTCACAGGCCTATATCCAATTCTCAACGAAAATAACTCCAAAAGATAACAAAATAAAACAACAATTCTCAACAGCTATCAGGGGTGTATGCGTGGCAAGCAGTTTCAAAGTGGGGGGGGACAAGGTGGGTTTCTGGCAAATTTTGACCTTCTTTGGCTTGACCTTTTAGGTTTGACCTTTTTTAGGGTTGGTCAAAATTGGTCCCCCTGGTTGCCACGCCCCCTGCTGTTTTTATATACAGGCTATCGCTTTCTCAACCTGTCACTGGAAACAGATCCTATCATTCTTGGCCTCAAGTAATCCTCTTGTCCCGTGAGGTCTATGGTCTGGTTGCATGTTGCCTTTTATACCTCTCCACCCCACCCAAGGAAGTTAAATTGGGTTAAAGGGGAAAGGAGAAAAGCTAATAACAAGAATTGCGGTTGTTGCCGCGTAAAAAATGCCTCAGGCATTTTTATACGCGGCAACAACCGCAATTCTTGCATTCGAAGAAACATAATGTGTACATGGTTGGTATGTTTGAAGGGAACCCATTCAAGACACCAAAAAAGCAGGGCCAGGAAGGGGTTATCAGGGGGAAGGATGATATTACTTCAAATACGGCATTTCCTATGAATTCCTTGGGTCCATGTTAGGGGGCAAGGAAATGTGTGTTGCTAGGCAGATTAACAATTACAATAGATGTTGCTAGGCAACCAGCTGGATTAGCAACAAACCGATAGAACCATTGATGGGTAGCCTATAATCAACTTCAGGACCATGGAAATGTGTGTTGCTAGGCAGATAAACAATTAGAATAGCCGTCACTAGGCAACCAGCTGTTTTAGCAACAAACTGATAGAACCATTGAATTCCTTGGGTCCATATTAGGGGGTGTAGGTATGATTATAATCAACCTCAGGACCATGGAAATGTGTGTTGCTAGGCAGATAAACAATAAGAATAGCCTTTGCTAGGCAACCAGCTGTATTAGCAACGAATGGATAGAGCCATTGAATTCTTTGGGTCCATATTTTTTAGGGGGGGTAGGTATGATTATAATCAATTTCAGGACCATGGAAATGTGTGTTGCTAGGCAGATAAACAATTACAATAGATGTTGCTAGGCAACTAGCTGTATTAGCAACAAAAGGATAGAACCATTGAATTCCTTGGGTCCATATTAGGGGGGGTTAGTATGATTATAATCAACCTCAGGACCATGGAAATGTGTGTTGCTAGGCAGATAAACAATTAGAATAGCCGTTGCTAGGCAACCAGCTGAATTAGCAACAAACCGATAGAACCATTGAATTTCTTGGGTCCATATTAGGGGGGGTAGGTATGATTATAATCAACTTCAGGACCATGGAAATGTGTGTTGCTAGGCAGATAAACAATTAGAATAGCCATTGCTAGGCAACCAGCTGTATTAGCAACAAACTGATAGATCCATTGAATTCCTTGGGTCCATATTAGGGGGGGTAGGTATGATTATAATCATCCTCAGGACCATGGAAATGTGTGTTGCTAGGCAGATAAACAATAAGAATAGTCGTTGCTAGGCAACCAGCTGTATTAGCAACAAACCGATAGAACCATTGAATTCCTTGGGTCCATATTAGGGGGGGTAGGTATGATTATAATCAACTTCAGGACCATGGAAATGTGTGTTGCTAGGCAGATAAACAATTAGAATAGCTGTTGCTAGGCAACCAGCTGTATTAGCAACAAACCGATAGAACCATTGAATTCCTTGGGTCCATATTAGGGGGGGTAGGTATGATTATAATCAACCTTAGGACTATGGAAATGTGTGTTGCTAGGCAGATAAACAATTAGAATAGCCGTTGCTAGGCAACCAGCTGTATTAGCAACAATCAGATAGAACCATTGAATTCCTTGGGTCCATATTAGGGGGTGTAGGTACGATTATAATCAACTTCAGGAACTATCAAAGGTTGATTTATATTATTGTTATCACATAGCATAAATTTGTGTTGTGACACCTTAATCCAAGATGGCGGCACAATCCAAGATGGCGGCGCCCGTTCTGACTTCTGGCAAAGTGCAAACATCATATACCTCGTTCTGGTGGTGCCTGGCGGCACCACCAGGTGGCTACGCCACTTCTTCGGCATAAAAAAAGTTGCATTTATTTCCTCCTCTTGTCTCCCCACCCACACTTTATTACATGTATGTCATGGAACATTTGATCGGACAAGGCCTCTATAAGCTAAGAAGTAGGGGGAACTATACTATATATATACTAGAAAATGTATTCACTTTTGAAATAAAGTGTAATGGAAGTGGCTACCACCTTCTTCCGAGCACTGAACTGACCCAGTAATGAATGGCGCGGTCAGATTGTCAGACGGAGAAGTAGCTCAGTTGGTAGAGCAGCAGGTTACGTGATCTGAGGGTCATGGGTTCGAGTTCCGCTTTCTCCAGATGATTTTTTCCGCGACCGTTACAAAAGCATTGATGTTTCAGTGTGCATGATGCACCAGTGTAACCCTGGAGAGTACTATAATAGAGCAGCATGATGACAAACAAACGTGAGCCTTGAGGCATCACCCAAACAGGTAAAGGTAAACTCTTTATTGGCCACATAGTGCTTTAATGCGCTATGCCCTAATGCGCTATGCCCTGGCAGGTGGCTCTCCAGCAAGTGCTGCATTTGTGCCATGCGATTCAAGTATGAAACTGACTCTGTATGAGGTAAAACACCCTAAAGAGTCGGCACCCATGCAAATATCAGCATCAAACCAATGTCGCCTGAAGCACTCATGTACCAAAGTGCTGGATCCTCATGCTAGAGTATGGCAATGTTGGACAATGGCGAGAGTCTTTTTTCAGCCTGCAAGAGTCCAGCACAGTCAGACTCTTAGAGGTCCAGCAGGGCCAGACTCTCAAGCAATTGTGGGTGAGTAGAGGCTCTAGATGAAGGTCCAGCATGGCCTGACCCTCACTAGAATGGCCATTGACCCATCTTTTATAATCCAGCAGTGTCTGACCCTTGTATGGGAGTGCTATAGGCGACATTGGTTTACGCTGATATTTGCCCGGGTGTAGATAGATAGGCAATGTTTTGTATATAAAAAAGTAAAGTTTTTGTTAATTCCTCTTCTACCTCTAATCAGAACATACACTGTAAATAGTTAGTGTAGGTACACAGAAGAATCTACTGTAGATCTACAGAAGAATCTACTCTTGGATGGATTTACAGTAGAATCTACTATAGATTTACAGTCGATTCTACTGTTTACCTACTGTACACCGACAGTAGAATGTACTGTACACTTACAAAATTGGCAACCTCCTTATTTCAGTGTAGTCTACCGAGAATAAAATAAAATTTTTCACTCTTATCTTTCAGATTTAGCATTGCTCTTTCTTGTAGATAAACTAGATCCCTTGCCAAAAGGATCTAAATATTATACCTTTCTCCCATGCAGTGCCCATATGTAATAACCCTTTGTCAGATCCCTTATCATGTATGAGATCAGCCAGATAAGGGCTACACCCATTTGTATGATGCAAATGCTACCCCTAAGAGTGGGCGTTTAGTTATGATCTGTACCAAAACATTAACATATCATGTTGGTACATTACAGAACCTTGGACAATTACTTGAATAAGAGAATTTCACATAAAGCCTGACACAGTGCAATTTAGGTACAAATAATAGCCTAAATTGCTTATGCTATTACACGTGGTTGTGATGGTATGAGCTCAGCTCGTTTTGACTTTTAATATCATTAGTTTTACTCCATCTATCTCAAAATCGTAACTTTTGTACTGTGTTCTCGGAATATAAAAGCTGCTATTCTGGCGTCAACATAGATTTTCATCTGTAACCTAAACGAGCTCTTGGCCTTTGGCCAGCTCTGTCCCTTAGTTCATCCCTCCCCCACCTCATCCCACACTGAGTACACACGCACAAAGACATGGTGCTCCTGGGTCCCCACTGTTAACCCTCTAATGACTGCATAGTGTTTTAACCCTTTAGGGATGGAATTGCGCTAAAATATGAAATTAGTCATCATGATGCATCAATGTCTCCCCAAGGAGTTACTTGAAGGGGATGCATTGGTGTATCACGCCAATCCTTTGGGAGTGTCTCAACCCCGTAGGGCTGGCGTAATGCTTGAATGCCGCCATATGCCTTCGTTAAAGGATTAAAACTCTAATTAGATTGCTTTAGTCTAAAAGAATCATCAAGGTCTGCATTCAAGCATCATGACCACAGAGGACACATTAAAGCATTTGGCAGCCCATAAAGGGTTAGCCTGCCCTCAGGCTAGTCCCAGGCTTTGGTATAATGTGAATGTGAGCAGAAAAAGCATGCTTCATATGGCATGTGTATCATCCTTTCTATTCTATGGGATGACAGTATACCTGCTTTTCGCGGTATAACCGCCTGATGACACAATCTCTATATAAAGATCTATAACGAATGCGAGTGGAGGCCAGCTTAGGGGCAGCTTGGGGGCAGCTTGGGGCAAGCTTGAAACAACCTGTTGGGGGGGGGACGGCATCACCCATCAAAGTCAATCATCTCTCTGTATGGACTCTTTACATCCACCTGTGGATAATGCATACATGACGATTGTAAACTTATGCAGTTGGATTTGAGTCTTAACCAACAATGAAACGTGTTGAGGACAGTGATGCCTCTGCATGAGATTTGAACCCCTCAGAGAGGCCTTCCGATTACTCTGTCTGTTACAGACTGGTAATAGATCACTGCATGATTGTTTGCATTTAAGTAAAGTTTAGATGTCTTTAAGGGACACTTTAAGCAGCTTTGGGTTCAGTCATGCCATCTGAATTCATTGGAAAGGTCATAGCGGCATTTAGGTGGTTTTAGGTTACATTTATTGAACTTAAATTTATGCTTAAAGTGTTCCCTTCAGCTTATTTGATTTACATAAATGCATTCATGCAGTGAGACTTCATCATGATGTTGGTGCCCCTGTAACAGACCTGCATACAGTGCCCGTGGTGCCCCCTGGTGGATGTAAGATAGAACCACCCTACTGTGTGTATGGCACCTGTTAGTGTTTTACAGCCCCCAGGGCAGGCCTGTTAATCCTTTAGGAACTGTACCATGCTTTAATGCATCATGCTTTAATACATCATACACTTTATTTTCATGATACATGAACGCAGCCCTGGCGAGTAACTACCCGGGGCTGCATTCAAGCATCATGCCGACCCTATGGGGTCAAGACACTTATGAAGGGTTGGCATGATGCACCAATACAGCACCGACGAGTTACTCCCCGGGGCTGCATTGGTGCTTTATGACGACAAATGTCTTCTTTTAGTGACTTGCTGTCCTTAGAGGGTTAAACTGTTAACACCTATAACATAGCTGCAGGCGCTGGAAGTGCTCATTCACTGTGGCTCATGGTGGCCCATGTTAGAGAGGTGAACATGGATACAGTCCATACACACTTCAGCCCCAAAGCTCAAATGGCCACACTTGGCCTTTCAATCTATACTACTGGCTTAAAAAAAGTTTTTCAATTATGAACCAAACAGTGTATAAAGTAAACTACAACAGCAGAATTAGGTACATGCTGTTGTTATTACTTAGAAAGAACAAAGTATCGGATATCATAATATTTCGGCCATGGGTGTGCCTTCATCAAGTGAACTGGTGAATTGGGTACCTAATCTCTATTACCATGACATCCACATGCTTATATATAAGTCAAATAATGTATAAACATGTGTAGTTTATCAGTCAGTAACATATAAAACTGAAGAATACGTCTTTAATTTTTTTTACAATTTTACAAGGGCACCGGCTATGCTAAACCTAATGCATTAATAGATAAATAGTGCCTCAATGTGCCATGGCCTTTGTGGCAGAATGCATGAAGGCAGCTCTGATGGTTCTAATCGCCAGGACGAACCTGTGCTTAATGATAAAGCCCCATGTTGAGCTACACTGAGAAAAATGTGAGCTGGATATATCACCAAAAGCACTCTCCTACAGTCGTCAAGCACGTTGGTGAAGGTCAGACAATGGTGGGTCCGCATTGAGAGGACTTCCCATTTAACCCTTTCCCTGCCGCCTCATTATTGAAAAATTGTTCTTAACCACCGGGGGCATTGCAGATAAATATGTCCTACTAAAACCGGCACTACACTACAGATAGTGCCCTGGTACTGCATATATGCAGTATCGGTTTTTGGGAACTAAAATACAGTACTGCATATATGCAGTATCGGTTTTACAGTGGTACTGCATATATGCAGTATCGGCAGGGAAAGGGTTAAAGATGGGTTTGGAGCTAATTTCGGGTATATTTTTTTTTTGTATCTAAACAAAGTAGTTGTGTTCATGGTGTTCATATATAGGTCGACGCCAAATTAGTTCCTAACCCATGTTTAACGTACATACTCAACATGACTTGAGAGTCTGACAATACTGGACCCTTTTCTGACAATGCTTGACTCTATGGAGCCTGTTTTCCAAGCTGCTGAGTGTGCCCTGGGGGAGTAGGGAGCCACAGGTGAGCACCTCAGCCATCATAAACAGCCTCAGGACCCACTTCCTACATCAGCAAAGGGCACCAGTGTAGATGACACAAACGGGATGTTCCTCACTGAATTCTATGTGGGAGAATTCCAGGGGGGGATGCCCAGACCCTGTCATGACGACCCCGTGGTTAATGATAAAGCTTCACATTGAGCTGCCCCGGGGAGTTGGGAACCAGAGGGGAACACCTAAGCTATTATTAACCGTTTAATGCCTTAATGCATGGGCACAATGTATCAAATCAGCTCTGGTGAGTAACTCGCCAGTGCTGCATTCAAGCATCATGCCGACCCTAGGAGGTTGAGTTGCGACCAAAGGGTCGGCATGATGTACCAATGCAGCCCTGGTTAGTTACTCGCCAGGGCTGCATTGGTACATTATAACGACAAATGTCATCTTTAAGTGACATGCCGTCCTTAAAGAGTTATTTAACAGTGCTATGTAACATGTAGGGCTGCAGGAACACACCCCATTGGTTTCTACACGTGTTGGAGGATTGGGGACCCATGTATCACACTGTGACATAACGCAGCATGACGCAGCATGACACAGCATGACACAACATGACACAGCATCACACACCCGCAGGGGGCACTCAGCCATTGTGTGGCTGATTACACTGCACGAACAGTCTGATGTAAGGAACTTAAAGCAGATATTAAAGTTGATTAATGTCCTTCTTTAGGTAGATACTACAATCTGAAAAAGAGTTAAAGCTGCTTAAAATTGCTTCAGGCATTTAGGAGCAGCTCACTTTACGTTGTGACCATACTCTGATATTAACACTTCTAGAGAGGATTTTTGACCAGTATTGTCCCTATGCTGTACACTCAAAAAGTAAACTTGTCTCCAGACTCGTCAAAGCGACGGTCATAAAATAAAAGAGTCAAAATCTCATCTAATTGACAAGGACTTGGCATGTGCCAGCCCAAAACCTGACATTTGCCAGCTCCAGATCCTATTTGTGGGATGGTAACCTGATAGGTTAGACAACTTTTGACTCGTTTATTTTATGATAGTCACTTCACGAGTCTGGAGACAAGTTTGTTTTTTCAGTGTATAGATGGTGATCCACTGGTAAGAGGTGCACCTTCTTGCAGTTCTCAATGTTCCTTACCCCTGATGATAAGAGAGAACCATTTATCATGCATCATGACAAGAAAAGGCATAGCACATTAAAGAAATGTGTGGTCCTTACAGGGTTTATTGCTTGTATGTCTCATCCCTACGTCTTCTTTCCGGTGGAGATTTCTCTTGTATTCGTAGCGATATATACTTATCTCACTCCCAGTCAGAGGCGTAGGAAGGAAATTGGGGGGGGGGGCACTCCAACCAACTTTAAGCATCGTTTTTTTACCCATGATGTAACATATGTATACACTTGTATTGTATAAACAAGTCGTATTTGAGCCGCCTTTAGTTCTGATTGGGGACCCAGGCCCCTCGCCCTCCTTTTCCTACGCCACTGCCATTGCTGTGTGTGTGTCTGACAGATTTACCATATTTAGCTATGTCTTTGTTTTAACCTTCCTTGACATACAACTAGCTGATACAACATCTACCCCGCTCCCACCTCCACTTATTACCCCCCCCCCCCCTTTGTAATACTTTGAGGCATTACTACTCACTTCCCATAACCACTTCCGACCTCACTGCGCAGGTTCACACACACCACAGACTTCCGGTTCCGCTGTGGGAGTTGTCATAGTGACAGCCCCTATGTCATTATATCACTCCCGCAGGTGTCTGTAGACTTACTTCTATAGACACAGCAGAGACGCTCCTATACGTCATATACCTATAAACATTTACGTCATAGGGTAAAGGCACCCTGAGTCGGACAGACACCTTGAGTCGGACACCATTGACTTTGAATTACATAATCAATATTCATAACTCACATATAATGTCAGCTAAATATGAAAATCCAGGCATTCTTCCTTCTAGCAAACACATCAGACCACATGTAACTCACTTCTAATATTGTTCTATAATTGCTTAAACATGGGGTGTTTTTTGTAATATTCTCAACATGGGAAAATTGGTTTCCTTATTCTGTTTGTTCTGGTTTCCCAATTATAGTTACATAATTCCTAAGCCCAATGATTGAAAAACATCTATTTTTTGTGAGGGTCTATGTCAAAAAACATGAAGGTGTCTGACTTTAGGTGCAGTTTAACCTTTTAAAACAGACATATCAGATGCAGATTAATTTATACTTAAATGATCTAATTTCCTTGCAAATCTCTCAGGAATAGAAGCTAAACTAAAGGTGATCATCTCTCCATTGCCCAGGAGCGTCCGAAATGGGTGCCTTTACCCTATACTTGTACGTCACATGGCAAACCCTGGTGGTAGAGGGTTGAATAAGGAGGTCCAGTGAGTCAGATACCTGTAGACCCACATTTGGGGTTTTTGTGAAGTCTACTTTTGTGGATTCCCTCTCATGTTACTGAAACTTCTCTATGGAACTAGACTTGTGGTTTCTCCACTCCATCAACCTTATTGAGATAAACTCGAAAAAGGGAAACTTTTTAGATATGAGAGAAAGGGAACTTTTAGATATGAGA
Organism: Harmothoe impar; assembly: GCA_947462335.1. Lineage (NCBI taxonomy): Eukaryota > Metazoa > Annelida > Polychaeta > Phyllodocida > Polynoidae > Harmothoe > Harmothoe impar. The sequence goes on along the minus strand of OX381720.1, from coordinate 4,577,495 downwards.
AAAATGGAAATGAAGTGAGAGGATAAAAAAGTCATGTACGCCAGTCCTGACTGCAATACTGCACCGGCGAGTTACTCGTCAGGGCTGAATTCCTGTATCATGAGGAGCATACAGGGGTTGAGACACTCATCCTCAGAAAAGCGAGCGTCATTGTCGCCAAAAGCACTCTCACCTGAAAGTCTGGCACTGCCTGGCTTTCAGGTGAGAGTGCTTTCGGCCACAGTGACGCTCATTTTTCCGAGCGTGCTCCTCGCCAGTATGATGTATCAATAAAGGGCTGCCAAGTTACTCCCGCTCGCTACATTTGTGTCTTATGGTAAAAAGAATTAGCCTTTGGGTATGACCCTCTTCTTAAAGGGTTAAATGCCTGTAGCATGTAAGTGTGAGTAACCACGCCACTTACTGTTCACTACCTAACCCTGTCCCAACACGTAACCGTAATGACCCTGTCCATGCACTGCCCCAGGCTGTGTGTGGGTAGCCACCTGTGGCCTTTATATTATAGAACAAAGAAAACTATAACACCCCTACCCAGTAGACACAGCACATTGATAACTGATTGTTGATTCAATGTGGATTCAAATTATTGAACTGGATGTTGTACCCACTTGGTGGCAACATTGTTATGATGGGACACGATGACTTTGAGTCGTCATATCATATGTCCCGTCATGTCTCAATAGTTCTGTCCGCTCATCTCTTTGACATTGTGTAATATGTGTAAGATATACCATGCAACACCAACATCACATTTTTCTGGAAAGTGAATACTTTATAATCAATACACACATTCTGATAGATGAGAGTTGTTTATAAGAAGCCTGCTTTTAAATGTGAAACATAGGCGTTGCAGTCAAAATCTGTAACCTTCAATATTGCCAGATAAATTGATAGTCTAGATGAACTGAAGGGGCCACTTTGATGGTCCCTACCCTATACTGCCCTCACCTATATATGACCCTGCCTGCAGACCTTCCTAATAAGCACCACACACCTCCCCACACCTCCCCCACCCTCCTGTCCCTTCATACCATAAAACCAATTCCCGCTGTCACCCCTTTACAGCCCCACCACTCCCCACCCCTTATATCAACTCAGGCCACATCCCGACGTCTGACCAGACCCCTCTGTCCTGAGATCATTCCGCAGAAAGGCTCTGGTGACTACAGCCATGACCGTTAACTTGGATTTTGCAGGGTTCCGGCAATTCCTGCTAGTTGGTTGGAACCAGTGAACATGAACCAGAATGTATGACACTTCACTGATTCCATGCTAACCACAAGGACTGCCTAAACCCAGCAAAAACTCAAATCCATGTCATTATTGGTGTTTACAAGTGCCATTCAGTGCCAGAATAGCGTGTGGGAAAAGTGTACTCTGCCAGTTGCTCTGGTCTCTTCAGTTGCATGCCTTACTTGAAGCCACCGGGTTCACAAACTGGACCTCTATTATCAGTCTATACTGTTCTTCGAGGTGAAAGGGCCTTTACACATGTAAACAGGCAATAGCTGCCAATGGTCACTTTACAAGGTGTACTACATGTTTTAATAATGTGTACATGGAGCTGGTTGCACTTCATCAAGTGATTCCTTGTATGGCTCTAGACCCCTACATTTGATATGGCGACATGGGCATTTCTTAAAATCGACATGCGACATGAGGCCTAGTGACATGCGACCTGAGGCTTAAAAAGATAGTTACATGGGACATGGACTGTTCTTAAAATCGACATGGGACATGAGCATTATTAAGCCACATAGACATGCGACATGGTCATTTCTCAAAATCGACATTCGATATGGGGACCCCCCCCATCAAGGGCCCCCCTTGTGTGCTGATGGATCCAGACTGTAGCCAGCGCCGTGCAATGCGAGATGTAATCTTTTTTTTATATGTATGGGGGAGGGGGGGGGGGGGTGGATGAGGCACCAAAGCCGGATCGCACAAAGGTCTGAGCATTTTGTCGTAGTGGGAATCCTATAGGAGGGTCTGAAGGCATGGACTACAAGGGCAATTTTGAAAATGTTGACAACATTTGAGGCACTTTAAAGCCAATTCATGTGACTGCAGATGGGTCAAAAGCGACCTGGCGACCTGGGTCATCTTGAAGGCGACTTTAGACCTAAGGCAATAATGTAAGCAACCTGGCGACTTTTGGACAAAGGTAACTATATAGGTTAAAGTGTCCAAAAAGCGACTTTTCAACCCGGACCCCTTGATTTTGGCGACTTTGAGCCTCAGCGGGGGACCCCTCTGCACCCCCAATCATGGCAAAATGGAGTGGCCAAAAGATACTCTGGCCTTCCCCATATCTAGGAGTGGAGAGGGGGCATGATATGGCCCCTCCTGTTCGATACCCTTGATAAAATTCAGGCAGGATGAGCTCAAAAAGTCCAAGTGGGTTGGAGCAGAACCAGCAGGAGCGGTGCTTGGAGAGTCCCGTCCCACCCCCATATTTGGCGTCCTGCCCGCTCCCAGCGTCCCTCGCTGAGCACGTGACCGCCAGCACGGTGTACTTCCGGTGTGGCAGGTGGCTCCCCCTGGAGGGGCCCCGGCGTACTTGGCACCGGGGCAGAGGACATCCAGGTCTATCGGTGTGGGGGGGGGGGAGGGGTCAGTGTGGTTTTGGGATTAGTAGGGGGGGGCGGCTGGGGGTGAGTTATAACCAATTTCCATCAGGGCTAAACAATGGTACAGAAGTGTATGTTATTCATGCTGATATGAAACGCCCCTGTGAGAGCTTCCTTGATGAATCTGTTTCCTGTTTTGTCAGATGTCCTGCGTCATACCTACAGAACCTAAGCATCCTCTTATTTTATGTAGTTTACCTATAGCACTATTCTAGACAAGTGGCATTTTAGTGATGATATTGAACATTTATAGTGTGATCATAGATCATACAATCAGAACACGGTTTACCTTAGGTCTATATGTACCGCTGCCTTTAGAGTGAGGAGGTCTATAGGTGGGTGGTGGATGTGACTATCCTACACATGTCCCATCCCTTTGATGCCTGTAGCCTCCCCGGGGGCTGTCGGCCTGACGCCCCCGCTCCTCTGGTGGGCACACACACCGGTAAATACTGGACCTCGTTTAGCAACAAACACTTGTATAAGTCCAAAAATACCCCTATCAAAACACTGTAGGGACACTAACATGGCCTTAGAAAAGCCATGAGTAATGCATAATCCTGATGAATAGTATTGGCCAAGTATTTTTATTGCATGTAGAGAAACAAAGTTACTATGTTTTTCCATGATGACGTCAGTAAAATAGCTATGAAAGCAAGATTTAAATATTGGTTTTAAATAATTATAATCTATCAATAATTACATGCACTAAGCACAGAGAACAATTCTAATCAGTCTGAATGACAGGTTTCTCCACTTGTGGTGCCTTGGATCATATCACACTTGGCTCTGCCTCACGTGATATGACCCAAGGTACCACGCGTGGAGAAACTTGTCATTCAGAGAGATAATCGTAGATCTCTCTCTATAAATGTAGCAAACACGTTCCGGGTTTTTGAGGTTCAGGTTGGACATTGGATATTGATTCTAAATTATTAAAGAGTTGAAAACGATACTTGATTATTGTGACAATAAAGATATGTCATAAGGGATATATAGTGAGATCATTGATACCCAGCATATTAATCTACATGTATTGCCATGACAGGGTTTAGGACAACTGAACAGTGAGTGAAACCAGAACCTAAACTGATGAGAAGAGGCTCTCTAGCTATTTGCTGCTAAGACAGGGTGCCTATTGGCTGTTCAGTTGACACTCATGTAAATTAGATTACAAGAGACACAGATGTCCAAGGTAGTTCTGTCTATTGTACAATACTGAGGCAGACTTGTCTCTCCTCAGGGGGATTCATTCCTCACACCCCCTTTACAGCATCATACACGAGTCTATAGGTCAAGCACACTAACTGTATGTGGTGCATCTCATGTCTGACTACACTCTAAGACAGGTGTGTTACGTTTACACAGTTTTCAACGCCCTATTTTGAAGCCAGTTTTAACTCATTTTCTTTTGTAACACACTACACACTTTCTTCCAAAAGTGTGTTGATCTTAAAGGCCCAGCGCTCCTATATATAGAGCTGAGTACCTGTCCCGACTACACCCTGATTGTTACTGGACGTGCAGTAAGAACTGCGGGTTTAAAAGTGTCTTGGCATACTCACTCAACTGGGTCCTGTAGTTGATGGTGCCACTGGTGCTGCCCTGTCAGACTGTAGGAGGTGCACTCATAGGCTCAATGATTGACCCCCAAACTAACAGGTCAGAGGTTAGTATGATTCCCAATTACTATAAGGGAAGGGTGGGGGAGGGGTGTAGAGTACCTACACCCAACAGTCTGCACCTGTCTGGCCCCAAATGTGTAAACAGGTAGGCACTATAGTGACTGAGAGCTTTTTCGCATAGGGAGCCAAAGAATATCAGTGAGGAGCCCTATACACTGAAGGCCCTCTGGGGTGTGGCGGCGGCCCGCAGGTGCAGGTAGTCACACTGTACACGTTTCACAGCATGGGACAATACACTCCTGAAAGGCTGTACATTATACACCAACGCAGAAAGTTACTTGCCAATTCTACTTTGGTGCATCATGACGACATATTAACATGATGCATTGAAGCATCATACCTACAGAACCTTAGCACTTTCATATTTTGATGAATAAAGAATTTTCTCAATAAATATAATCTCTCTTTCTCTAAACTTGTATATGCCTCAGGTAGAAGATGATCCATCATGGCTATATCTGAATGGAACCCATCTGCCATTCACACCAAACCAAAAGCATTATTCAGAAAAAGTTTCGGCTCTCTAACAACAAGTCTCACACTCTGCTCCAACAGCCATATCCGACAAGCGGTCGGTTCATATAACAAGTCAGGTCTCACTTCTATCAGCCCAATACCTTCCTGCATGCCATCTCCCTCACCTCTGTGGTCATATTTTATTCACCAGGACCATCACTCATTGTCCTTACCCCTGCAGAAGTAGCACTTCATCCATAACGGTTTACTAGCAGGATGTCGCCGAGTCGACTCCGCGTCTCCCTATTGTGACGACAGATGCGTCTTGTATGGGTAATGAAGATAACCTCTCTCAGAGGCCATCCATGCACTTTGTGATACATTGCCACTGTACCTGTATCTATCACTGACCTTTAAATGTTGTCAATTATTAAGGGAAAAAACAGGATCCAATTGTAGTGCAAGAGAATTCAGCTAGTTTATTCCAAACTCATTTAGGCTCTATTAAAAAAAAGGCTAAAACCTGATCATAATGTCGATATACTTTCACAGAGGCCTCGAACGATACTTTCGATTTACATTTTTCTTAATAGGCTTCAGTAATGCCTAGAAACTAAAGTTGGATAACATGTTTTAGGGTCAGCCCTGTTTTGTCTTGCTAAGTAGGGTAGATGACCCGAAATACACATTTTCTTGCCCTGCCACCTATTCAATCACTTCTAGATTGTGCTCTAAGCCTTCTTATTCAACTTTCTTATCATGTCTTACAGCAATGTGTTCATTATATTTTCATTGAATTAGTGTATCCTATATTGTCCAATGAATACTGATCATGAAATGATTAACAATAACATGATTGACTTATAAATATTCAGACCCACATTTTCTGGGCATCCCTTCAATCTGCCATTTTCTGCCTGGGGCCTTATACTAAGAAATCAATAGAAGAGCCCCTCAACCCTTTAAGGATGGCATAATGCATTAATGCATCATAACCTTGGTCGTCATGATGCGTGAGCAACTTGCCAGTGCTGCATTCAAGCATCATGCTGACTCTATGGGGTTGAGACACTCCCGAACGGTTGGCATGATGCACCAATGCAGCACCAGCGAGTTGCATTGGTGCATCATGACGACAAATGTCACCTTTTAGCAACATCTGTCCTTAGAGAGTTAACTGCTTAATTTGGTGTCCAGTCAGTTAGTGCTGTCTCATACATGATTCACGGCAGGGGGCATTAAACTGACAATTAACCCAAATAGTCTGGGAGTCTCAGGGGTCACTGTACTTTAGCAGATGAAGTGAGCTCCCTGCTTACTGCCCACCTCAGAGTTGAAACCTTCATTGTGTAAATTTGAGTTGTCAATCAAAATTAAATATTCTCACATTTCTAGTAGCATTTGTTTTCATTGGAAAGCCCGGGCGTTACTATGCTCCAACGGGCACATGCCCCCAATTAAAAAAAATGCTGGCTCCTCCAGGGGGTGGGGGGCTGATTTTTTCTTTTTACCCATCCAAGAAAAATTTCACCTGCCCTGTTGTTAGAAAATAATTGCTTCCTTAGGAAAAGTTAAATGAGGAAACAAAACTCTGAAACTATGCATGTATATTCGATTAGTTCTAACAGCTGTATAGCCTATTTCATGTAGCCATCATATATATGATTAATTAGAAGAAGAAAAGATGCCGTGTGAAAAGTTAAAGGATGAATTCAAAGCCGGGTTTCAAGACTACTATAGGTTTAAATGGTATACCCTACTTTCCCTAAAAGGCTGCAATCATCTTGATAAAACAGCATTCCAGCACAGACCTCTAGATGTATTACACTGACCAATAGTGCATCTTCTGCATCCACCTGAGTGCCTTGAGTCTTGCTACGGTGTACTCGCTGCTAACTTGAAAAGGGGAATTATCTTACCAAGGTGGCTCCAACACTGTGTTCACAATCAACCTGCAAAGAGATTATCCTTATGACGTCACAGGGGTAGACCCTAAAAGCTGCAATCACAGAGCTTTGAAAAACTCTGTAAATACATCATGAATGATTTATCTGAAATACGTTTTATCTAGGACATATAACCAATGTGTTACTTTTTCTTGCAGGGCCCCGGTTGTGATAGCAATGTGTGTAAGGGGTCGCTCATGGCGCAGACCCCGCCACGGGCCCCTGGGGAACCCCGCTCACAGGACGAACTACGGGCCCAGGCTAAGGACTTTATTGAGCAATACTACACATCCATCAAAAGGTGGGTGGCCCTGTGTGTTTTACTGTAGTGGGGTTTATTGAGATGTATCTGGGTGACTCCCAATCAGGTGAGTGGCTGTATGCTGATATTCTTTTGCTCTCTATATGACCAATCTTTCAGTCACTATAGCCTAGCCAAGTTTTTGATTTTTTGCAGCCTTTATGACCAACCTAGGTTAGTTAATATTGTCAGGTTGGTCAGTACTTAAAATAGTCTAATTAAATGATGGATTAAATATGGGGAACTACTCTAGTCAAATCAATAATTGTGAAGTCAGAAATGTGTGAGTTTTAACAACAGAAGGGATTGGGATCAGTTAAGTAAATGTGTTAGTGAAGTGTGGGATCAAATGTTTAGCGCATGTTTAGAGCATAGAGCAAGGTCTGTACAGGGAGAACAGTGTATTATAAGCATGTTGTTTTGTGTGCTAAAATGGCACCACATATTTAAAATGCTAATTCAATACTCACAATCAGTAATGTTAAACTAATAGAGGTCCTATTCCACACATCATAAAACAAACCACTTCAAGTCCTACATCAGACTGTCTTTACATTAACATCGACAACCCCATTAAAAAACTGTCATACCAGACCTTGCATGATGAAGTATTCACAAGAAACAAACACCACAAATGAAATCAAAGCTTTGCCTGCCATATGTTGACTAAGTATACCTAATGTTGCAATTAAAAGCTGGGTTAAGGGTCAGAGCTACCTCATTGACATAGTTAGTGTGGCTCATTTCTTGTTAGATAGTTGTATATTCTGATTGCACATGCACTAAACAAACACCCTATCCCTCCATGGATAAGCAGAAATTGTCAACACCCTCCCAATAGAGTATTGGGCATGAGAAACCCTTTTCCCATCAATTGGGTGAGCTTAATTTTGGTCTCCTAATTACAAGTTTGATGCAAAGTGCATAGATGGTATGAACAATTACTTAATGAATAATGTTGTTCTATTCTTGTTTAATGGATTCGGATAAAGGGCACAATGTGATTTTGCTATCAGTAAAATGCATAACTACTTGCAGAATATAAATATAGCTTAATTATCCTACGGTTTGATCGGGTAGGAACAAGCTCTGATATACTGTAACAGCTGCATGAGGCTTTTTGTTGGCGTAATGTAAATCAAAAGGCTAATTTTATGTTTAATATCCCATCGCTTTTGCTTTCAATATTTCCCTACTGTAAATATTTGGTTGCTTTCTGTAGGTATATAGTTGAATCTACTGTAGGTGTACAGTTTATTGTAAGTGCAGAGTAGAATATGATGTAAAGCTACAGTAGATTTACTGTGTACCTACTCTTCCTTCTTACAGTGTACCATTGTACATGTGCACAGACTACAACTATATTAGGTGCATAGGTTCCAATAGATATTTGTAGATTCTGCCACGGAAAGAAGGCGGTATTTTCTCTTATCATTATAGAGTGTTGACCCATGATGCTGCCCTCACTGATAATCAAAATGCTCCAGTCCTTAATAGTATGTAGTGGCTATCTTAAAATAGTTATAGGGACATTGGTCAGGCATGACCAAGTGCTATTCAAAAATGACTGAAGCAAAATAACATATGACTAATGCCTTACTTAAAAGGGATTAGCCGTATACTCATTGAAATGGAGAAGACTAAGGTCAGTTGCTTAGTACTGACCAACCTGACATTATCAGGCTGTGTCTCACGGCCTTGGGACAATGTTTTTGTCTCTGACCGGGTGCCGTCTCTGACCAGGTGCCGTCTCTGACCGGGTGCCGTCTCTGACCGGCTTGGCTTGATAAGGTCAAAATACTAACAGCAGGAGGCTAATTATAATTATAACTGATTATATAACAACCGCCATAACAATTTTCCAAATCCTTATATATATATATATGAGTATAATTCTTTTTAAAACACCTTTTTCTGACGCCTGGTCAGAGACGGCACCCAGTCAGAGACGGCACCTGGTCAGAGACGGCACCATATCAGAGACAAAAACATTGTCCCAAGGTCGTGAGACACAGCCATCAACTAACCTAGGTTGATCATAGAAGGAGCCAGAAAATGTGTAACTACGTTAATCACTAGTGACTGAGTTGTTAGCCAGTACTGCATGACTAAGGTCAGAATATCAGGCTGTGTCTTACGACCTTGGGCCAATGTTTTTGTCTTGACCGGGTGCCGTCTCTGACCAGGTGCCGTCTCTGACCAGGTGCCGTCTCTGACCGGCTTGGCTTGATAAGGTCAAAATACCAACAGCAGGAGGCTAATTATGATTATGATTATAAATATATAACAAAGGCCATAACGTTTTTACAAATCCTTATATATATATGTATATAATTATTTTTAAAACACCTTTTTTTTACACCTGGTCAGAGACCGCACCTGGTCAGAGATGGCACCTGGTCAGAGACGGCACCCGATCAGAGACAAAAACATTGGCCCAAGGTTGTGAGACACAGCCATCAGTGCACTCCGTAAACCCTTTAAGTGCTGCATCTTCCGTTATCATAATGCTCTGAAAGGTGTACTTGGCAGGCCTGCATTAATGAATCATACAGAACCCTCGGGATCTTTGGCTTTATTGGGTGTGTCGACCAAGTCCATTCGGCATGATGCTTAAAACACAGCTGAGGCCACATTCTTGCATCATGGTGACAATGGTGCATTAAAGCGCTATGCTGCTGATGTATTTCACCTTCTCTATACTGCATATCACGGGTCAGGGGAACCAATAGATTTTATTTCTCATGGCTATTATGCAAGTTCCATGTATGCTACAGCTAAAACTACCCTCACCTGAGAGTCAGGCAGGTGAGGGTAGTTTTAGCGACAATGACTCTCACTTTTCTGTGTGTGTAGCTAGTTAGTGATAAGAAGACCAATTAGTATTTACATGGCATCACTGTAGTTTTCTACAAGGCTTAATTGTTAACTGAAAGGAAAGCTGTATTCAGTAGTAGCTTCTGGTTGACAGATACATCACTGCTATTTCATTTTGCAGTGATTCACTGTGTCATTCACGGTGATTCAATGCAGAAATAGTCTTAGTACCAGTAAACCAGGGCATTGCATGATGTAACATTTGGGAAAACGTCCCTCCATGCAATGGGTGTTCGGTTATGGTGGTTACCTGAGCCACAGAGTCTCATTGTGGAGCCACTCATTATCAATACGACTAAGTTAATCGTGCAATTATCAATTATGCCGGTGAATCGGCGGCTTTAACGCCGTAGCTCCCACCTTCCCGCATACATTCATCTACCAGTGGTACTGTCAGTAGGCAGGTACAATAGGCCCTGGCTTTATTACGCTTGCACTGATTGGCTAAGAGGTAACACGTGACTCTAACAATGGCCGCCAGCTCAGAACTACTTAGAATGACATAAAGTTTGCACCCAGTGTGTGGGAGGATGAGCTACATTCGGGCAACACCTTCATACATTAAGTAGAGGCTGTTACTCCCACTATTTTTGTAATTTGTCTCTGATGTCGGTCAGCCTGGGATATACTGCTTCATGCTGTTGGGTAGGACAAGAAACGTTGTCAATACCAGGCAGACAGATGCAGACACAGACTTACAAAGGGAGATAGAGACTTATAAGACATGCTGAAACAGAGTGGCTGCATTCAGGATCTGAGCTAAATCCGCTGGTGACCGGATGTAGTATTCCAGGTCTGATTGAATCCTGGCAGCTATGTTTGATGTTCAATGTCTTGGGCCATCTGCTGACGTAAGATTATCCAAATATTGAATGAGTTTGTGCATTTAATACTTAGTTTAAAAAAAATGTCTTTTTACACTAGTATGTTTCATTTATCATTTATCCTGCCATTGAGAAGGCACCAGCGCCTATTTCTTACAACATTGACATTGTCTAGTCAATCTGCCGTCGATTCAATCTTGTATGGGCTTTTAGACATCAATTTATTTTCTATTGTGCCACAAACACAAAGTAGCAGTAGCGGTTATGGTTGGGTATGTGGGTTATGTTCTTTGAAGCATCTTTTGCTTTTGTAAAGCTCCTTACATAGACCTTCTGAAAGTAAATGAAGGTTTTAATTTTGTTTGAGGAAGTTGAACCACCAACCTGTTTACAAGCATGCACAGAGCATGTCACACCACAATATCACCACTGTACACATTCGCCAAAAAAACTCAGAAACAACCCGCGGCTTATTGTGATAAAATAGGGTAACAAATCGTCCCCCCTCTCACCTGAATACCGGTGAGCGGTCGGCTCTAGTCCCACCTGGGCGGCATTGTCCCCCTGTCACAGGCACCAAGTTGTAGTAATGGCAGCCCCCATATACACAGCCCCCATACACTATTAACGGGTATATGCTTCATGCAGCGCTCTGCATTGTGCAGTGGCTACCAGTTAACCCTTTAAGGGCTGCATAACACTTTAATGCATTCTGCTCCTTATCGTAATTGCACCCTCTATCGGTCATGCAGCCCTGGTGGTTAACTCACCAGTGCTGCATTTATACATCATGCCGACCCTTCAGGAGTGTATCAAACCTTGTAAGGCCGTCATGGTGCATGTATACACCACTGGTTAGTCACTCACAAGGGCTGCATAATGCATCATGGCGACCAAAAATAACACATTAATGTACTATGTGGCCCTTGCAGGGTTCAGGGTATATTTCATGCAGAGGCCTGCATTGTTCAGGCAGCACCATTAGTGGTAGATAGAGATGTCATTGTGGCCGCATTAACACTGGCTACAATGGGGACTTTGTGTCAGACTGAAGTCAGCCATGATGAGCTACATGATGAACTACACAGGGATGGCTGCATGTTTCAGGGGTGCACAGGCTGGGCTGTTATGGGTGTATTATTCTTTTATTAAATACGACAGTACCATTGATTTAACCAAGCAGCACTGTATTCACCCCCCTGTGAAATAACCCGTGGTCGTATTTCATGGCCCTGTGACGTCATCAAAATGGTCGGTTGTTTACATTCAAATGGCGTCGGAAAAGGCTATGTCAGATAAATCAGGCCCTTACACCTTATGATGATTTAATTTGAATCGAAAAGCATAAGAAATAAACACAAAGGCACACTTGTTTTAGTTAAGATGATTGGGTTGTTTCACTTGTTGAATGTCAGGCTTCGTGAAATAACCAAGTCAACAGACTTAAACTTGTGAACCTTTGTCTATGTAGTACATGGCGATGGGGGTAAGTAGGAGGCACCGCTATAACATCCACTGCATGAATGTTTGCATTTAGGCAAATTTAAGATGCAGACATTAAAGTAGTTTTAAGTGGCATTTCCCCAAATTAAATGTGAATAGAGTGTTACTGAATATTTAATTTACTTAAATGCAAAGATTCATGCAGATATCTCCACCAGCTTATCTCATGGTACTTCAATGCACTATATGAGCTATGTCCTTTATCCTTTGTGACGCATTCATGAATGCAACCATGGCACGTAACCTGCCAGTCATTCATTCTCTGATTCTTGCATCATGCTAACACTCTGGGATTTATAGCTTCCGGAGCGTTGGCATGATACATGAATGCATCAATTAAGGGCAGGTCTTGAATAAGAGTAAAGAGTAAATAAGGGTCTTGAAATGAAAATATAGACCAAATTTCGTATTTTTAAATAAGTGTCGAAATCGCAGAAACACAGGGCAAAAGGGACCAACGAAATTCATTACAATAACATCTTGCGATTTTACTGGTGAGCAAAGTCAGGTCGAGGAAGATATTTAAATGCGATAATATGTAGACTCAGCCAGACTCAGGATATTATACAACATCTGTTTCCCCTAACATGGTGGCGGTTTTCTATCGCTTTCATGTAAGCATTGAGCAATTGTACACTCCAATAGACAACATTAGTGCAGCGGTAACCTGATTGACCTACAATGGAGGCAGAAGAATTACTTACAATTCATTCATCCACTATACCCCGCCTGATTGTCGCTCATTATCCACGACCACTGAGAGGGAATCATCTCAATTATAGCCACCTCGCCCACAGGAAAACTGTCGGCGGAAGCCAGAGAGGGCGCTCCAGGATTTGTCTCACCAGATTGGGCCAATGCGAGAGTCTTTGACCAGGTGCCATCTTTGACCAAGTGCCATCTTTAACTGGCTTCACAGAAAACGGTTTATTTAGTAGATGAAGACATAAACGGGCTAAAAAAGGTTGATGGATATTATAACACTTTAAATTATTAATTTTATTTGACCTAAATATCTATATGCCCTATATATATATATATAAACCATTTTCTACCAAGCCAGGCAAAGATGGCACCCGATCAAAGATGGCACCCGGTCAAAGACCTTCACATTGCCCTGATCTGGTGAGACACAGCATTCAGTGCCTGGCTACAGACTGTCACAGGGTACACACGTGTAGCGGATGAATTATCAACCAACGAGATAACTCCCTGCATTCATTGCAGAATTCTTAGGGTGCATTATGTACAACTAGCACACATTGTGATAGCCGTTATCAGTCCTTATCTTGCTGGTACCAGATCAAGCAATTTTCACGCATATTGGGGGTCCCGATACCTAGGTATAGCAATCTAAATTGTAAGTAGCTATGGTACAAGATAGTAGCTGTATAAGTGTTATAAGCCGATGACAAGGTGATTGTCCAAGGCACCAGCCGAAGATTTATCAAGTTGCTAACGTTATTATCATCTGAAAGTAGGAGAGGGTGTTCATTGACATACGGCCCTCTATGTGACTTACAATCAGGCCATTTCTTTTGTTGTCGCAGCCATCTGTGGTGTATATAACCATATAAACGAGAAGAATCTATAATTATCTAGCCTGAGGTACAGCTCAAGTCTCATTCAGAACGAGATGAAGTGAGATTTGCCGTGATTTGAGCAGCCAATCAGACTGCGGCGGTGTGGTGGCGCCGTCTGGTGGGTTGTGAGGTCACTAAGGACAAATGGTGGGGGGAAGACGTACCGCGCTCATTAAGGACTCACAATGCTGATTACTGTAACCTCAGTAGGAATCCACTTAGCCCTTTAAAGGCAGCATGCTACTTTAGTGCACTATTTTATTTGGTTTTCATGATGATGCATGTATGCTTCCATTCAAAATAGCTAGCAAGTGATGCACTTCAGTAGCATGCCAATTCTCTGGAGTTGATGCACTCGCGTGCAGTTGGCATGATGCATGATTAATGTAACTCTGGTGACTGCATTCATGACAAAATATAAAAGGGCATATTGCATTTCCACACTATGCTTTTGATGAAGGGCCAGCAGATATTGTGGAGCAAGACAAATAAGACATAGTCATATCACAGTGGGATTTGATGAAAATGAAGGAAAAAACAGCTAACTTTGATATCACATAACGTTACTGGGCATGAGGTCAGAGGCCATCGAGCATGGCTTGGAGGGATAGCTCTCACAGATGGGAGGATAAACGTGTAGAGCGTTATCTAAATCAGACTATTAAAATGATCTTATTCGTCTTAACTTTAATGGGGGTCTCTGCCCCCAACCCCCGTTTTTTTCTTCTTTTTCTTCTATTTCAATCCTATCTTAAACTCTCTTAATCCCATCGTAACACTTATCTTACACTATCTTAAAAGTATTTTTTGTATGGCTTTTCTTGTAAGCCAAGGGAATATACTGACAGTGTCTCAATACAAAACACCGCTGCCCCAAAATAAGGCACTGAATTAAGATATTAAGATTTAATATTAAGATAACGCTCTAAACGATTGTCCTCTCACCTGGGATAGCTATCCCGTATTTGCATGGAGCATGGCTTAGAGGGATGTACGGAGCTGCATTCTCTAAGAACATGGGGATGGCTGTATCAGCATCTGGTCTGCTGCTCAGTCAATCAGCGTTGAGTCTTTTGTAAACTCAGAACAAAGCAATGGAACCAAAGCAGTCACATACTCTGAGGAATGCGTTATCTTTGTGACAATGTAACTTATAGCGTTCATCTTACTATGACGCTGTTGGATGCTGTTGGACGCTGTTGGAAGCTGTTGGACGCGGTTAGACGCTATGAAATTTCGCTCAAAGGCAGAAACAACCTTTACGTCAATGCCCTCTGAAGTGCATGTATTATTGCCCACCGCATTATCTCTCGATCTTACTATGAAGCTATTTGTTATAGGTAGTTCTTGTACATTCCGTGTTCTTCTTAGATATTGGCCAGACTTGCAGTACATGCCGTATGTTCAACTATAGTGCATGCTGGCAGGAAAGTCGATCCAACATCGCCAAGGGAGAGGTCATTTTTGGGAATAGGGGGCTAGATGAATCCCCTTTAAAGTGCATGGATTATTGCCCCCCCCTCCCCCCCCCCCCCCAATAGCAAATTATTGCCCCCCCCTCCCCACACACACACACCAAAGGCAAATGTTTTCATCCCACCATACTAGGCCCATTTTTGAAAAGGTTGTAGGAAGACTTCAGTCATTGTAAAGTGAATTCCGCATTGCCTTGCGTCACTCAATGCTGAGTTCTGGAGCAAAAATCCATTCTTGCCTGATTCCCCGTTAATTGGATTGTTAGTTCTGAACCCTCCCAAGGGAATCATTTGTTTTTGCGAAGTGACTCCATCTGTCCATGTCTTGATGAAATGACCTGGAATATGATATTAAGACTGAATGCCCTCAGAGGAAGTACCGAGCCACCCCAGATCTCTTGGTGAAAAAAATAACTGATACAATTAGGTTTTATGGACCTAAACATGTAAGATCATGTTAATTCAACCATGCTGCAATAACCTACTGCTATATATCTGGTGATCATTATAATAATGTTACAGCCACACTGTATAGGAATTCTTCCATGTGTCTGCCATATTTTGGAGATTTTGTGCATCCGTGCATTCTATGTTAAATTTCACCATAGCCACCATAACGTAGACTGGCAAACAGAGTCTGGCGGGTCTGTATATATCATATATCTTGCATTTCAATATAAGGGGCGCTGAAATTGGACCCTCCTCTGGACGATCCTTGTTATTCTGTGTACCCCACACAGAGAAAAAATAACATAGTCAAAAGGGAGTTCAGGTTGCCTCCAGAATGACTTTCCTATTTAAAACCGCAGATCTTACTGCACGTCCAGTAACAGTCAGAGTGCAGTCGGGACAGGTGCTCAGCTCTATATATAGGGACGCTGGGCCTTTAAGGGATCCCAGGGTTCTCCAGATGACTCCCTGGCTGACCTAAGGAGTTACCTAGGGGATTTCATAGTACCTGGGCTCCCCTGAAGAGGGGAGTCATTCTGAAGGCAACCTGACTCCCTTTTGACGCTGCTTCCTTTCTCTGTGCACATGGCGTGTATCTATATGTACATGGAGTCTGGGAGTGGAGGATCACTTTCCTGCTTGCATGACCACCCCAGCCCACATCCTGCCTCACAGTCCCCTCCTCCCTCCTAACCATCAAGCCAATACCACTCTCATCCCACCCAACACAACAAGAAGTGTGTTTTAGATTACCCTTAAATAGTGTTTAAAGAAACATCTATCTTTACTACACGGTGGTTACATTGAGGGTTGCATCAAGGTGATATGCATATGTGTGCATACTGACATGTGTTTATCTCAATGTAGCATGACATATACTCGGTGCAGAAAGGTCCGCCACCTCCCACGCACCAGATGTGTGGGCGATGTTCAGGAAGATCATGCTGTCTGTGTGACCTAATGCTTGGTGATACGCATATAGTACTGTAATAAAAACCTTTAGAGTACATGGCTCGGCTATGGTTTTCAATTTCTGTTTTACATGTAACTTGTATATATGTAAATCTTCTCACTCTTCAGCACAGAATACATGCGATGTCCTGTCAACAGTAATGCACAAAGCTATGGACAAAATGGTGCATGAAGATTGGCCTATCTTTCTCGTCTCGACACCCCCCCCAGACCAATCAGATAACATATATATTTCTCAGCCCAATCAGAGTCCAAATCTGCAAATGTGTTTAGTTCCTCAATTAGCTATATCAGTATGTGCTTCGTAGGGCATCCAATAGTACCTATACCCTCCGCCTCCACCTAGAGTGGCCAAAGGCTATTTCACTCTAAGAACAGTGTGTTACGTTTATACACATTTTAACATGCTTTTTTGAAGCCACCTTTAACACGGTTTCTTTGTAACACACTACACACTACACACTCGTTGCCAAAAGTGTGTTGATCTCAGAAGTATGTTGCTAATTCATGTGTGTTACACTTTAAATGTATGTTCCCGCAACACACATTTCTTAGAGTGTTGGTCCTCTTCAGCCAACAGCCCCCCCCCCTTCCCGTGTCATATTCATATGTTACAGAGGAATTGGTCTAACAGCTTCAATCTCCAGGGGGCAGACAGTTCGCCCTGGGACGGCCTGGACTACATCTCTGCAAAAACCTTCCCCCATGCTTTGGAAATGGACAGATTCTGTCCATTGTGCAGCTTTCTTTACATATCCAATTTCTCATCTATGATCCGATTCAAATATTTGAATGAAAACCTGAACATGAATTCTGAAGGTGAGAGACATATTAGTCATGTTTTCGTGGTGGAATTAGTTGATTTTCCGAGGGACCATTTTTGAGTAGGGATGCAGGCAGTGTGTGGTGCGGATAGGAAAGCAGCAAAGTAGTACACTTTTCTAGACCTTATCCACAGAAGAGCGCGCTGCTTTAGCCCTTCCGAGTACAAAAGAGTTCTTGTGAGTCTGTAGCCTCATGCCCGGGGAGATTGTTACTGCATCCTCGTTGGACAATGACCACTTCCTGAGAAGTGGTAGACTTTGTAGGTGCACCCTAATTGGGTATATGTATATATATATATATATATATATATATATATATATATATATATATATATATATATATATATATATATATATGCCTCCTGTGTTATTATCTTCGCTGTTTATGATGCAGTCCTGGTGAGTAATTTGCTAGTTCTGTATGCAGATATCATGTCGATGCCATTTGGTTGAATGGCTGGCATGATGTCTGAATGTGGCTTTGGCTGGATTTATACATCATGACGATAAAGGACAGAGTACATTAAAGCACTGTGCGGCCTCCACAGGTTATGTTGGAGATGCACACGCCTCACCTAACCTCAGGACTGTTTTGCTCTCAGACATGCGACTCTCTATCTTTGTTTTGTGCTAAGTGCACACCGATTTAGAGAAAGTGTCGAATAAACTCTATCTATGAGAGTCAGTCATTGCCTAAATTAGATAACAGAGTCGCCTGGTATAGGAACTAGTTATGAATACCACACCACCTCATATGTACCGATATGTGGACAATTAAGAATACGAATATATCAATCGGTATAACTATAGCCCAGATCAGAGCATCTTAGAATACAAATATGTTAACAAGAATTATAACATTTGCACATGTAAAATCGTAATGCCGACTAAACACTGCTGATGGTCACCAAATGAGCGGTAATCCTTTAATCTAATCCATAGCCATCTACCCCAATAATAACAATATCATTTCGGCTTCCAGAGAGTACTTGGGGCGAGGGTAAGTACCCAGCTTTGGCGGAATTTCTTTGATTAACGACGTCTGACTCCCTTTTTTTAGAGAGTCCATCAGTTCTATGAAAAGAGAGTCCGGCAACGCTGGACCTATTAAACCATACCTAGCTACAGGACGGGAGTTGTGCACTTTTGGGTTCACTTCATAAAGGGAGCTAGCCTGTGACGAAAGGAGTACATTCCTCATGACTCTTGAAAGGATGTCAAGATGACTCCGCTTTTCTTTAAGTCAACATAAAGGTATGAATTGCACTTAAAACTCTCCCGGTAGCTGCTCTATCCTGGTCGGTACCACAGGGCAACAGGTGCGTGTTATGTACAGGTTGGGGAGGGAGCAGCCCGCAACACCTCTCAGTCTCAGTGTGTCGTCATATGGGATAGCTATTTATAGGCCGTATAATGGTGTTGGCTGTGTCTCACGAGTGGTACCTATTAACTTTTTTCCAATATTTTTATCTCCTTCTGCCCTAAATTAACGATTTCCCGCCAAACCGTCAAAGATGGCACCGGTCAAAGATGGCACCCAGTCAAAGACAGCGCCCGGTCAAAGCCGAAAACATTGGCCCGATCTTGTGCGACACAGCCTGTTATGCCCTTTGTCTTTATGCATTTTTGTTTATTCATGCAGCACTGGTCAGTAAGTCGGACGAGTAGCTCACCAGTGCTGCATTTATTACGGATCATGTCGACCCATTAGGCCCATTTGACAGTGATATTTCACTTTCTTGTGTATACGCCGTGGACCAGTCTTATCAAGATACTAACTAGTATTCATTTGGTTTAATTGTGAAAATGGACGGTCGTTCCAAATGATAATCATGTAGTCTTGTGCATATCTTATATATGGGAGCTTCCATGTCTCTCTTCCAGAAGTTTTAATCAACCACACTTTTTATTCCATTGTATACTTTTCCCCCAAAACAGTAAATGAAATAGATGTTTTGCCATTGAATATTAGCAACACACTTGTTTCTCTGTTCAAAACCCGATACTAACAGCGAGCGCGGTGATAAGAAAGCTTCATTTTGTGACTGGGCTCATGCCAATCTCACATAAGGTTTAATGATAAAATCATGCACACTTCCATTGTACATATTATAAAACAAAAAAAAACACGCACTAACCCCCCCTTATTATCCCCAGGTGTAACACGGCGCCGCACCATGACACAAACTAACCTATCCTTATTGTCCCCAGGTGTGACACGGCGGCACACCATGACACAAACTAACCTCCCCCCTTATTGTCCCCAGGTGTAACACGGCGGTGCACCATGACACAAACTAACCTCCCCTTATTGTCCCCAGGTGTAACATGGCAGCGCACCATGACACAAACTAACCTCCCCTTATTGTCCCCAGGTGTAACACGGCGGCGCACCATGACACAAACTAACCTCCCCTTATTGTTTTCAGGTGTAACAAGGCGGTGCACCATGACACAAACTAACCTCCCCCCTTATTGTCCCCAGGTGTAACACGGCGGCGCACCATGACACAAACTAACCTCCCCTTATTGTCCCCAGGTGTAACACGGCGGCGCACCATGACACAAACTAACCCCCCCTTATTGTCCCCAGGTGTAACACGGCGACGCACCATGACACAAACTAACCTCCCCCTTATTGTTTTCAGGTGTAACAAGGCGGTGCACCATGACACAAACTAACCTCCCCTTATTGTTTTCAGGTGTAACAAGGCGGTGCACCATGACACAAACTAACCTATCCTTATTGTCCCCAGGTGTGACACGGCGGCACACCACGACACAAACTAACCTCCCCCTTATTGTCCCAGGTGTAACACGGCGGCGCACCATGACACAAACTAACCTCCCCTTATTGTCCCCAGGTGTAACACGGCGGTGCACCACGACACAAACTAACCTCCCCCTTATTGTCCCCAGGTGTAACACGGCGGCACACCATGACACAAACTAACCTCCCCTTATTGTCCCCAGGTGTAACACGGCGGCGCACCACGACACAAACTAACCCTCCCCTTATTGTCCCCAGGTGTAACACGGCGGCACCATGACACAAACTAACCTCCCCTTATTGTCCCCAGGTGTAACACGGCGGCGCACCATGACACAAACTAACCTCCCCCTTATTGTCCCCAGGTGTAACACGGCGGTGCACCACGACACAAACTAACCTCCCCCTTATTGTCCCCAGGTGTAACATGGCGGCGCACCATGACACAAACTAACCCCCCCTTATTGTCCCCAGGTGTAACACGGCGGCGCACCATGACACAAACTAACCTCCCCCTTATTGTCCCCAGGTGTAACACGGCGGTGCACCACGACACAAACTAACCTCCCCCTTATTGTCCCCAGGTGTAACACGGCGGCGCACCATGACACAAACTAACCTCCCCCTTATTGTCCCCAGGTGTAACATGGCGGCGCACCATGACACAAACTAACCTCCCCCTTATTGTCCCCAGGTGTAACACGGCGGCGCACCATGACACAAACTAACCTCCCCTTATTGTCCCCAGGTGTAACACGGCGGCACACCATGACACAAACTAACCTCCCCTTATTGTCCCCAGGTGTAACACGGCGGCGCACCATGACACAAACTAACCTCCCCTTATTGTCCCCAGGTGTAACACGGCGGCGCACCATGACACAAACTAACCTCCCCTTATTGTCCCCAGGTGTAACACGGCGGCGCACCATGACACAAACTAACCTCCCCTTATTGTCCCCAGGTGCAACACGGCGGTGCACCATGACACAAACTAACCTCCCCTTATTGTCCCCAGGTGTAACACGGCACCATGACACAAACTAACCTCCCCTTATTGTCCCCAGGTGTAACACGGCGGTGCACCATGACACAAACTAACCCTCCCCTTATTGTCCCCAGGTGTAACACGGCGGTGCACCATGACACAAACTAACCTCCCCTTATTGTCCCCAGGTGTAACACGGCACCATGACACAAACTAACCTCCCCTTATTGTCCCCAGGTGTAACACGGCGGCGCACCATGACACAAACTAACCCTCCCCTTATTGTCCCCAGGTGTAACACGGCGGTGCACCATGACACAAACTAACCTCCCCTTATTGTCCCCAGGTGTAACACGGCGGTGCACCATGACACAAACTAACCTCCCCTTATTGTCCCCAGGTGTAACACGGCACCATGACACAAACTAACCTCCCCCTTATTGTCCCCAGGTGTAACACGGCGGCGCACCATGACCGGTGGCAGGCCGTTCAGGAGGAGATCAACAAGAACAACACGTACGAGCAGACCACCTCAGAGCTCACCTTTGGTGCCAAGACGGCCTGGAGGAACGCAGCCCGCTGCATCGGCCGCATCCAGTGGTCCAAGCTACAGGTAGGTGCAGGTGCTCCACATCTAAGGCCAAAAAAAAGGTTCGTTTCAGGTAACCCGACCGACCCTATCAAAACAGGGCCGACCCTACGTTTTTTTATGCAATTTTGAAGAAATTTGTGTATTTTTACCCCTTTTTGGTAATTTTTTGGGTTTTCGGAGAGGCCCGCTAGTACTTTCATGTCAATAAAAAAAAGTTAAAAAAAATAAATCCGACCTACCGACCCTACATTTTCTTGCCATGTTACCTGAAACTAACCTCCTTTTTTAGGCCTAATGGCTGTGTTTCAATCAGAAAGGCCAGATATGATCGGGAACTACCAAAGGAGCCTGCATACCAAACTTTCAAAGATCCTATAACAGGGGGTGCTAGAGTTGTTAATAGAGTTTTATTGGAATAGTGGAAAGAAGGCCTAGTATTGCTAGAGTGTCATGCACGTTTGGAATACTAGCTGGATAACAGGATAAGGAGAGTCCTGCATGAACTGACTCTTGTTGAAATGCCTGAAACGATAAAACAACCGATGGCTCGGTATTAATGAACAAACTTATGACATGATTATTCAATCATGTGAGAAAACACCACACGTATCTCCTCTATGACGTCACCACCGGGCCAAATACATTCCAGTAAAGTTTCTCATGTTATTAGCCTAGATGCCCCTCGTACGTTTTTTTACACTTATAGTAGAGTTCCCTTCACAAGTTGCACCAATTGACACCACTAAGTTGCCCACATAATACCATAAGGTAGTACATTTCTCTATTCTAATTAAGACACCACAAAAGTTGTTTGGTAACGGCCTCCAGGCAAAGGGGATGTTACCAAACAATGTATTACCTGGTAAATTTAACCCAGTGATGACGTCATAAGCTGCAGGAGATAAACCTGCTGTTCTCCCCTATATAGGCACATGATTAACTAAGTATATGTCAGATTATTGTTTATCAATACAAGGACGATCGATATAAGCCATCATACACATAGAGTGTTGTTTTCATTTGATATGTAAACATATTTGCTTGGAAAGTATTTTCCCTATCAAGCTGTCGCTCACCATGTTCTCTATGTAACTATCGCCTGATACATGCAATTCATTAATAATCTTTTATTTGTATACTAAATTTTGAAAAGGACAGACAGATTATACTGTCTGGAAATGGAAAAACAGACTTCTATACACTACTTCTCATTAGAAACTGATGATCTAAATCTGAATTCACGTATATACATCATATCATCAAGTCTCGATTCAATTTGTAATTTTCTAAAGACAATATCAGAATCTTTGTCTTTTCATAACCTGCCCCATAGCTCCTTATTAGGTCCCTTTAAATATACCTGAATGTTCGCATTTAACTATATCAAAATTGCTTCAAGGAACACTTTAAGCCTATTTAATTCGAGTAAGTGACAATTAAAGCCTCTTTAATGCTGTGATGACCTTTACGGGTCATTTAAATGGCATTATTGAACTTAAGCCACTTCGAGTGTTTATTCAAGGCGTCTTAAATTTGTATTTGTTAAAATATAAACATTCACGCCGTGACATATCCAAGTAGACGAGCTTCCAGCCTTGGACAGAGACAAATCCATCTCACCTGTATCAATATTGATTTCCTCTTTGATTTCCCTCAGAAATAGAAGAAACTGGTGGGAAATTTCAGACGTTGCCTCATCTAAGAGAGACACCTCTCTTTGGAGCTTTCTTAGTTTATTTTCTGGCTGCCACTTTGTCGGGCCGCGTCATGTAATGGGTGTCACACATGCATGCTGGGTCGTAACAAAAGTTGTCGGCTTCCGGTTTCAGGTTTTTGATGCGCGGCACATCTCGACAGCACATGCCATGTTCGAGGCGGTGTGTAACCATATCAAGTACGCCACCAACAAGGGAAACATCAGGTACGACTTATATAAAGTATAAGACTAATAAGTGCAATATTAGGTTCACCTACATAGTATAAGGCTAACAAGAACAGTATCAGATAAACCATACATAGAGTATATCAAGACCAACATGGGCAATATCAGGCACAGTGGTCTTACATAGACTTGAACATGGATAACATTAGGCACATCAGACTTATATAGGGACTATATAAAGTATGAGACTAATCAGTGCAATACCAGGTAACCTTACATCAACTGTAGAATTTGTCTAATATAAGACCAACAAGAACAGTATTAGATACAGCCTTGCATGGAGTTCATAAGGACCAACATGGGCATATCAGGTACAACATACTTCTACAGCGAGTATATAAAGTATAAGACTAATAAGTGCAATATCAGGTACACCTGAGGTTATCTAGCATAAGGCTAACATAAACAATATCAGATACAGCTTTACATAGAGTAAATAGACAAAGGCCCATGGCCAGAAGATATTTTAGTATCGTTCCCTTAGAGGTGGGGCTGGGGCGGCATCCCACGAAGCCGGTTTTTACTCTTCAAATAATGACGTCACAGGCGATGGGAACACCGTATCCCCCATGTGGGGGGGGGGGGGCATGGGATACAGGATTTCTAGTACTTTAGCATAGTGGTCATCGTATTCACCATGAAATAACAGTTTATATTGACTGATAGGGGGCAATATCAGGTACAGTAGTCCTACATAGGAAGGTGGGGGCTGAGCTGCTATTACCACCACAGCCTGTGTCAGAACTCTCTGGTGTTTAAACTTTATTAACTACTTTAGTACGGTACTCACCATACTTAGATCGCCAGTACAGCTTATGGATCGGCCCAAAGTCTAGGTGCGGCTTATACGCCAGTTAGGCTTATACGCAAGGTTTTACGGTATTATGATTTAGGTCGGCCATAACGGTGTTCCCGCCGCGGACAGACGGCCTGCACGACTTCAAGGTGTGGAATGGACTCATCATTGGCTACGCGGGTTACAAACAACCAGACGGCTCTGTCATAGGGGACCCGGCCCACGTCAAGTTCACTGAGGTAGGTGTCCAGGCATTTAACCTGTGCCTTAAAATCTTTAATCCTTTAACATGGCACAATATACTATGTCCTGGGGGCTCATTCATAAAAACTGCCGTATCCGTAATAATAAAGAATCGTCAATAGTGTCATATTTTGCAATTGATGAGGGTACTCATCATCATCAATAGGTGGTACATAGATACATATTTCGATTTATTTTGATGTAAGTTCTTTTGAAAGAAATTCATTATTATGATCATCAGACCATAAATCACTTGTGACTTTTTACCCGATCGATACGGCAGGAGTCTTGAGTTTGAATTATTTTTATTGGCCATAATTTCATAACACAGATGCTGTTCCAGTTACAGCCAAGAAACATTAGTATGTACAACATATCAATGAGGATACATCAGATAGCACAGGCGTGTCTCCGGGAAATCCAAACAACATGCAGAGAACAATAATTAGGTGTATGTGAACCATTTAGAGCGTAAGATAATACAGTGGCTTCCACGAGCATCATATCTAAATTTGCCTCATGTATGTTATGAATGAACCCCCTGTTAATGCATCAATATATTACTGGCTACCAACTTGACGGAACTGAACTGGGTTCCTGTTTTCTGGGGTGAAAGTGACATTACAAGTAATAAAATGATACCTAATGCAATTTGATTCAATGTTTTATGGTCGATGTTTTATGGTCGGTTAACTACTTGGCTACTTAGTCTGTCTTCCAGCATAGCGGTGAAGGGATGCATCATACTCAAGATGTATAAAGATGTGTAAGACTGTTATTTATATACTTTTGCATTCTTCTCAAGCCAAATTATCTATAATTAAATGAATATTTTGTGAAAAATAATCTCCACTTTCAGATCTGTGAGAGGTTGGGCTGGAAGGGTCGGGGCGGCCTGTTTGACGTGCTGCCGCTGGTGCTGCAGGCTAACGGCAAGGACCCGGAGTACTTCGAGCTGCCTCCTGATCTCATACTAGAAGTCAAACTCACACACCCCAAGTAAGTATTCTGATATTTAGACCTTAGTCAGTAGTGGCTAATAGCTCAGTCACTACAGTGATCAACCTAGTTGGTAGTTTTGGCTCCCTATACAACCAACCTAGGCTAGTTTATAATGTCAGGTTGGTCAGACTGACTGAAATATCCTCGATTGCCGATTTATATCATTATTTTTAACGACTATGCAGCACTTTTCTGATGGGTTAATTATAGAAAACGGTAAATAACGTATGCTGGCATGCAAATCGAACTTTACAGCTTGCAAATCGGACCAGAAATAAGGAATTTAGAGAGAAATCATCTGTTAAAGAAAGGAGACACCTAACTGCCAAGACTGGCAAGAGATGAACTCTGAATTAAAAAGAATCGATGATCGGCCCGATTTTGCCAATATTTTTGCTGGTTTACATCTTAAAATCGGTATGACTATCATATGCTAGGTATAATGAAACAAAAACATAACTTGGGAGCATATCCAAGCTGCATGCCTACTTGTGGCTCTCATGAAGAGCCACGCATAGGCATACAGCTTTGATATGCTCACACGTTGTGTTTTTGGTTATTACACAATGGACGTTGCAGCATATTTTGGACAAATTTTATCTAGCTATCATAATACAGATCAATCAGAATTGCTCAGGAAAGAACGTTCTGTATTCTAATGGGGACCTAATGGTAAACCAAAAAAATGTAACATAATCAACACTGGATTGTCTAACTTCAGGTACGACTGGTTCGCTGAGCTGGGACTGCGGTGGTACGCTGTGCCGGCAGTGTCCAGTATGATGCTGGACTGTGGGGGTCTGGAGTACACGGGCATCCCCTTCAACGGCTGGTACATGGGCACAGAGATAGGGGCCCGCGACCTCTGTGATACCGCACGGTACAACCTGGCCGAGGTAAGTAACCGGGGAGATGGGGGCCCGCGACCTCTGTGATACCGCTAGGTACAACCTGGCCGAGGTAAGAAATTAATCAATACCACGGCTTCTACAGTGGAACATTCAATAAACTCTTCATAGAAAAAGAGGTAAACTGAGAGTTAGCTTGACGCTGGCTATGTTCCAAAAAGGCACTCTCCTACACAAAGGTCAAACGCTTTGATGAGAGTCTGGCAATGCTGGGTCCTCCTTTAGAGGCTGGGCACATCATGGCTGGACCCTCTTCTCAGAGTCTGACATTGCTTCACTCTGTAGAGAGCCTCCAGCACTATCAGACTGTGGGAAAAGGTTGCAGCATTGCCAGACTCTCAAACAATTTTAGGTCCAGCCTCTAAATGAGGATCCAACATTAATATTGCGCCACCCTCACCAAAGTGCAGGGGAGTGCATTTGCCAACATAGCCAGCTACAGGCTGACGCTCATATTCTTCTGTGTACAGAGAGGAAGATAGGAGGCTGTTACCTCTATGTGTCTCTACATGGGTAAAATTCAAAACAGGCGACGCAGCGACACAGTCCTTTTAGAATTTGACACGGGGGACACGGCCCTCACCAATTCAACAGACACGACTAAATTGGGGCTAAAATTAGATATTATAGACCTAAATTTCGACACAGCGACACGGCCCTTTGCTTAAATTCGACATGGCGTCATGGTCATAATTGTGGGTACCCATGTAGGCACCTCTATGGTAAATGAGATGGGGGCCTGCGAACTGGCTCTGCCGGATTCAGGACCCTTATAGACAGGGTTTCCTGGATTTCTGGAGATGTGATATTGGCCAAATGACTCTCTTAGTATCATTTTCTCTTTGATTCCCTCATACATACACGTGTATTTACAAACCGCTGCTGTGTTTCAGATGATAGCTAAGAGGATGGGCCTGGACGTGACACGCACCTCGTCCTTGTGGAGGGACCAGGCCATCGTAGAGTGCAACATCGCCGTGCTGCACAGCTACCAGGTAGCAAGTCATGATACACTCATACACTCCTTAAGGGCAAATTACTTGGCAGGCATGATGCCTTAATGCATCATGACTTTGGTCGCCATGATGCATCCCTGGTGAGTAACTCGCCATTGCCGACCCCATGGGTTGATATACTCTAGAAGGGTCGGCATGATGCATCAATGCAGCACCAGTGAGTTACTCCCCAGGGTTACATTGGTACATCATGACGACAAACGTCAACTTATAGTGACATGCTCTCCTTAAGGTATTAAGGGAGTGGTCAAGTTTTAACTAAAGAGGGGAGAGGGGATCGGTGGATTTTAGGGAGACCATCACCATTTTGACCCCTTGTAGGGGGAACCAACAAAACCCAGACCTCTCTTGACAGAGGGACAAAATAAAACAGGCCCTCTGTCAGTGAACGAACCAGCGCATTACTATAGCCCAAAGGGGTCTGTTGTGATTAATTTGAATATGCCTAGGTGGGGAGGGGGGATGTGAACCCCTCTCGTGGGGACGGAATGTAGACCTGCTCACGCTGAGACCCACTGACACCCTTCCTAAGGCTGTTGTTAAGAATTGACCACTCCCTAACCCTGTAGAGGTCGTATAATGGTATGCCCGAGTGTCGGCCTGATGTACGAATGCAGCACTGGTGAGGGAAGTAGCCATGACTGGTTTCATGCATCATACTGACCCCACACATTTATGGATAGAATGATCGGTGATTGCTCGTTTCAGAACAAAATGGAAATCAAAATTAGGCATCCATGCTCTGCAGGTCATGCCACAGGATGTCGTGATCCGACACCTGTTTAGCTCTTACCATTAACCCTTTAAGGACCGCATAACATTTTAATTATTTCATTTGTCATCATGATGCATGAATGCAGCCATTGTCTAAGTATACTCACCAGGGCTGTATGAATGCACCATACTGACTGTACGGGGTTGATATACTTAAGAATGGTCAAAATGAACCCCCAACACAGTGCTGACGAGTTACGCGCACTAATGTATTGGTGGAAATGTCCATGGACCTTGAGGCATGGTGCAGATCTTAAAGGGTTAATGCCATCTACTTCAAGAGATCCGCAATCAAGTTTTAATCAGCACTAAAAATGTGGCAAAACAACCTTTGAAAGACAAAGCAAAACACCATGCGTTACTACACTTGCGTCATTCTTTTCATTGGTTTGGGGGATTTAGAAAATGTGAAATGGTTTAAATTAAGAACGCTGTTGTCTTTAAATAAGGTACGGTCTGGGGTAAGAGATTATTTAAACCCCATCAACATTCAAAGTCAAGCAGCCTTCAAGGGGTCTCAGCTGTTTTGGGAAATTATTGATTCTCGCTAATCCCTCTTGTTTAAATACTTAACAACCTAAGGGCGGGTCAGATCTGAATCTGACAGCACCTGCTACCCTCTCCCCTCTCCCCTCCTCCTATAACCTCTCCCTCTCTCCTTCTCCCTCTACTCTTAACCTCTCCTCTTCACCATACATCTTCTCCCATCCCTTCCCTTCCCCTCCCTTCTCCCTCGCTCTCTTCTCCACTTCTTCCCCTCCTCTCTTCTCCCCCTCCTCCCCCCACATCTCTTTCCCTCCACCTTCTCCCTTATCCCTTCTCGTATTATCCCCTCCCCTCGCCTTCCTTCTCCTGCCCTTGTCCTCTGATAATCTACATCCTCCCCTCCCCTTCCCGTTCACTCCACTTCACCTATTCTCGCTCCCCCTCCCCTCACCATTTCCCCTCGCTGTCTCTATCTCCCCTCGCCATCCCCCTCCTACCCACCTTTCTTCCCTCCTCTTCCCCTTACCTACTTCTTCACACCTCTCTTACCTTCCTCTCCCCTCTCCCTTCCCTCACCTCTCCCCTTTTGCGTGCCCCTAGCCCTCTCCCACCTCCCCTCCCCCACATCACATCAGGGGTCACGTGATTCTGATGATCATTGGGAGGCATTAAGGAAAACAAAGATGAGAAAGATGCGTCTTGATTAAACAAGCTTCTTTTTGTCAATCGGGAGATGACTGAGAAAACCTGTGGAATGTCTACTGCAGTGGCCTGACATCCCAATTGGGAAGGCAGTGCTGGGGAGCAGCTCTCCCGCATTGTACTGGTGTAGGATGCTGAACCCCTGGAGATGTATCAATCCTGTAGCAGTCTAAACCTGCCGGACACCGGCTATAGCCGACAAAAAGTCTGCCGGTCCGGCAGAAAGAAGGCCACTGCTGGCCCGAAAGCCTGACTGTATCTTAGAGATTTTTGCATATATATGCCATTTTTTACGGCTTGTAAATCGGACCATTATTAAGGTTTCTGCAGCATAAAACAAAAAGCCTGAATATTTTTTGTAATATTCTTTAAATTACATATTAAAATGGTTAATTTAATTGTAACATATAGGGGAACCCTATTTATTAGCATTGTCAATACATACACTTGCGTTAAATGTCATTTTTGAATAGCAAGATTGTAATCCAATATCTCAGAATTGAGCCGGGCCAGCAAGAAGGGAATCTGCAGGACCAAATTTCCTGCAGATGCTGTAGGGTTAGCATGATGCATGAACTGCTGCATTGACACAATGACACAATATGCCAGGATGTATAAGTGCAGCTTTGGCGAGTTGACTTGCAACTAGAATCTTTAAGTATGATACATAGATCTACTATGCACGATTGCGTATTGATGAAATTAAATAGAAAGTGATGTCACCATCCTTTTGCACACTATGCCATCCTTAACCATTTAAGAGCCACACAGCGCATTATTGTGTTATGCCCTTAAAGGGTTAAGTAACCCTTCATACCTCTCCCCTGCACGTTGCAGACGCAGCGTGTGACCATCACGGACCACCACGCGGCCTCCGAGTCCTTCATGAAGCACATGGAGAACGAGATGCGGCTGCGCGGGGGCACGCCGGCCGACTGGGTGTGGATCGTGCCGCCCATCTCCGGCAGCGCCTGCCCCGTCTTCCACCAGGAGATGCTCAACTACAAACTCAAACCGTCCTATGAGTATCAGGTTAGTACTCTGCGCAAGAAGGAACGAACTGAGAAATAATAAAAGAACTAAAGGCAAAAGGAAAGGGGGGTTCGGATGCAAAGCCCCATTTATATACAATACGACTATTAACAATGATAATACATACCCCAGATTGACATACTATGAATGAACACACTTTCAAGGGAAAAGGTCCGTTTTGGTAATAGGGGTACTTCTCAGGCAATATAAAAAAAGGGAGGGGGATACATTTAAAACCATTTAACAGTTTATAAGGGATACTTTGCCCTTTTGTCATTATATTTATTGATCAACCATGATTAGGGTATTGTTATCTTGGTAACCAGGTAATCCGTGGTAAATGTACGTTCTTCTCAAAGTCACCCATGATTAACTTATGTACGTGTCTTTTTGCTAAATATCTCATGAAAAGGGTATATTTTTGAAAGTTTTGCCCCTTGATTACGGCACCAAATTTGGGGTGACTGTAGAAAGGATATGTCCTTGCTCGATATGATGCTTTCGATGATGTGCCGTCTTAAAGGGTCAATATAATGTATAGTCAGTGTACTATCACACTAAACCAGGCCAGACATTGAAGTAGTAGAAGGTAGAAGGGAACTAAGTTCCTGCAAAGTGTCATTCTAGTTAGGCCAAATAAAAAAAGAGGTTTGTTTCAGGTAACATAGGGAAAAAAGTCTAAGGTTGGGAGGTCGGATTTTTCTTCTTTTTTCTTTTTTTACCCTTTCTTCAGTCCTTAAATTGAACAAAAAAGTGTAAGAACGGGAAGATTTTTTCAAACTTTTTGTAAACCTAAAATTGACCCCAAAAAAGTGTAAAAATATAGAATGTATAGACAAAAAAGTAGGGTCAGCCCTGTTTCGATAGGGTCGGTCGGGTGACCTGAAACAAACCTTTTCCTTGGGCCTTACTCAACAGGCAGCATCTGTATTAATGTGTCTAGTATGCAGAGGAGATGTAGGTACTATTATAGACCATCTGTGTGCTGACTTACTGATAGATAACCTCAGGGACACAGGACCCCCTCTAGGGGGCCTCAGGGAGTGGAGGCTATACATACAGAGGAGGGGACTGGGGCAGGGAAGTAATGCCCTCTTTTAGACATCTAAGTGTTCAAAGGGCCTTCATGATAAATATACATGCTAAGCTTCTGAATACTTGTGCAATTTCATAATTGGAATTGAAATTGAAACAGATATCATGAGCCAATATTTTGACTACATATATAAATGACAACTTTGACTAATCTCTCATGCCCTCACATTATAACTAACATGTCAAACTTTACTCTTTTCTTTCTTTGATATATTACATGAGTTGTGTAGGACCTGGTAGCTACAGAGTTGAGATGACATAGATCGGTCTGGGATAAAATAGTATTAAGCTGTTTCCTCTGTGTCGGACTTGAACCCCGAAATTAAAAAGAGTTCTGGAGGGTGTTACTCCAGGAGCATTCGTGTTCGCAAATCGCATTTAGGTCTTGAGACTGTTGCTTTATGATATTTAGGTGTACACACATGATTGGCATGCTCTTTATCATTTTGTGGTCGCAACTGTTCTTTATAGAAAAGTTAGGTAGTGTTTCTGTGCTCGCAAAATCTGGTCTTTATGTTCATTTTGGTAGTCGCAAAAAACTGTTAGGATGTGTTACACAAGGAAAAGTTAAGACAGGTCATGTAGCTGTCTTAACTTTTTTTATTTTTTTATTTGTCACTTATTGTTCACCATTTACTTTTAAATATCAAGACATTTTAGATATTGAATGTTTCCAAGAAAGACTTATAGTCAAAGAGGGTGTTTTACCCTAAAATGAATAGTTATTAATCATGCTTGTAATGCCATGGTCGCAACATAAGATGATTACTTTAGTATCTCTGTAAGAAGTAGTGGTAGTTGTAGAGAAGTGTTAGATAAACAAGTACAATTACATGGGGTGCACGCAGATGGGGGTGCACCTAGATGGGGTGCGCGCACATGGGTGTAGTTAGTGAGAGGAATAAGATGACTCAGCAAAATAATAACAATATCATTCATATGATCATAAATGTCGATTTAAATAGCACTACACAAGGTAGATGGGTTCTCCATTTATGAATTGTCAAAATTGTATGATTAAGAGCTAGATTATAAAGATTTTGAAGCTTTTAAAGAATTTATTGTTGTATTATATTGGGTGAGTGAACCCCCTCATGGTCACAGGATTTTCGTGCACGCACCTAGCACACTATGTGCGAGTATGAAGAATATTTGGTGGTCGTAGGTACGATCATGGCTTGAGTAACACATCATGCTCTTGTCTAAATCATGCTCGCAGATGGCTCAGTCTCCGGGTGTCGTCTTTGACCGGGTGTCGTCTTTGACCGGGTGTCGTCTTTGACCGGGTGTCGTCTTTGACCAGGGAGTTATAAGATGGAATAAATGAGGCTTATATAGTAAGGAAATCGGTGAAATACTGCAATAATACGTTTATACACATTCATTGGAAACATAAGTAACATTTTATATATTTATATACTGCACTTACTATGCGCAATGCAGCTGTTTAAACTCAAAGTTATATATAAAGTGACGTCTTTGACCGAGCAGAGTGAAATAATAGTACTATGCTGTACTAAACATAGTATGCTCAGTATATAAATATAACAAAATTCACTTATGTTTGCTATAAATGTGTATCAACATATGGGTGTACTATTTCCCCGCTTTTCTTACTACATCGACCTCATTTCTGCTATTCTAATGCTGCCTGGTCAAAGACTACACCCGGTCAAAGACTACACCTGGTCAAAGACTACACCGGTCAAAGACGTTTCAAATGTTACAAACTCATGAGACTGAGCCAGATACGAACATGAATGTAGCACAGGTACCTAAATATATTGAGTTTATGGAGTAACCGTCTCCTGGTCTAATATTAGAAGCAATGGATGTCCCACTAGATATTTTGGTTGTTTTGTATTTCTGCATTTAAAAAAGTGTTGTGTATTCAACTTAAGTACATGTTTTTAAACAGTGAAAGTGAACATAATGCCCAGAATAAGAAAGGAATGTTTCAAGGGTGATCTTAAGGGTAGATTCAGAACAATCTCTTGAAGAGTGGGATAAAAGTTGCCCCCCCTAAAAAGGATCCATGTTAAATGATCAAAAGGCAGCTGCATTGGGGGCTTCCATAAAGTATGTACGCACCAAGAGGGGTTGGGGGGTCTATTTTTCTTGCGTACATAATCTCTTTACTTTAATGCGTACAAGAACTTTAGGGGGGTGAGGGGTTGACCCCAAAAAGTATGGTCGGCCCTGTTTTGATAGGCTCTATTTCTGGAGAAAATGTGCGTACATACTTTATGGAAGCCCCAATTCAGGTTTCTGGGGTTGATAGTAGTGCCCTTTGTGATCATGATGCATGATGAATTCTCATGATACATGAATGCATCAGGCCATCCCTGTGGAGTTGATACTGATGCATGTTGTCTCGTTTGTCCCCAGGAGGAGGCGTGGAAGTCGCACGTGTGGGAGAAGGACCGGGAGAACGGGGAAGTCGCCAAACCACGCAAAAAGAGGACCTTCAAGGACATAGCCAGGTCAGTACCACAACTACTTTCTAGCTTTTCAATTTGATGACAAAGGCCGTGAGATACCCCGAAGGCCTGTCTAATTCAAGGCCTGGTTATACGAAGCAAGTAGTTGCTAACAAATAATTGCAGGCAAATACTTGCCCTGTAGTTGCTAGCAAAGAGTTGCCGGAAATTAATATTTATAGATTTGGGGGCAACTAGTCGCCTCCTTTCTTTTACAGGCTAGCAACTAGTTGCTAAAGCAAACAACCAATTCCCTCGTGTAACCCAATCTTGACATGTGCATTCTTTGGTTAAATCAATAGAGCTGCTGCATGAATCATGAAAAGGAGCTATAGCTGATGTAGTCTCCAGAGCAAACGCAGGCAAATCCCTATGTGCTGCTTTGCGTTACTACGGGGAGCCAGCGTCTGCCGCACAGGGTTGTTACGTTGGCCGTCATTGGCGACGGTGGGAAGTACGGGCGCTCCCATTGGTCAGTGCCCCCCAGACGTATTAAATCGTACTTGTGGGAAATTACTGTGCTCCGAGAAACATAGCGTAGCGACGTGGATGGATTTGGCAGTGTTTGCTCCGGAGACTAATAGCCGATGGTATAGCCTCACCTACCATGGCACGGGTGTCAAAAACTGACACAGATAACTCTCCCCTACTCCTAGCGTGTACCACCGTGCCATTAGGGGTCACGTGACATCACATGGAGAGGCTTTAGGCACTGACCGAGAAATGCGGCTACCATGCAATCAAAGTTGGTGTATCGAGAGGTATATATATGTCTGCCAACAACAACTGTACCCTACCCTCTATAAGAGAGGATGCTCATGGCTGTGTCTCACGACCTTGGGCCAATGTTTTTGTCTCTGACCGGGTGCCGTCTCTGACCGGGTTCCGTCTCTGACCGGGTGCCGTCTCTGACCAGGTGCCGTCTCTGACCTTGTG
Source organism: Harmothoe impar (assembly GCA_947462335.1). Taxonomy (NCBI): domain Eukaryota; kingdom Metazoa; phylum Annelida; class Polychaeta; order Phyllodocida; family Polynoidae; genus Harmothoe; species Harmothoe impar. The sequence continues at coordinate 4,542,207 of OX381720.1, read as the reverse complement.
TCAGAGAAAAGTGTTTTTTAATTGTTAACCTATACTCACATATATGAGGATTTGTAAAAACGTTACGGCAGTTGTTATGTAATTATAATTAGCCTCCTGCTCTTGGTAGAAGGTAACTAAACTCCCAAAGTCATGTCCGGTCAGAGACAGCACCCAGTCAGAGACGGCACCTGGTCAGAGACGGCACCCGATCAGAGACAAAAACATTGGCCCAAGGTCGTGAGACACAGCCTCATGTGTTAGACACGGCCACTGAGCAGCTCACGTTATCCCGTATATCTGCCTCTGAGCTACGTGCCACTAAACTTGTGCACTGAGTACTTGCCTATAGGGCGGTAGACTCATAACCAGTGGGTGCGCCATTTACAATTTCGCTGGGTGCGGTTATCATAACTGATAAGATACACACTGACTGGTACCATGTCCCTGGGTAACAATCACTTGCAGGGACAAACTTGTACCCGGCTTATAAGCTCTTATCAGTGCGGGCTGCCGCAACCAGCTCCAGTCCGGCCTAGGCCCTATTACATATGCTATTATATTCTTGTCAACAAACCCTTTTAGACCTGTGTCATGAATTAATGCTACATGATGTCCATTTGTCCTGATGATGTATGAATACAATCCTGGCGAGTAGGGCTGCATTTATGCATCATGCAGACCCTTTGGGATTGATACACTTCCACAGAGCCAGCATGGTGCAGCAATGCAGGTAGCCTAAGTGGGTTATTCGTCAACACTGTGTTGATCCATAGTGACATCCAATGGGTATTATGAGGTCCTTTATAGGATGAATATGCTGTAACATATATTGTGTGCAGCCAAGCAGAAAGGATAGTCCGTGCGGGATTAGTTCCGATTTTTGCCACCAGGGGGGCTCCACTAGAGCCCTAAATGGAAAATATTGTTAAAAAAATGGCTAGGGTACTTTTTTCTGTAGAAAACAATAGGAGAACACAAAACATTCCATTTATGGTGAAAAGCTTCCATATTTAGAATGCAAAAAGAACGTTTTAAGGCCTAAATTGGTGTCCTTGTTGATATGTCTTGCCATGGAAACATGACTTTTATTTCAAATAGAAGAAATAAAGATACCCAGTGATAGAATGATGCATAAGGGTTACTATGGTTAAAACAGAATAAAATTACCATTCCTAGATCAAGTTTTATGACCTAAAGAATGAAAATGCATGATATATTTTTCATTATGCTAATTATGCTAATTAGATAGGGGTATCTTGGTAACTATGATATTTAGAGCTTATTATGACTTTGGATAGGGCAATGCCGACACATATTCATGAAGCTGGTTCTCAAAAACTAGAATTGATATCTTCTAGTGTGACATATTGTTGGAAAGCTTCTAAATTTCAATTTAATTCTAAAATTGTCTTTTTCTTTGGAGTACCCTTTTACCTTGCCTCTCCACAAAGGGTTATTATTGTTTTGATCTGAATTGTCTGAGATCATAGTAGGTGCGACATCCTCTTCTTTCGAGCCTTCTCCCTGATCCTGAGCACCTGTAAATATATAGAACAATTGTTAAGGTGGCCGGCGCGTATAGGCTCAGAGTAACTATGATTTTATCATATTCCTACCGTATGATCCTAAGGGTATATAATCTCCAAAAGTCAAAAGAAAATAGGGGGGTCCCGAGGCCGTTTCTGAGATAATTGACTTTAAGGTTTACTGACATTATAGTATATTCACATAGTGTTCTTGCACATTTATTCCTGAAATGACATGAAAAAGTAACTACATCTCGTTATAATTCCACCAGAATGTCGCCTGAAATATTATGTATCCAGAAAATGTCCTTTGCACAAATAGTCCCAGGCATTTTTGTAAGGTTTAAGGCCTTTGAAAAATAAAACATAATAATATGGTTAGAAAATGGCCGCGTTGTATAAATACATGTTCCTCCATGCCTAGCAACAACAGAATCCATGGTATAGTGGGGAATGCATTTGTATTGTAATCTCAAGGTCTTGGGTTCGAATCTCAGCCTCCCAAACATATTATAAATTTCGTCATGGCATGTGCTGAATTGTTGATATGTCCCCTGGTGTCATATGGTAGAATTACAATGGCTGCCAGCCACCTTAATAAGTTAAAGTCCATCGAATATGTTTTATGGGTAGCTTAAATCATGTGTGGTAATGAGAAATGGCCTCCTAGACTGAAGGGCCTAGACTGTAGGCCCCCTGGACGGAAGGCCTGCAAGGGCCGGAAGCCCCCTACATCACTTTTCTCTGTTTTAGACCATTTTTAAAGTTTGAAAGAAATTGTTTGCATTTGTTTTTCTTATTTTTGCATCAGCATCAGCATTACGTGAGCATGCATCAGCAAATCCCAGAGTGAAATCAAGTCAAAAAACTTTTGAATTAATCTTTTCTTATTTTGCAAATCCTCAACATCTATCAACATATACCAATTTATTTCATAGTAAATGCGGCACTCCCATTCATTTAACCAAGGAAGACCGTATTTAACAACCCCGTGAAATAACCCATGTCCGTATTTCACGGCCTGTCAAATCATCAAAATTGTTGATTTAACCACAATAAAGTAGCTTTTTCAGAGCAATTAAGTGGAATTTATATTGTTAATAGGGACATGAAATAAACACAAAGGAGCACTCGTAGAGTTCCCCACTGAGGGTTATTTCACTCGACTTTGCCTCGTGAAATAACCCTCAGTGAGGAACTCTACTCGTGCACCTTTGTCTATTTATTTTTCAAAAAGTCCTGAAAATAAACAAGAATGACATTTTGGGGCATTTTTAGGATTTTCTATGTTGTTGATGAATGCTGACACCATGCTGATGCCATGCTGTTGGAAACAAGTGTAACTTTATTTCAAAAGTTTTCAAACCGGAGTTCATTTTGGAGTATTTTAAGGATTTTGTTTCTATGCATATAAATAATTACAATTAAGCATATAACTCGACTTAAACACCCTCTCCTTAGGGGCAGTTAGTCATTACTTAGTACCTAGTGGAATGGTCTGCTGGTTGCTATAGCCCAATACAAGTCACGATGGAGTAGTTGAAGGTCATGAAGGGTGCACCTGTCTTTCTGCAAAGAATAAGCATAATGATTAATAAAATAATAGAACGGCACCGTCTTTTTCTCTTGTGCATTACTATTGAACTTTCTCCATGATACAGCCATACTCCCAGAATGCTCTGACCTGTATAGTTTATTTAGGAGCGATTATGTATAGGGAGTATAACTTTGTTTCGTGAGCTATCATTCCACTTTAGAATCTTTACCACATCTATGTTACTAAATTGATTGATAACACAATGAAAAGTGTAGAATGGGAAATGACATTGTGTCCTTCATACTACAATGTATGTATAATGTATAATAGTATGATGGTACTATTAGTTTGCCGAGGCACAAGAAAACTTTAATAAATAGGATTCATTGAGATATTTCATCATCACCACCACCACAATTGTAACTGACTGGTAGAGTAAATTTGGAACTGATTCTATCATCTATTGGAATGTCAGGATATGGGCTTACATTCATAGATATCCAACATTTTAATCGGACTCATAGGACTAGATCTATAGTAAAATATGTCTTAAAAAGCATTACATGGAATCACCTTTAAAATGGGGGACCCTAAATGTATATTACTGTCTACCCTATGTCTATATATATCTATGTCCCGACTCCACTCTGACTGTTGCTGGAGGGGTACCAAGAGTTGCCCCTTTAATCAGACTCCTAGGACTAGATCTAAAGCAAAATATATTATAAAAGGTATGGAATAACCTTTGAAATGATACAATATATGGCTATCTACACTAATGTATAACTGGTTGATTCAGAGTTACCCTTCCTAGTGGTCACAGTCGAGTGGTCTGCTTGCCCACCACACCTCACATATAAATAGAAACAAGCAAGTGTAAGTAAATCGACCTATAGTGGAATGGCCTGCCTACTACGACATTCTAATACTACTGGCCATTGCTTGGTAGTAGCAGGTCATGTTAGTGCATGGGTACACCTTTCTGCAAAATACTTGGAATACCAATGGTTATCAATAAGATGACAAAATAAATTTATTTGTGGTGTATTCATATAAATTATTTCACAATCCTTGCTATGTATCTGTGTACAGACGTATGCATTGATATAAGGAATGGTTGGATTATAGTGGTAAATTATAGTATTCATTATGTTGGGACTTATCTTTCTCAATAGTACAGCCATAATAATTATAGATAATAGAGACACAGATATTGTGGAAAATATATTGGGAACTTATACTTACATATCCCATGGGTGCATGCATTTGGAGCATGGTTGACAACTTGGGAGCTAGGTCTTCTCAGTCTGACCACACTACCCCAATGGTTGACAACTTGGGAGCTAGGTCTTCTCAGTCTGACCACACTACCTCAATGCTCGAACCGGAATAGCTGCTACATTGGGAGTGATCAGTTTGTATCAGAAGGGGGCCGGGTTTTTTTCCACTTACTACACTGTGTGGCTCCAGAGGGGTCAAACGTGACCTGGCGACTTTTGAACAAATTCGGCTATAGTAAAAATGGTCTAGAAAAGCAACTTTGTGACTTTGGGCCATTTCAGCTACTTTCCGACCTGAGGGGGGAGGCCTCTTGGGTCCCCCACAATTGCAGAGTGCCGTGTATGAATATGCTCCCCAACCCAATTATTTTTTCCAATACCCTATAATAAAATCCACTTCCAAAGCATTTCCAAATGTTACTTCGACTTCCAATGTGAACCCAATCAGGTATTCACAAACCTTTCTCTACATATATACTATGTGCTACAATCATAAAGTTAAGATCTAGCTGGGGTGGGGCTCCTTGTACTGTCCCCTCTCCCAATGATAAATTGCTTCTTATACCTCTGGTATCTTAATGTAGTGTATTTGGGACAATTCTATCCCCCTAGAGGTAAACTGTCCTTGATTATAATACCCTTAAAACCCCTAAACCGTGGTATAATGACTGCTCCCACAGTTCTTGACTGTGTGTGTGACCTCGATGTTTAGGATGTGGTTCCTGGACTAAGGTTATGCAGTCACGCAGGCTACTTGAGAGGGGCACATTTTCTGCTTTAGGGAGTGGTAATTTATCAACATCTGGGGATGGGAGACGGGGAGGGGGTTATGTTGCTCTATATTGCAGCATTCCCCATGACAACTTTACGACCATTATTATTCAGAATGACAAAAGCTGTGAGAACACAATCTGTCAGAGAAACCAGTCATGTAATAACTATAACATATCCTCCAGAAGTCGCAGGGAAATAATGAAAATCTACAAAATCCCTGATCCCCCCCATCAAATAATAAGTGACCTGTCCCATGGGTGTATATATAGAACCCTAGGCTAATGTGCGGTAATGATTAGACGGACACAGAGCTATAGTACGGCAGTTTATATGACTAAGGATAAACAGTTACAGACATAAAGGCATAAGCTACAGATACATGGGTAAGACATACAGGTTAAACAGGTAATGAACATTAAGACATACAGGTTAAACAGGTCATAAACATACAGGTAAACAATTTATGTCGTACAGGTGATATAACCCCTAGGGTTACCCTTTTTGAAGACCTTTCAGGTGGAGAAAGCATATGGTTATAGAGTGTTATGAGTCAATCTTAGGGGCAAACAGAGCAGCCATGCCGGCGGCCATTCTGGTAGAGGAAACCAGAGGTGTGTAGGGCTTCATGCCTTTCGTGGAGGTCCAGGTTCCATGTTTCACTATGTCCTCCTGGGGACAATTTGCCAGCAGCGCAGCCTGGGTCCCCCCGCGCCTGAGGGAATGCATGGTCACCTCCTTGGCATATGGGCACCCCCGTCGTTGGAGTCCCGTCTGGAGGACCAGTGACATCTGGCCCGGTGTCAGGGGGGTGCCAAGGGGGGAGAGGAACGCCGGGGACCCTGGGGGAGCGGGGGTTCCTTTCACGTAGGCGTCCCAGGCCGAGGCCGGGCATGCATTACTGCCTGGGATCCTTGGGAGAGAAAGCACAACAGGGCTAGTCCCATTTTTGATGGTCTTTGTTGACCGGATAACTAAGAACAGGCCATGTGTTTCACTCATGATGTCTTTCCTCATGAGGGTATGGGGCCCCCTCCATAGCAGAACTGAGGGGGCGAGAAGGTTTGAAGATCTGAGAAATGAGAAAAAACCAATGCAGGCCGCTGCCTTCACCACCAGACCCGAGGGCGCAGAATCCAGGTACGCGCACACTTCCAGGAGGTCATGGGGGGTCAAGGCCGGCGCTGGGCTGGGGGTATGCGGGTTAAGCAGAGCTGCTCCAGTTGCAACTTGCTTTGCTTGGCGAGACACGAGGGCAGCCGGGTTGCCCCCATGGTCAGCTACCCACAAGACGGCCCCAGACGTGTAGCATTTCCGTGATATGGGAGACTTGAGAGAGTTCGCCAAATACTGCTGGAACAGGCAGCCGTCCAGGATGGACGGGTTGAGCGTCACCACTCCATAGGTGAGGGCGTATGTCAGGTATGTTGTGGCATGTCTTACTCGGTTCTCCTTTGTGCCTTGTGACAGGGCTGCATTGTAGGAGGCGAGGGCCTGGTCCCCGAGCAGGGTGCCTAAAATCAGATGGGAACTATTAGTGTCATGACAAGGGTTTAGATTTTTGAGAAGAAAGGGGAGGGCTTGAGGGGGGTCAGCTTCTTTAGGCCCCGGGTTCTAACCAGGTTGTCCGCCTTACGTCTCATGATGGGGTCAGCGACCCTACTTAGGGCGTCGGCCAGGGGGATGTCCGCCCCGGGCTTGTGGCGGATCGAGACTTGCTGGTTGCGGAGTGCGGCCTCCAGCCACATCTGGCGGGAGCAGGCGGCAAGGACAGGGTCCTTTGTCCTGCCGGACTAGAGGGCAAACCTGGAAGACATGTTATCTGTGTACACGACAATGTGCATTCCCAGGGCGTACTTGGGGGTGAGGGTACGGAAAGCGGTGACAATGTTGACCGCTTCACTCTGGGTGATGTGGGTGCACATGGCATGGTGCTCTTTGTCATAGAGCAGCTCATAGTAGTGCTCATCGGTGTTGCCCCCCCCGCCAGTCAGCGAGGAGTCGCACTCGATGGGGAACTCCATGAGGTCGGGCTCAAGCAGTCTGACTCCGTTTGTCAGCTGGGCGTATTTCTGAAACCAAAGGACGTCAGCCCTGAACGAGGTAGAGAGGGGGGTGAGGCCTTTCTCGGGGGCGGTCCTCAGGGTGGCGAGGATCCTGCAAATGAACCTATGAGCGGGGGAAAGGCATCTGGAGATATGGACCAATTTTCCAGCCAGCGACTGGACCTGCTTTTTCGTTGCTGTTCGTCTGTAATTCCACTCCCTGCATTCCTGCACGATTTCCTTGAGCTTGTAATCTGGGACAGAAACAGTCATTGTATTAGTGTCCATGTAGAAGCCAAGCCATTCGAGGGACTGGGTGGGCGGGGAACATTTTTTCGGGGCCAGGGCCAGACCCAGCTGAGTCGTCAGTTCAAGGAAAGCACCGTAGGCCTGATTGGCCTTTTCCAGCGTGGCCTCGATGCCACAGAAGTCTTCAAGGTAGACGAGGACGGTGTACCCGAGTTTCCGCATGAGGTAGGTAACCGCCAGGGTCGTGCGTTGACACGCGCCCCCGGACAGGCGGGAGCCGAAACTGGGGCACACGTCCAGGTATGTCAGGCCTTCATGAGTGAAGGCCAGGAGGGGGATGTCCACCGGGTCCACCCGGAGCTGCCTGTAAGCGCGCTGGAGGTCCGCTTTCCAGAGGAAGGATGAGGGACCTAGGAGCCTGACGTGGGTGGCCAGGTCCTCTATGGTGGGGAGTACATAGGTATGGGGGGCGCCTTCGAGGCAGTTTTTGGTGATGCCTGCATTGACCGATCTGCCCTCCTCGGGGAAGGACAGGTCGAGGATCACCCTCCTGTCGTCAGAGTCCTTCTTTGGCTGGGTGAGGAGGGGGGCGCTGTGACACCAGGGGGCGAAGGGGGTGTGTGAGAAAGGGCCTATGAGGCCACCCATCGAGAGTTCTTTGTCTATGAAAGCCTTGACCTGGGTGGGGTGGTCAAGGGCAGACTTGTGGTTGGTGTGGACAGTCTCCGGAGGGTACTCGGCTGTGTACCCCACTGGCCAACCAAACTGCAAGTAATCACATAATGACACATCATGGTAGTCGACCAGGAGGCGCCTCCAGGCTGGGATATTGAGGCCGGAGGGGACGGTCAGCCTTGCGCCAAGGTGGTTGGGGAGTCCTGAAAGTTTTATAGCACAGTACATATAAGCATACATAGGGAAAGTGGACCAGTCTTTTCCTATGACAGAGGGCCAGATGGCGGTCTTAGTAGGGGCATATTCGAGGGGGCCTATGCCAGCAGCGATGAGAGGGAGTTCTTCGTCAAATGAGGCCATGGCATTGTTCACGATGGGGTGAACGACCGCGGCCGTGCTCGTGTAGCTGGGGAGCACACAGTCAATGTCCGTTATGTCATAGCATGTGTCGTCTTTGGTGGCGAGCAAGGGGCCCCCCAGGCGGGCTCCAGTCGTGGAGATGCCCGGGCGGGTTGCCAACCGCCCATGCTGGGCACTGTGTACCTCACCCCCGACCCAGTCAGTCGTGGCAAGGGGCGGCGGTACGGCGGGGGGAGGGTTAGTACTGAGGCCGGTCGTACCCGGCCTGGGTACGAAATGTCGGCTGGTGACCTTGACGTTGGTGGTGGCTGTTGTTGGGGGCTAGGAGCTTTAATTTGTTACGGCAATCCCACTTTGGGTGATTGTTGAAGCTGTTTAGGTTTTTTCTGCAAAATTTACAATGGTGGCCTTGGATGATGCCAGCCTCAATGTGGCCGTCTTGTTTAGGGCACCCGCCTGGCTTGTTCCAGTCGGGGCAGGGGGTCTCCACTCTGGAGGCCGTGTTTTGGCGGATTGGGGGTCTGGCCTTGGGTTTGGGCTCGGACTTTTCCGAGGGGTGGGTAAGATGGAGGCGTCCATTTTTGAACTGGGAACTGTTACCCCTAAGGCCCCTGATTTCGTCCACGTCATCCCATGTGAGGAGGTCGTCTGCAATCTTACCCAACACCTCCTCGGACCAATCTCTGACCTGTCCCCACTCATAGTCCTTCGCATCTTCTACAACCTGATACATGTGGGTCGCAAGGGCCTGGCTGGTGTGGGGGTCGTTAGCGGGGTCTTTCATCATCCTAAGGAGGCCCCATATGTACTCAGCGGGGGCAAGGGAGCGGAGAGTGGTCTTAACCCTAGTGGGGCCCCTAAACACATAGTTATGAGGGTGCGTGTGTTTACCTTTTGCAGCCGAGAGGTGGTGAGCAGTGGTGAGCAGCGACTGGACCTGCGAGTTGATTACGGCGTCGGCACTCCCAAATGCCACCGGGAGGGACCGCACGGCCGGGATTGCGGCCGCAGACAGCAGGTCGTGGATCTCGTCACGGGCAGGCGCAGCGGCGGACCCAGCGGCGGCGGAAGCCCTAGGCCTTGCGGTAGGCCTATCATAGGGTTTGGGCCTAGCCTGGGAGGCCAGGGGTTGGCCAGTCACAGTTGTATCAAAATGTTCAGCATTGTCAGAAATAACCTGTAGTCCGGCCGGGACTACTTGGGCCCGGTCAGCAGCACGGGGCCGGGGCCTAGGAGTGGGCCTGTCGTAGGGCTTAGACCTGGCCCTAGGGGGGGGGGGGGGGGGGTAACAGTAATTTCTTCATCATTTTCATCAGTACTGACAGACTCATAGCCTTGGGGGGTAGTGTCAGCCTCAGCAATTTTTCTAGTGCCCCTTCTTTTACTAGTTAATGTCTGGAGGTGTGAGAGAATGTCATCAGAGGTCTTTTTGAGCCCAGAAATTTCCCCTTCAAGAGTACTCACACGTGCTGCCATGTCTTTTGGTTTTGGTGTTTTTGTTGTCTTTGTCTTGGCAGCTTTCTTGGTCTTTGGTGGGGCCACAGGAGTTGTTGTTGCAGCCCCAGCAGCCTTAGCGCTTGTTCTCCTTGTCCCTGGCATTGTGTGTCCCTAAGTTAGCTTACTTACTCCCTTTTAGCCCTAAATAACTGAAAGAATTACACCCACAAATCTAAAAGTTCTTACTCGCCAGATCCGCGCGTCTTTTGTGACGTCTACACATGTTCCGAGATTTCCCGAGGCTTCCCGAGGTCGCTCGGCGCCTCTCCGCAGATAGCGATGACGTAGGACGCAGGGGCGGCCGGGCCCGGGGCCGGGCGGCCGTGCCCGGGCGCCGAGCGGCCGCGGACGGCAGCACCGTCGGCGGGTTATAGCCGAGAGAGGGCGCCACTGTGGGAACGGCTTTGCCGCGTCGGCCGCGGGTTGTAGGGATAGCTGCTGAGTCTCTCCTCCGCATTAACGATAGATGTGCCATCTCTCCACAATGGCAAACAGCAAACAGGTTTGTCCCAATCATTGACTGGGGTAAATCCCGTGAGTTCACAGGTTTTGATAGGGAAAATCACGAGTTTTAATCCCGTGATATCACGGGAAATTTTGCTCACAGAATCCCCAAAAAAGCACGGGAATTTCTCGTTATTTGTTTCCAGGGTATTTAATCTCTTATTAGCTGTCTAAAAATGATTTTTGTGAGCGGGGAAAGCCATAGTTTTCCGCCCTAGAAGAGCCACAACCTAAAAGTTGCCTTATCATACTATTAAGTACATTGTGATGAGAAACCCCCAGACATGATTCTGACTCTCCCTGCCCCAAACACACATTGCTGTATACTACTTACATGAAGTAGCACACACTACAGAAGTGATATGGGTACAATTGGTAGAGTGCTCGCTCACTCATCTGAAGGTCGTGGGTTCAAGACATGTCCTGATTTGACTCATCCGTTCATCCTTCCCAGGTTGGTAACCAAGGAGCAAGATATTTCTTTATCTATGCGCAGGTAAGCAGGAGGCAATGACAAAAGGTGAACGCCGAGTGACCTGACTTTAAGCTGGTGGGCACTGTGTTAATATCCTGGCATCAGTATATATCTCCATGGTACTGGTATTTTATGAGGAACACCTGCACTAGGTCACCAGGGAGATTGACACCCAGCTCCATTTTGCACCTGATACCGATTATACATGTCTAACAAATATTGCAGGAGTAACAGCTGAGCTTGCATACTACTGACATGAAGCAGTATATACTAACTGGAAAGTTTCATCCTGCAGTAAATCCTAAAACGGAATGCAACTTGTTCCCAAGTCTACCATGTGTCTACTGGTACTGGCAATCTCTTGAGAGGTTGGATATCCTTATGGAACGACGCTTGTTCTTGGCATATCAGGATGTGTGAGAGTATGGTAAATGCCTAAACTAACTGTCTAATGGCAAAGTCCGTGGATAGAACTAACATGATCATGCTTATACGAATCCATCAGAACCTACCCTACACAAAGAGAAATGTGAGTCATTGCTGGCAACATATGACTCTCATTTTTCCCTGTGTGCTTGTAAAAAGAAGTATGATAACTAGGGCGTTTAGTCTGGCGGTATGCTACTTACAAGAAGTAGTATGCTAAATGACAGGGTTAGTATGGCAACAATTTACCATTCCCATACACTATTTACATGAGTGAGTTTACTAGCTGGAGGGTTTTGTCTGGCACGTGTGCACATACACATGTAAATTTCCCCTTCTGCTCCTTTACTCTTTCTCCAGCTCCTTTCTCTCAGTCTGTCTCTATCTGTCTATGTTTCTCGTTGTCTCTCGTTGTTCAAAGACTCTCGTTATCTCTCTCTGTCTCCCTCTGTCTGACAGTCATTTTCTCTGTCTCTTTATGGTTCTGTCCACTTCTCCCTTATCTCGTCATTTCTTCCCTACCCTGTTGTTCCGGGATATATTGCCATCAGTGTCACTATGCTGACCTATAGTTTTTTGAAATTATTGAAAGGTCAGTATTTTTCATTTATTGTATCGTCCTCTCTCCCATTACAAACGGTAGGGTTCACTGTGCATCGCAGTTGTACTATGGACACTTAAGGCCATGTACCTACAGCCAGTAACTGTTTTTGTCTGTGAGCAAATCATGCAAAATAAATACTTGTTTCAGGCAACCTTAGCCTAACTACAAAACAGTGCCTACCCAAAACTTTTAGAAACTTTTTTTATTAAAAACATATTTCAGCAAATCTGAGGTCAAAATGAAAATGATTCAATACAAGAGTCATCACAACAAACCACGAGTTCATGTGATTATTCACCATTCATTCCTGACACTTGCATTATTTGAGCAATTAAAAAGATATGACCTACATCACCTAATTTTTGCACCATGTTGCCTGAAGCACACTTTTGTTTGGCCTGTGGTAGTTCTTAAGACTACAGGTAGGGGGAAGCAGTGGTACTACCCACTGACCTCTGATTGGACGCTGGCATGTCGCGTACTTCCGTACGATGGTACTTCCCTACCCAGGGCACGATCCCATCTCAACAGGCTGAGCTGTAGACACTGGGTGTGTACCCCTTTAAGAATGGCATGATACCTTGATGCATTATGCCCTTGGTCGTCATGATGCATGAATGCAGCCCTGGCGAGTAACTCACCGGTGCTGCATTCAAGCATCATGGTGACCTTTCGGGGTTGAGACACTCTCGAAGGGTCAGCATGATGCATGAGTTACTCGACAGTGCTGCATCCATGCATAATGACGACAAATGTAATCTTTTAGCACCATCTGTCCTTAAAGGGGTATATACATATGTCTGGGGGCTGAAGATGCAGTGCGTGTCACATTGAGGGTCACACTTATTGAATAAAACTGAGTGCTCCATAGAGTACACTAGTTAAGGATGGCATGATGCCTCAAGGCTTCATGTCCATTTGTTGTCAACATGCACATATATATATATACAAAGTAATACAGTACCATCAGGTGACTCACTGATGCTGTATCTATATAGGTGCATTATATGTAATGCGACCCTGCAGGAGTGCATCATGTCCGTAGTGTTAGCATGATGCATCAATGAAGCACTAGGCAGTGCTGCATCTATCCATTATGTCAACGGAATGACTGTGTAGCAGTTATGAGGTAATGGCTAAACTCACCATTTTGTTTGTAGATTAAGTATAATTTTGTAATCCAGACTGTCAATCAATGTCCTTTTTTAAAAGAAATTACGATATGCAAGTCCATCCGATCTCACACTAACCCAATACACACTTATAGAAGTATATTATAGAGATGTGTTCTGCCAGGCAAGATGATGAATCACGTAACTGTAACAATTGGGAGGCCGAAGGGAATTGAGGGGGTCATGTGATACCCATGATATCATGTACTCCCCACATAAAAGGGTAGATAATGGGACTTGTATAGAGCTTCATCCCTCTGCTGTAGCACTTGGAGGCAATGTCATATATTTCTTTGTGTTTTCTAATCTAAAGATGCCATCCATGGCTATAGAGCCCACACGCAATCTCCCTGTATTCTTTTTTTATTCATACAATTAGAAAAGTATCATATATTCATACCTTTATTGATAATATAGATTGATGGAAAAGAAGGCATTATACTCCTCCCCCCATTTTGCAATTTGGTCTTGGTGAGGCTGCTTCTGCATGTATTGATACACCATGAGGACAAATGACATCAAACATTGACTTATGCCTTCCTTAACTCTTTAATGTCACTAAAAGATCATATCTGTCGTCATGATGCCCACCCTGCACATTCGAGTAACTCACCTGTCCTGCATTGGTACATCATGCCATACCGGTTGAATGCAGCCCTGGCGAGTTACTCGCCAGGGCTCCATTCAAGCATCATGACGACCAATGGCATTATAATTCCCAGTTAAGGTCACATATGTGGCACTGACTAGGAAAACGAGATGGGTTAGGAGCTAATCTGGAGTTGATTTTATTTTTCATTTAAAGAATATATTAGTATTCATAATCTCCGCACAAATATGTGTGTAGCTTATAAAATCATTCCTATACTGTTAGTGCATCAAATATAATGAAACTCAGGTCAGAATAGGTCAGGGGACCCGTCACTATTACAGAGAGGGGTCCCTTAACCTGGATTTTTCTATATTTAATGCATTTGTAATTATCAGAATGATTTAAAAAGCTACACACATATTTATATGGACATTATAAAGACAAATATGTTGTATACACTGAAATATAAAAATCGACCCCAATAAGGTCCTAACCAATCTTTAAGGCATTATGCGGCCCTTAACGTGTTAAAGTGCTATCCCAGTTGACAGTTCTCCTGTTGTGATCCCTCCAGGGCTGTGAACTTCTCTGCCCGGCTGATGGGGAAGGCGTTAGGACGCAGGATTAAGTGCACCATCCTCTACGCCACCGAGACCGGCAAGTCAGAGACCTACGCCAAGCGACTGTGTCAGATCTTCGGGCACGCCTTTGATCCAAAGGTAGGTTACACAAAATACCTATACATAAGTATGACCAATTAACATGTAATCTTCAATAACTAAACCCTTTAAGGACGGCTTGATGCCTAAATGCATATTGCCCTTGGTCACTTGCAAGGGCCGCATTGGTGCATCATGACGACAAATGTAATCATTTAGTGACATGCCGTCCTTAAAGGGTTAACCGTATTTCTTATATTAATTCCGGACTAAACAATCTGCAGCAGAGGGAGTGATCAGAAACCATCTCTGTTGGGTTAAACCCAGTAGATCCTTGGGTCTAGACTCCAATCCAACTACATAATATCATCATGGCCGTATCAGCACAGAGAGGTGATTGACTTGGAACGGTGGTGCCACATCTCGCTGTAGAATGGTGAGACACACAGAGACTACTATTGAGAGTGCTGCCACCTAGTGTCTCATAACAGAACCCCTTGTTTGACGTTAGGTGATGTCTATGGACGAGTATGACGTCATCCACTTGGAGCACGAGGCGCTGGTTCTCTTCGTGGTTAGTACGTTTGGCAACGGGGACCCGCCAGAACCCGGCGAAGTGAGTATAGTGGCCTTTCTACACATTGCCTTCTTTAGTCTTTTTATTATGCCATAAGATGGATTCACTTGAAGTCAGAAAACTTATTATCCTGAGATGGGCACTTGCTTTTATGGCTGTTTTGAACCCTTCATTGTGGAATAACAATAAAGTTTGTAAACATGTTATTCCTTCCCCCAAAACAAGCACTAGAAGTAGGAGTATACAAATATGAATAACCTCAAATCTTACTGTCCATCTCAGGGTTTGTGTGCCATTCGTGGTGAATCTACCCTACATATAATTTCTCTATGTAACCATCCCTATAGTCCAATACTTGAATTATAGAACATTTATCTTGTGTAACTTAATTTTTTATTTCTCTTTGCTAGAGAGAAGCATGGGTGGCAGACTTTAGAAATTATATGTTGCTTTGGACTAACAATGTGGGTCTATCGGTTTCAACTTTTGATGTTTTGTTATCTGTAATTTCAATTTCCCTTTCAGGAGTTTGCGCGAGAGCTCTACTCTATGATGAAACCGGCCCATTCTTCGGGGTAAGTCGATGCCAATAACCATTGAATAAAGCTATTCAAAGTCACTGTTTCGAGAAGAAAATCCTCTGAATTTGAAGAATAATTCCAGTTTCAGACAAACGATATATGACTCTACATTAGTTATCAAAGCAGTTTAGAATTTATTAACTGTTGACGTTTGTAGATGGCTGATCAAAGTAGAAATTGGATAATGCCCTCCTGTTGCAGCTCATACAAGACGATACCCATTTTATTGAAATTTTTATTTAGTGTTTTATTTTAGTATTTGCCCACTTCAATATATATACATGGTTCTTACCTGGTGTTTACCGCTACACTTGGAGTGGAGGGTACTAAATATGCCAAGGCTCCACAAGGGCAAACGACACACAAAGAATACCAATTGAATTCAGTTTCAATTTGACAGGTTTTTATTCTGCATTTCTCAAAATAAACAAAGGTGTAGATTCAATCACATTTATTCTCGTTGATAAACAGGGGATGTTAATACATATACTTACAATGTACAATAATTTACAAAAAAAACCAAAAGCCTGATTTGTATGGTGCGTGCAGTGATGAGAAACCAGTTTTACTTTTATTGTCCATAATTGGCCATGCATAAATTGGTTTGAGGCTGTCCCTTGGGGATATAGCAACCAAAGGTGCGATTTTACACATCCCCCAAAGCATCCCCCAAACCAATGTTAAATGAATCCTCATCGCCCGTATCAACTATCTATGTATTAACAACATCAATACTCAAATACTCTTGATTCGAGTGTCATCTAAACAGCCTTTTAGTGTATGTAGGATAAATAGAACATTCTGGTCCAGTACCATGCAATACTCTCATGCAGCTTTCGTCCCTTTGGCCGTGTAGTTTTTTCCTAGTATACATCAACGGAATACTTTCAGATGCGCCATCCACCACTTTAACCCCTGCACCAAGTTTTCTAGCCGCTTTGTTGTCTTTTAACCATGTTTTAGTGTTAGGAAACTTCTTATATCAATAGTAGTATACTACTCAGGGGTTTGAATTCCAATATAAGGTTCCTACATATCAGGTGGATTTCAATGCCAATAAATATGGTGTATTCTACAAAATTGCGACACAAATCTGTTATAACGGTGTTAGTGCATGGGTAAATTAAAGAAAAAAGGTGTGTTTCAGGTTACCCGACCCTACCTAGCTAAACAGGGCCGACCCTAGACATTTTTATCCAAATTTGAAAAAAAAGAAAAATTTAAGTAATTTTTGGGACAATTTCAATTTGGTCTACGAGTCGATGCCAGTGTTGGCGAGTCAGCGCTGAAGTTTGCGAGTCAATTTTTAGGTACTTTTCAGGCCATGGGATCAATCTGTCTTTCTTGGGCTATTTCAGAGTCAATGCCGTTGTCGACGAGTCAGCACTGAAGTTTGAGCGTCAGTTTTGGGTGCTTTTCAGGCTAAGCACACATTATCGAAGGACTACATGTAATTGTTTAATATGTAAAAGACCAAATAAAACCGAATCGTTACATAAAAAAATTAAAAAAAAAGTATAAAAAAAAAAATTAAAAAAAAAAAAAATCCGACCTACCCTACCTAGGTTTTCAGACTGTGTAACCTAAAACACACCTTTCTTTTTTGACCTAGTCTGGTCTAGTATTGGTGCCCACGTCTACATCCATTCCAACAGGTAGTTTTGCTTTTCCCCATGACAGTCTTCATTAGGCACCCTTCAATAAGCTATATATTTATATATATATATATATATATATATATATATATATATATACATGTATATATATGTATTATATATATATATATATATATACATATATATATATATGTATATATATATATACATATATATATATATATATACACACATATATATATATATATATATATATATATATATATATATATATATACATATATATATATATATATATATATATATATATGTATATATATATATATAGAGGCAGCTTCCTCTCTGTAACGAGGTATGTTGATCCAAAAGAAAACGGCTCATGGAAATGATGAACAAACACGATAGATGTGTTGTCTGGACCGATGTGTGAGGTGAACTACCATGTTTAGTCCGTTAAAGGCCGCATAGTGCTTCAAATGATGCACAAAGCCCTTGGTCGTCATGATGCATGAATGCAACCGGTACCCCAGCGAGTTGCTTACCAGGGCTGCATTCATACATCATGTCGAACCTAGGGGGTCAATGCCTACATTCTCGAAGGGTCGTGAAGATGCGTAAATGACGCCTTGGCAAGTAGACTCACCAGGCCTGCATTCATGCACCATGACAACCAAGGGCATATCACATTGAAGCACTGTGTGCCCCGTTCAGCGTTATATCACCCTTGGGGAGGTGGTTGTTTATCCCCGCTGACTTTGAGGGTGCAGGTCCTATTCTGCAAGTTGTCACATGATACAGTCAGCGACACTCAATACACAACTTTATAAAGGGTGAGACGTAACGCGTGTTGGATTCACACGAGCCGCCGTACTCACGTACACAGTCATCACACAACATGGCATGTCAGTGAAGTAACCCTTTAAGGACAGCATAGTGCTTTTATGCACTACTAGTGTTTCCCTTTGTCGTCATGATGATGAGTGTATGCAGCCCTGGTGAGTGACTCGCCAGTGCTGCATCTATCCATTTACCAGTCATGCAGTACTTTTTTCACGCGTGAGTTACTCGCCGATCGTTCATTGGTGCCTCATGATGACAAATGAAGATCCTGCTGTCCTTAAAGGGTTAAGGGGATGTTTGTGTACCTACTTGCCAGCTATGGAGTAGACTTTTGACTTTGAAGTGAAAAGAAGTAACAGTGTATGCTTATACTCAGGTCCACTCGCTGAGTCACTCTCTCTATACAAAGTAAGTTGTAAGAATATGTGATGTGTGATGTGGATGTATCTACAGTTGGGGCTCAGATGTGTCTGGGGATTACATGAAGTGAATAGGGCTAGAGCTTCAATTAACGTTTAGCATCCCTATAAGAGCAGTGTTGTCATACTCCTGAATGCATCATGATGGCAACCACCCCTGATTCACTCAGTTGACGAGTTGTTTATGAGACTATATTGAAATGTTCATGATATAAATATCAATCATAGTTTCTTACTTGATGCTACCTACCTAAATCATCGTTACCCAGTAAACAAAGAACGTTAAACACCGTTTCAGACGTTTTCAAATGGCTCCTTATTATGGCCAAATGTTTAAAATGTTATTTTGACATGAAATGATATAGTTTTGTTAGTTGGGTAACAAAAGATGTCATGTGCTGTGCAGATTAAATACCCTGTGAGAACAGTGTGTTACGTTTACACACATTTTAACATGCTTTCTTGCAGCCACTTCTAACACACCCTTTTTGGTAACACCCCATACACTACACAGCTTTTGCCAAAAGTGTGTTGATTTCAAAAGGTGTATTGCAAAGTCGTGTGTGTTTGATACTCCTCATGCGTGTTCCGGCAACACACATTTCTTGTGTACCATTTGGCAGAGTTCTCCTCGTTCTTACTACAGACTCCTCTACCCAATCTGCTCCAACTACGTTAGCCCTCTAAGGGGTCGTAATAGGCAAGGTCAACTACACAATATCAGCATGCATAGTGGCATAGAATATATCAAACCTGTACATATTACACATTGTTGTAACTGTATATAACACCTTTATTGAAATCCTCCCATTTTTTGGCATTATAAAAGCTGTGGAATTTGAATGGAACTTATTTTTATTTGAATAGCGTAACAGTCTGGACATTAAGTATGTTCCTCTGGCCTAATGATTGAAATCGGTTTTTGGTGTCTTTATCTAGGGTATTTTTTGTCTTTTATAGTGATATTCCAGTTATTAAGGTCTACAGAGCTATTCAAAGCTGCATAGCTACAAAAAGAAAGTTATTTCTCCTATTTAGTCGTGAAAATCCCCGTCAGCTGGAGCTATGCAACTTGGAACAGTGTTGTAGACTTTGATGATTGGAATATCACTAAAAGAAAAAGAAGCGTCGTCTATAATGATACCAAATACATATTCCAATCATCAGAACTTACAATTGTGTTCTACGTCTGTCCTATAATCTTGTTAAAAGTAAATGAAGCTGAAAAAAACGTTTATATTCCATGTACATTCCATAGCTCTTAAAATGGAAGACATTCGACGGCGACTTAAAATATGTGGATCAACAAGGGAAAAGGGACCTCCGTGCGGGATTTCTAGTACCAGCTTTGGCCACCAGGGGGCTCCATATAGCTAAACAGGATCGAAATATAACAAAAAATGTTCTTGACTACTTTTTGATGTAGAACACAATAGGCTACTTTAGAAAGTTTCATTAATGGTGAAAACCTTCCATATCTGGAATGTGAAAAGAACGTATTTGGGCCTAAATTGGTGTTGTTGCACATGTTGGTTGCCATGGAAACATGATTTTCATTCTAAATTGAAAAATTGCCCCGCAACGATTTCGATGCTGAAAACAAAATATAAATACCATTTTTAGATCAAAAGCTGTGACCAAATGTTTGAAAAATTTGGATATTTGGAAATTAGCATAATTATGCTAATTAGATAGGAATATCTCTTAAACAAAGTAAGATAGAGCTTATTGGCATTTAAGATTGGACAGTGACCACACATATTCAGAGAGCCAGTACTCAAAAACTAGAGGTGGTACCTGCTAATAAAAGATATCATTGGAAAGCTGATAACCTCAATTCTATTTTTGGGTTTTTACCTTAGGACCCTTTTCCCTCGACTGTCCACATATATTTATAAAAATTCGCAAGATGTACAGTTTCACTTTTTTTTGACTATATGACAGGTGTTTAAGTGTCCTTAGATCCTGCCTGTTACAACCCCTTAATTAAGGACGATATCATACATTAATGGATCATGTCCTTGCATCATGCCGACCCTACTGGGTTGATACACTGGTGATTGGTCGGCATGATGTATCAATGCAGCCAATCTAATGTTACTAATGTTGGCCTAACGGTACACCACACACAGGGTACCATGGTCCGATGGTATGCCACCCTCGCCTAATGGCAGCATTTCTTAGTCCATTTCACTGTGGCATGTAAACTACACAGAAAGGAGAATGAGCATCTGCCTAACTGTGGACAGTGTCTCTAAAACAACTATGTTAATTTAACAAGAGTTAAAGAGACATTGTTAGAGATTTACACTTAGAGATGGCTGGACTATCTTTTAGAGTCAAGCTTTCCCATTTCGTAAGTCAGGCAATGTAGACTCGTGTAGTCTTGACAGAGAGCCCATAGTCAGGCTGATGCTCAACTTTACGCAGATGGCACCTAGCTCACACAAGTGCATGGGCAAACGTTTAAAGTGAGTCTTAACCCAGTCTTACAAATGTCTTACAACCTGATGTTAAAATTACTAAATAATGGGAAAAAAAGAAAAGAAAGGAAGCAAGGTAAGACTGCATATATAGTGGCGCCATCTATAGTATTATCAAGACTTTAAGATGAGGTTGTAAGACATTTTTAAGACTGGGTTCAGACTCACTGTAAACGTTTGTCCGTTCACTCGTGTGAGCTAGGACGGTAGTGCCACTTTTCACCTCTCCCAGTGGGCACATAATTCAGTTTTACGTTGAGTCAACGTTAAATTAGCATTGAACCAACATTGACAACCATTTGACAATGTTGATTCAATGTTCTGTGTCCACTGGGCTATTGGACATCCCCAAACCAGAAAGACATAACCTCTCCCGGACCCAGCCGCTATCCAACGAATGTGTAACTCATTTGACTTGATAGTTTGCACGATTAGTTCTCAATTGGCTTAGCATTACATTTAAAGACAAGCCGATCATTTGATAAATTGCTTTTCACTGATGCGAGATTTGACGGTTTTTTTTTGTCTAGGCACACTTCTAATATCCATCAATTGTATTTTGCATTGCTGTAGATTTATTACATATACATTATAAGTTCTTCATCTCATTTTCCATTTGTATGAGTCTGTTGACATTTTCTTCTTGACAGGAGCGCTTCAGGCAGGGGGTATGACCACCCTTATTTTTAGACTTATCGACAAATATTTTAAATCTTCTGTCATAGTTTCTACTGCATTGCCTAACACTTTCAAAACAACTCAAGTATTTCATTTTCTCTTTGCAATATCTTCTATGCTTTTCTATTCCTTTCCTCTCTTTCTTTTACTAACAGCTTCTTCTTAAGGCTTTGGGCTTTGCCTTGCTCTAGTACAATTAGATAGGCTACACTGACTTCCTCTTCTTTTCGGTTCTGATTCATTCTCTAGCTTCATCAACTAACATCTGCGCTAGCTGTTAAGACTTTAATGCATAATGCATCAATTCTTATGATCATTTGTCGCCATAGTGCATCAACATAGCCCTGGTGTGTAACCCGCCGTAGGTTTATCAATGTATCATTCCAACATGATGCATAATTGCAGCACTGGTAAATCACTCAACAGGGCTGCTTCCATGTATCATGCCTACAAATGAACATAAAGAATTCAAGCAAACTGCTGTCTTTAAAGGTTTATTCAATAATTTCGGCTACATTGATATGGACTGATATTGTTATAGTTCAGCTGAACAAAGCAGCATTCACTTACATGAAAATATGTATAGACACATCCAATTATTGAGGATATTGTTATATAGCAACTTAGAGGTATACCCTATGTGGGCAGTCATTTTGTCTGCTCGGGGACACTGCTGGTTTCCTTAGTCTAATGATATATTATGCTGGTACCCACTGGTACAAATGAAAACACTGTTTCAGTTTCAGATATCTTTCTACCACGGCACTCACTCTCTTGACTAATATGATATGAATGGTTATTCCTGGCTCTCATATTTCGGTGTTCGTTATACGACCTGAAATTGGTGCCACAAATCAAGTCAAAAATGCAGGCTATCGCCACACTCTGAAAAAAAGGCGATAGACAAAAGGTGATGTTAAAGTCTTGTCACCTGTTCATGCTCGTTTGGTGGTCATAGCTACATTTGAAAGATATTTATATATCTGCAACAATCCGGTCGATTAAAGCTTACCCCCAGGTGAGCCGATTAAATCGCCCCAGATGCAGTAGGTCTAAGCTGGTCTAACAAATAATTGGTTGACATGAACAAAATCCTCTACAAAATATGAAAAGGAAGCCTTGGTCATTATTCTTTATAGAAATAAATACAGAAACGGAGTCTAATTAATTTGTGTGTTTGTCTCAGTTCGTACATCCGGATGGAGAGTCTGGGGTCGCCCAAGCTGGCCCCAACCTCCGGTGGTGAGAGCCTTAACCCGGACGACAACCTCCTCCTGCAGTCAGGACCCCTCAGCAATGTTAGGTAAGTCACATTTTTCCTGTCGCTTAAGTACTAGAAAGGTCTTACAGTGTTAGAGTTATTCAGATAGAGATTGACCAAAGAACTAGGACTGCTGTGAATCTTATGTTTACACATGACTACCTGTTTTTATTGGTTAGACATGTTAAAGATGATCTCACCTATATATCAGAGAAGATTAGTGAAAATATTGTTGGTCAATTTCCCACAAAGTAGGACGTCTCTAGATGGCAATAGTAAAATGTGTTCTACTTTCAAATGTCAATATATCAAAATCTAGCCTATGAACCATCATTTTCTTTGCTTCAATTGCATTATCATTTATCAAACTAACATTGTGCTTAGCAATTTTGAGATATCATTGGTGGATCAAAACATATCGAACACTGGGATATCTCTTCAACGGGCAGCATTCTGGTGATTATCAGTGTTTACATGTAGGCTATGTATATACCCACAGGTATGCCACTGCACCCTAGCACGAGAGCTGATAGTTTCAGAGGGTCCAACTGTCAATGTCCAAGCATATATATTGATATCAAAGTAATCTATTTTGCAGAGACGCCCAATTTTATGTCATATCCTTGATATATCAAGGATATGTATACTACAAACCAGCCAAGGTTACACACTGTTCTTTTAAAGCCTGTGCCACCACGTCTACATGCGCTCTTAGGCACACATCCCCCAAACCTTCCCTTTTTCACACTGCCCCCTCCCCATCCCCTACACCCACCTCCCCTACACCCCCCCCCCCCTTGGGGACGTGCAAGTCATGATTAAGGCTTAGATGTGGCAGTAGGTTCCTGACCGGCTCATGCTGTGTAGAGTCGAGGAGCCCAGCTTTATATCCATGTTTCTTTTACATTTTGGTGTAATTTCCGTTTGCACAAAACTATAGCAGCATATCCAGCGGCGGATCCAGACCCCCGACCCCTCCTACATACTCACAGCATTTGTTAACACAGGTCTCAACATTTCATTCAATCGGTCAATATCATGTTAAGTTTTCTCCATGGACATGTACATGTATTGCAGAACTTTGTGTAAACTGGACATACATTGCCTACACTGCATAAATGTTTGCAATTAAGCAATTTTAACATGCCCTAAAGGAACACTTTTAGCAGCCTTAAGTTCAGAAATGGCATGTAAATGTCACGGAAAGATCACAATGGTATCTAAGTGGCTTTAATAATAATCATCTTTTATTGACAACAAAGGAGGACATTATTGACCTATGTGTCATCGAGATAAAAGAGATGAATTAAAATCAGATATGCTGCAAGTGTTCCTGTAAGCATATTTAATTTACTTAAATGCAAACATTCTTCGTCCCCCATACTAACCTCCCCCACTACTACCACAAGCCCCCATACCCCTGGAACGTGCCGGTAATTATTCAGGCTTAGATCAGGGTACGTTTCCGGACTGGCTTCTCTGTGTGTAGCCCAGCTATATGTGACCTTTTAAAATAAATCGATCTCATTTCTGTTTACACAATGCAACATTCGATTTCACCAAATTGAAGAGATCCAAATCTCTTCAATTTAGCTTTGCCCCGTGAAATAACTCTCGGTGGGGAACTATACTAGTGCTCTTTTGTGTTTATGTCATGTCATCATTAACAATATTCCTCAAAATTCCACTGAATTGATTTGAAAAAGCTCATTTTATAATGGTTAGATGATCAATTAGGATGATTTCACAGGCCAGGAAATACAGGCGAGGGTTATTTCATGGGAAATGGTATTAAATGCTGCAATTGGGCTGCCATATTTTTCACGAAATAAATAACCCCTCACCTCCAGGTTCTCAGTGTTTGGCCTGGGTTCCACTGCCTACCCCAAGTTCTGCGCCTTTGGTAAGTTTGTGGACCGTCTGATGAACGACATGGCAGGAGAGCGTATCTGGGAGCTGGGCACCGGGGACGAGCTCTGCGGGCAGGAACAGAGCTTCCAGACGTGGGCCAAGGCAGTCTTCCAGGTCAGTACTAGGTCATTCAGGACACTGCATGAACCATCAAATTTAAGCAACTTTAAGCAACAGTGATTTAAGCAACTGATTAATGGTCCTCATTAAGCAGCTTGAGACAACTTTAAACAATTTTAATGTTTCCCAGATTAAAGTTGATATAGGTTGCTTTAAACTACTAAAAGACGGACATTGATCTACTTTAAATATTTCTTAAAATTGCTTAAATCGGATGTTTCACTGACATTCCTATGTTATTCAGCGACATTTTCAAGGTTATCTAAGTTACATGTCATGATTATTGATTAGTGATATTCCCTAAGATAATTCAACATTTTATGATTTAATATTTGCTTTGAGTCTATTGGATTGAATTAGTACATGGCTCCAAACAAAAGGGGTGGGCTGGGCTTTATACTTCCCATGCAACAAGGATAGCGCATTATGTATGCAGACTTCATTCAATGCAGTTAAGGGTGGTTTGAATATGCTCAAGCATCTAGAGGGGCCCCAAAAAGCCTTTAAAAATGTATAATAATCTAGTAAAAAATATGTGTATGCACAAAGACGACAGTGCAGTAGACTCCATACCATTGAAGCTAGCCAACTTTAATAAAGGCTTGATTTGCCCCTGTTGCAGGCTGCGTGTGACACGTTCTGTGTGGGTGACGGAGTGAACCTGGGGGCAGCCACCAGCTCCCTCCTCGCCACCGACACCTCCTGGGCACCCGGCAAGTACCGACTCACCCCGGCAGGCGGCGCCACCCAGCCCGACCCCTGCACAGGTAAACTACTCCTCATGGTTTAATGCATCATATTCAATATTAGCTTATTATGGGATCTTTAGAGTTGTATCAATGCTTCAGTGGCGTAGGACGAGGCGTCCCCCCCCCCCTAATCACTGAGGAGGGATTTTGAGAGCTCTTCCTGTGCCCTTTAGCTACGTGTACTCTCAACAGTGTCCACTCCCTAGATCCAGGAATTTTTATTTGTGAGGTAATTTGTACTCTCCTACCCAGATCCTTCTGAAGAAACTCTGGTAACAATCACTATGGTCTTGAACTTTAGATTTTGCTTGGCTCAGGGAACCTCTGCTGGTAGCTTGGAACCACCCAACAGAAATACGGATGTATGGTGGGAGCACTCCCAACATACTTTCTGGTTCCAATTCTGGTTCCTGTCCGCTGGTTCAAAGTCAACAAAAGGAATTGACATAACCCAGCAAAAATACAAGTTTAAGGTCACGATGGTGTTTGCAAGTGCCATTCTGTGCAACCATGGCGCATGGGACAAAGACATGTAAGTAATTCGTAGTTAGATTAGAATGTAGGTGGCGGCACTGAGGAGACCATTATTCACCTGGTCCCAAGTACAACCCGGGGGTTCTTCTGAGTCCCACCAGGTGGCGTCAGGGGGCGGTGGTGGCCACCAGCTGTAACTAAGGAGCAGTGAGCAGCTCAGGGGCCTCCATGAGCGACTCAGTTAGTGCAATGCCTTGGCCGCATAGTGCCTCAATGAGTTATTGCCGTGGTCAACAGGATGCATTCCTGATCATTTGAATTTAACTGTTTTGTATTATATTTGGAGACACCTTCGAGGTGGTGAAGGCTATACACAATTACACAGAGAGAAGAAACAGCGTTAAAAGGGAGTCAAGGTTGCCTGCAGAATGACTCCCCTGTTCAGGGGAGTCCAGGTCGCCTAAGGGAGCCTAGGTGACTCTCTGGTTGACCTAATTAAGAGAGTCACCTGGGGGGAGTCATATAACCCAGAGAGCTATATGACTTCCCAAAGTGACTCCCTTAGGTCAGCCAGAGAGTCACCTAGGCTCCCTCAGGCGACCTGGACTCCCCTGGAGAGGGGAGTCATTCTGGAGGCAACCTGTACTCCCTACTTTTGACGATGTTTCTTTTCTCTGTGTAGTCTAGGCTACATCCCCGCATAGCGTTGCAGGTATAGGATTGTGGTGCTGGAATAGCTCTGGTTTTGCGAGGACCCTTTCCCTTGCATTACCATGAGCTGAATATGATGTTGAAGGAACTAAAACTGCATAGTGACCATCTTAAACATATTCCTCACCTTTGTATGCCTTTATAATATGCACATTGTATTCAAACATCGAAAACAGAGAGATGGCATTGATTTTAGAGTGATTTTATGTCGACAACTTGACACCAGTGACGGGTGACACTTGTGTCGGCAACTCTCAGAATGCGTCGGGCTCCTCACTGAGAGTTACAAATCATACCAATAAACAATAGGCCATAAATTATGTTGTGATTGACATTGAGTTGTGTATTTGTTGCAGCGCTGTCTACACTTCACCACAAGAGTGTGCGGCCATGTCGGACAATCTCAACCGCCTACCTACAGGCCAAGGAGTCAGAGTGAGTCATGTTCCTTAAAGTACACTTTGCATAGTAAGTGTAGGTATACAGTAGAATCTACTACAGTCATACAGCCCCGGGCGTACAACATCTACTGTAGCTTTAC
Organism: Harmothoe impar; assembly: GCA_947462335.1. Lineage (NCBI taxonomy): Eukaryota > Metazoa > Annelida > Polychaeta > Phyllodocida > Polynoidae > Harmothoe > Harmothoe impar. The sequence goes on along the minus strand of OX381720.1, from coordinate 4,514,892 downwards.
AGTTATTTTTATTAAAACTACAGTATATTCTACCGTGCACCTACACTGAAATTGAAAAACTACAGCAGATTCTACTGTTTCCCTACAAAAGATTCAACCACTTATATAGAGTATTGGCCCTACGTTTCCTGCTGTGTTATGCAGTAGTTTCCAACCGTCCCTGCTCCAAACCCACACTGTTGTAAACTACTTGCATGAAGTAGTTTACTAACTGGAGCATTTGGTCTGGCATGCGCAAGTACGGCCGTTAGTTAGGTGTCTTAGCGTAATTAAAGCATGAAATCGTTATTTTCCGGATAAAAGCACCATTCTTTTGAGAGAAATATGGGGAATGAGTGCTACAAAGATCACGTGACTGGCACACCCTCGATTATCCAATATGGCCGAACGAAAGTAGGACATGTAGAGATACAATTTTGGTACTTTTATCCGAAAAAATATGTCTTTTCCCTAACATACATGTAACCCTTTCTCAACCTTACTTCTTATCCATCTCTCTTTTCCTGATTAATGTAACTACTTAAATCGTCTACTCCTGTATCTTACACCGTAACAAAGTAAATAAAATAAAAATAAATTACCTGAACCCTCCCTTCCCACCCCCAGCCGACAGACGATCCTGATCCGCCTGGACACCCAGCTGCATGACAGCGAGCTGACCTTCAGTCCCGGAGACCACGTGGGGTTCTTCGCCTCCAACCGGAAGGAGATCGTCGACACTGTGTGCGCGCACATCGACCCCAGTACTGACCCGGATGTGCTCTGTACGCCTGAGACGCTGCTGGAGAAGACCACCGTCCTAGGTAGGTATTAACATGGGGGGAGGGGGGGGGGGGCTAACCCTTTAACCCTTTAAGAACACGTGACCCTTGAAGAGGACACCAATGCAGCCCTGACAACTAACTTGACGGTGCTGCATTGATGCATTATGACGAGCAAGGTCATGATGCATGAAGGTATTATGCCGTCCTTAAAGGGTTTAGGGCTGCATAGCGCTTTAATGAGTAGCACCCTTTGTCGTTGTAAAACATAATTGCAGCTTTGGGGAGTAACTTACCAGCGTTGCATATTGGTACATCATATGCCGATCATGTGGAAGATGTATCAACCCAGTGGAGTTGGCATGATGCTTAAATGAATCATGGTGACCAAAGGATATGATGTATGTATGTACTATATTGTGTTGAGAGGGTTAACACGTTTTTGACATGGTTTGCAGTTGCATAACTTTCAATTGCATGTTCTCTCAATATGACCATCACGGGGACCGTTTCATCAGTTAGGCTATAGCATGTAACTTGCATCTATAACTAATTATACACATGTGTATCTCGATAAGTTGCTCTCATTATTGCCATTTATAAGGAGCATTGAATAATCTAAAAAAGACTAGGAACTTCTTATTTAGAATACTTTGTTTATATGCCAATGCCAGCCGTTTAGCCTGCATCAAATATAAATCATAGTTTTATGTATGAAATATTCAAAATGGTATTAGAAAGGTAAATAATAATACTCTCATTGTCCAACTTATTGATAGGCATTGGTAAGTTTTGTTTTATATTTCCCACATTGCAGTGTAATGTTCCACTGATGATACGATGAGACTTGAAAAACACTTGTACCACATTTCTGTGTAGAATCAATCATAATGAGTCCAGGGAGTGGTCATTTTTTTGCCAACGAGGGGTGAGGGGTCAGCGGATGTTCGCGCAAGCCGATCAAAATATTGATGCCCCCCCCCCATGGACATTTTCTCGGCCCCCCTTTTCCCTGGTAGGTTGAGTGTGGCCGACCCCTTGGAGCTATAGTAACACGTAGGCTTTTTCGCTCAAGAGGGGTCCAAATCTTTTTGGTTTCCCCCCCTCAAGGAATCCCCCCAAATTCACCAAACCCGCCTTGTTGATAAATAATGACCACTCCCTTCGCAACTGATGAGGTTTGTGATATTTGTTTCTCTAGATATTCAAATATGACACAGTCACGAGTGTACTTGAATTAGCTTGAGTGTTGAATACATGCACATGTTTGTATCTGTTTGGGTTGAATGTAGACGTCTCAATAACGCTATAAAGGCTATATGGATTATGGTGATAACAAGTAACAATACTCTAACCTTATTGCCACAAATAACTCAAATCTGTAAGGAGTATGACGTCGGTCGGCTGTAATTTCGTAATCTAATGAAAATTTATAATGTTAAAGTTATGGGAGAATCTTGTCCGACAGACGGAATCATGCCCGATTTCGTCAGTGGAATACTCCTGTATTGTAGATTACCATTCCTGGAATCATTTGATTTATTTGAAATGCACATCGCACAGCACCTTTTGGTTAGTACCTAAAGGCATATGACTTCTCACATGTTTTCTTTCAAATTATGCTATTTGATACACTTCGAAAGGATTATTTTATCCCCTGGATACTGACAAAGGCTCTTTTCTCTTTTCATTTTTTTACTTGCGGCCTAAAATCATTAGGATAGTATTATGCCCGAATTCCCATTTCAGTAAATCCTTAACAGTGGGGAAAATGTGCATCAGTGTGTGTTGTGGTGTCTATTAACAACATGTTGTATGTATTTGATGTTTTGAACAGAATATGATAGTACAGACGATAGCACAGATGATGAAGATGACACAGAATATGAAGGTATATCTAGCGTACCAGTAGGTTGTGTATACCATACAACACTTAGGTGATAACCCTGGGATTCTCCTTTTATTTGATACCATGTTATGTCTGTTTTGTTGGGGGTGCTACGAAATCGCATTTCTAAGCCCCTTTTCTCACATTGGCCCCCAGTCTTTTAGACAAGTACTAAATTTGAGGCTTCTACACGGGGCAGGCTTACATTTTTATATCTGATGAAACACGCTGGTTCCTTCTCATAATTTCTAGAATGATTTAATATTCTAACACATTTACTTCAATATTTCCAATAATTTGCTTACTAATTTTTTTACTCTTTCATATGGTTTTATAGATGGTTGAGGTGAATAAGGGTTACATAACTAAAGAATATTGCGAATAGTCTAAGCAGAAGTAAACTTATGATCGAAATGGGATTTTTATTAAATAAATGTTGCAACCCGATAAGGTGATGCGATATGTTAACTTTCAAACATTGATTCATGTTGAACCCAAAAAAGACCTACTAATTGTCGCACACATCACTCTTTCTTTGATTTTCTTTAGTACATGTCCAATATGTTAGAACTAAACAAGGTGAAATTTGTGATTTCTTTATAGCCATAATGGACGTGTCTGCTTTGTCAGCACATCAGTCGGCACCGAAAAAAACTTTTCAACTGTTATCTGCAAAAGGGGCCTAGCAAGACTCCAACACGCATATTGCAATCATGATACCATAGCACTATTACACTAACTCATATATAATGCTACAGCATAATATTTATTTGTGTCTGTAGTTTCTGTAATATATCAAAAATCTCCTTGAATATAACCATACAGCCACATACTGGACATATTGCACCACCATCGTATAGTCATATAACTATAGTGACTGATATAACATGAAACTACACACCACAGCATCATCCCATGATAAGTACAGAATAGGGAAAAGCACTGTCCAATGAAAAGGACAATTTAAAAGTAGATATCATGAGCTGTCCTGTGATATAAAGTACATATCTGTTGCCTTATAACCACATGCTAATAAGTTCTATGTATTTAACAGGTTCTCAATCTATTATACATCAAAGCGTAGACTATAGATGAATGTTTGTTCTAACCATTTTATTACAGTGTGGAGCCCCCTGGTATACCACACCAGTACTGTAAAATGTACCTGTCATTTTATAAAATGCCAAATAAAGATGAACTTGTTGAAAATGTTTCAGGTACCTTCAAGCAGTGGGCTGAGTACGAGCGCCTGCCGCGCCCCATCTCTGTACGTCTGGCCCTGACCCGGTACCTGGACATCACCACCCCGCCCACTCCCATCTTCCTCAAGCAGCTCGCCTCCATCGCCACCGACCCCGCACAGCAGAAGAAGCTGCAAAACCTGGCCAGTGTGAGTAGCTTTAACCCTTTTACCACAGCTGACCCTACACAGTCGAATCTGACCTGTGTGAGTAGCTCTTTAGCCCTTTGCTAACAACCTCACATATCAGCGTTTGTGGCTTTAGCCCTATCTAGATACCACCCTATTGTCTCTTGTGTGAAGTATATGGAGATTTACCTGATATATCCTGGTAAGAGACTAGCAAGAATGCCAGATAAACGCCCTGGGCCATTTGCCTTATACTATAATTTCATTACTTTTATTCACCCTCTTACCTGTCCCTACAGTCGCAAAAAGTCTACGAGGAGTGGAAGTACCGGCTGCACCCGACGCTGGCCGAGGTTCTGACCGAGTTCCCATCTGTCCGGCCGTGCCCCACCCTGCTGCTGTCCCAGCTGCCCCTGCTGCAGCCTCGCTTCTACTCCATCTCCTCCTCACCGTGCATGTTCCCCGGCGAGATACATGCTACGGTAGCATTGGTTACCTACCGTACACAAGGTGAGTATTGTTATCTGGGGTTTATTTCATTAGAACAATCGTGTATTAGACTGGGATTATAAAGGTATTTCAACGAGTACATAAATACAACCTTAGCTCGTGGAACATGCTCGTTTTCCTAGTTGATATTATAGTATGTAGTAAGAATCCTATTACGTATATATAGTAAGAATCCTTTACAAAATACTATCAAAAGTGAACCATAAGAGAATAGTTAAATGCCTATCTTTAGATGAAAACGTGCTGGTTTTTCTAGTGGTTAACACACTCCTATGTCAGATACATGGGTGAAAAGTGACACTTAACTGAAGCACAGGGTTTTAAAAATGACAATGGCATTTTCTCCTTATTCATAGACGATATGTAAACCTGGGTGTCATCTTTGTGATTAGTACAATTCGCAAATAAATTCGTTTTACCTACTCAAATTTGCAGACACACCACTCTAATTTGCAGACATACTTTTCTTTGGCATTGGTCCTTAACTTGTACCTCATGTAGTTCCTGTTTTGTTCACAAGATGGCGCAGGCCCAGTGCATTATGGGGTGTGCTCCACGTGGCTGAACAAACTCAAGGAGGGAGATGTCGTGCCATGCTTCGTCCGCGCGTAAGTATCCTAAAATTTTCTAAGCTATATATTGTGTGGCCAGGCAAACAACAATTACCTCTTGGGTCATTTCTGCTTGCCTGATCATACAGTAGGTGTTCGTTTCATTCCTCCATAATTCAGTATTTTGTACAATATTTCCAATTGTGGTTCACTGCGAAAAATGCCAGAAATTTTAAACTTTTTTTTTATAACTATCTTAATATCTTAATCTGTAATGACATGACATATTCATACCTGTCTGTAATGATATGAAATATCAAAATTGTCTGTCATTTGTAGCCCAACATATTGTGTTGGTGCTGGTGGAGAGGACACTGTTGCTAGCAACACAGGTAGTCAGGTCCCACCTGCAGGTGTCGTAGTTAGCAGTGGGGTAGGTGCAGCCGGCAGTAAACCTTTTCCCATCTTATGTGAGAAATAAACGTTATAACATGTTCAAAAAAGACTTCACATTAACGTATAATTATAAGCATAATTACTACAATAACACATGTCCTCTCCTGTGCTGTGTTCAGAGCGTCCAGTTTCCACCTTCCGGATGACCGCAGTGCCCCCGTCATAATGGTAGGGCCGGGGACTGGTATCGCCCCCTTCAGGAGCTTCTGGCAACAACGCCGTGTGGAGATGGACATGGACACCAACGGTAAGGATAACGTTAACAATGTGCTATTCTGGCAGTTATTGCTTTAGCAGTGAGCAATCACTATCATTGCCAGGAAGTTGTATTCTAGCATTGCCTAGTAATAATGCTCAAAGACAACTTTTTCGGTATACATCTGAAAGCCAAGAGTAAAACTATGAAGTAAAGGTTTTGTTTTTAACTACGGCAAATCACCGATAATATACAATATGTCACATTCAGAGTTCTAAAATGAATGTTAATACAAATCTTAAAAGCCGACTGAATCCAAAATTAAGTTGAGTCAAAAACGTTGACATGCCTGTATTTCCAAGTGTAATGCAATGTATGCATATAACATAGCTTGTGTAAAGAAATGATTTGATTGAATCATGAATTACATGCTCTCTATTCCTCCTCAGGTCGCCCTAAGTGGGGCCCGATGATCCTGTACTACGGCTGTCGGTACGCGCACGTAGACAAGGTGTACGGGGAGGAGACGGGCACGGCTGTAGCTGACGGCGTCCTCAGTGCCGTACACATAGCACTCTCACGGCAACCCGGACAACCTAAGGTACTGGGCTGTTTGTTAATATGGAAAAATCTGAATTCAGAACTTTGAATTAAGGGTGGGGAGTGGGGGTACATAATATCATGAAGCAGTGTACTAGAAAGTGCCTGTGGAATATTTGCAATAGCTCTAAGGCATATAGGATAACCTTTGTCATCACGTATCAAACTAGCCAGGAAACGATTAACTCACCAGTAAAACATGAATGCATCATACCTGTCCTTTCAATATTGGGTTGATAGTGATATTCAGCATAGGCATGAGTTGACTGAAGGGTCGTAATTACTTGGGAGTTACTCGCCGGTACTGTGTTGGCCCAGCCCTTTGTTGAAATGATGCATTAACACAGTACCTATCACAGCAGATTTCTCCTTATATAAACTAACAACCTTTTATTGGCCTATATCCTCTATTCGCAGACCTACGTACAGCACCTGTTGGCAGAGAAGGGAGAGGAAGTGGCCGACCTCATTCTGAAACAAGGCGGCCATTTCTACGTCTGCGGTGACGTCACAATGGCCGCACAAGTCTGTGAGACGCTAGAGAGCATCTTGTCTCTCCATGGCGACATGACGTCAGAGCAGGCCAAGGACCACGTGATCAGAATGAAGGTATGTTAACCCTTTAAGGACGGTATGATGCATCGGCTTCATGTTCAATGGTGGTTATGATGCACCTTCTTATATCAAGATTTAAGATTTTATTCAAAATGAATAACGGCGTTCACTGCGATTTTCATAAGCTGAAGAACTGCAAACAATATGTACATGTGGCAGCTCGTCAGGCTTTTGAAAGGAATGCCCTCTGGAGGGGAGAGATAGCGGTAGGCCTATATCAAGTATGATGATCATGTTCATGAACTGATAATAGGTTTTTGTTAGTGTTGGTGCACTCATTTGCAGGTAATAGTAAAAGGACAGGGTTGTAATACACTCACCAACTCTGTGAAGTCCTTTTCAATCTCAATTTTCTCAGTCATTTTACATGTTTGAAAATAAAACTATAGTATCACAGAGAGAAAAACACCGCAAATTATGCCGCAAATTTTATATTAGCAGAACTGTTTTTCTTCTTCATTTATACTTATCACCGGCCTCTTTACCTTGCAGGAGAGAATGCGCTTCCACGAGGACATATTTGGCACACTGCGCATGTCTGAGGTGCGTGACGTCATCAAGGTACAAACGTCCAAGTTACCTGACCTTGGCAGAGGACGCCGAAGGTCATCTCAGAATGTGGTACAGTAAGGTCATAAGGTCACAAGGTTCTAGGTCATGTACCCTGGCTGGGCCCTGGATGGCCCCTGGCTGGGCCCTTGATGGACCCTGGGTGGCCTCAAATTGGATTGATAAACATGCTGCTGTATAAAAATATAGGTGTTAACGATAATGCCCTTTTATTGTATAAAAATGCATGAGATTATATAGTATGATACCAGAGTAGACTCAATAATGTTGATTGCCATAAATGAAGCCATTTGAAGATTAACTTATACTTGACAATGATTATGCAACAAGTATTATATGTACTGTGAAGTGAAAAATATTGTTGTATTCCCTTTTCTAAAATGCACAGTAGACCTGCCCTCTTATACATAGAGGGCTGAGGTGTGAACGTAATACTGCACAGGTACAATGTATGGACTATTGTAGATCGTTATGGATTTTGGGGTTTCTTCATCGTGTATTTCGGGGTTTCTCCTACAATGAGATAACGATTTCCTTATATTTTCTTATCCCACTCTGTTTAAAATGTCCTACATGTTATTCAATTCCGAATCCATCGAAGCAACCAAAATATAATAATATGGCGATGTTTCTAATGTGTACAGACGAGGTCTGGGTATATTGTTGTGTAATTTGCCTAAGAAGAAGCAAATATTGATATAAAATGTCAACCCGTAAATTAATATGGTTTCTGGTTTCTCATTTCTGACTAATTCCATGGGTACTCGGGCATTTTATTATAGTTCGTTAAAATCGATCATGTAATTTTATTTTACTACTACTGTGCAGGTGATTGGTTTATATTGATTTCAGCCCTTATATCCTGATTTTGGGCAAATTTTCATAATATTATTGGGCGGTAGGTCTCGTTTATGGATAAAAAGAAAGCATAGATGAGGCTTAATTGAACATAACTGCACATTGTACAACGACCATAATCATTAAACCTACGTGATCTGTAAACATTGCAATAGCGACTAAATTGTATAGTGAAAAAAGATTGACTGTGATTTTGCCCTGAAACAAATTAAGTAGTGCTAGTGTTGATGATATCTAAAATGTTGTACATATGGGTATAGAGAAGGTACTTCATTTGTGTGTTCAAAAATATTAACTTTTGTGTTAGGATATCTATATTTTTCTGCTGTGGCTTGTAAAAAATGCTTAGAATGCAAAATGAATGAAGCTAAAGATAAGGGCACTGCTAAATAAAGCTTGGGAAAGTGTTTTGGGGGTATTAAAACATTACTATCCACCGCCTATTTCTAGATGGAAAGGCTCTGAAGGGTTTTAAGCTCAAAATCCACGGCGACAGGATACCGCGTTAAAACAGCATTGCGCCTCTGCCGCTTCCATTTAGCGTCATTTTCGCTGTGGACCCGGGCGAAATAGAGGCGAAATAGAGGCGGCAGAGGCGCGATACCATTTTAACGCAGGATATTGTGTGTTCCTGCCGCCATGGATTTAGGGCTTTAGGGTTTTTGTCAAAAAGGGTGTTTTCTCGGGCAAATCATCTCCAATTCTGGAGAAATACTCAGCTGTGAAGATGTGATGTGTTTGATTTATTATGATACTGAGATTATGGCAGTCCCCCGAGGCACGGTAGGGATGGTCTAACCGCTGAGGTAGATTACGATGATCAATTTCATCCTTAGCAATGTCCCCTTGAGCAAAATGTTTGAATTCCCATTGCACCTAATCCCACAGTGTGTAAGTCACATGTAGGACCCAGTGTTTACCCTTTAAGGGCAGCACAATGTATTAATAATGCACTACGCCCTTTTGTCATTATGATGCAAGGATGCAGCCCTGGTGAGTAACTCACGCGTCTAGCATTCATGCATCATGTCAACCCTATGGAGTTGATACACAAAGGCAGTACCCCTAACTCATTGTTCAGCGCTGCATTGGTACATAATAAGGACAAGTTAAAATATAGCCTTGAGGTGAACATATGTATTGTCATTAAATGTTGTACATAACTCAGTTGTTAATTTTTCTGAGCTGGCTTCATCATAACAGTTACCATGTTGGTTTGCCACAACTGACCACCATTGTAAAAGTATCGATATAAAAAGTACATTCAATCTGTATTCAGGGTTAATTCCAATCTCTGCAGTGCTGAGGCAGTATTAGAAATAATATACAAAAATGGTGCTGTAAAATGGAACCTGTCCTAATTCTGATAATATTGCTTTGCCCAAAACAAACAGCTACCAATTACACAACCTTGCACCTCAAACTGACCCTCTAGTGGTTATATGCATAACCACTAGAGGGTCATAATTTGCTTTAATAATATTTGTACCATTGTGAAAACTCGCCGGACGAACTCAATTTGGTGGGCCAAAATACCTCTGGCACTAATTTGTTTTTACAGGACAGATCCTTGCATCCAATGATCTGATTTAGAAAATTTTAGAGACCGGCGCTCTATTGAAACCAGGTGCATTATCACGATGATATACCAATTGTTGTGACGATCCACAAGTCTACTCGCCGGGGCCGCATTGATATTGTATCATACCCATCCTTTGGAGGTGATACACTCCTGAAGGGTCAGCATGATGCATGAATTTTTTTGTTTCAATGAGCCCTCTCGAGACTCGTTTATTAACAAAATACGCGTTCGAGACGCGGCATAACATTTGTTAACATATGATACAAAAAATCATTACTCCGTGATAAGTATGTCAGGCATGTTCATTTTTGCATGTTCATTTTCATGAATGCAGCCCTCGGTTTGGGATATATTAAATCTTTGTACCAATATATTTGAAATAAGATGATCAATAAGTGCATTCAAGAATGATGTTTGATTCTTAAAGGTTTAATCAAATCCCAAGACATTACATGTGCTGAGCGTATCTCTGGTAGTACCGATACGACTAGACCTTAATTATAGACCCTAGACGTGGCAGAGGTGTGGTACTATCAAGACCCTTACTTAGTTGTGGCAGAAATCTGGTACCCTCAGAAACCTAGTTATGTCAGCAGTGCCCATTGGGTGCCATTGGGCCCCATTGGGCCCCATTGGGTCCCATTGCGTCCCATTGGGTCCCATTGGGTGTGGTTATGGTTCTTTTCAGGGGAGAGTTGGTTTGATTTGTAGGATTGTTTAGCTCTCAATGTCAATCCAACAGCCCAAACACTATAATATGTGTTACTGTAAATTCTGGCGTAATAGCCGCAGCTTGTATGCAAGTCACACCTTTCTTTGATATGATACTACTGTAAATTCTTGCGTTTCAGCCTCACTCTTGTACAAGCCACACCCCGACTTTGGGCCAAACATATATGCCGTACTGGCTATCTGATAATGGTGACTTTAGTACTGTTCTCTACCAGCAAAACGCACGTATAAGCCACACCCTGACCAAGTCCTGATCCTACAAGCCGCACTGGCGATCTGACCTGTGTACTAGCCACGGCCTCTACCAGAAGCGTAGGAAGCAAATCTTCATTGGGGGCAGGGGGCAGGGGGGCCTACTCCAACCCAGTTTCAACATCGGTTTTTATAATTAAGCATGATGTATCATATACACGCTTATATTGGAAGTGTATAGAAAAGTTGTATTTGACCCCCCTCTAGTGTTGATAGGGGGCCCAGGCCCTTCTGTCCTCATTTTTCCTTATACAAGAGAGCCTGCAAGGATTAGAAATTGTGTGCAATACATTGGAGGTATTGACAAATTCTTTTTTTTTTTGGGGGGGGGGGGGGCAAACATATTCAGGCCCTCCCTCCTCAGTGATCGGGGGCCCGTGCCCCCATGCCCCCCCCACCTTTTCCTACGCCACTGTCTACAAGAGAATTTATTGTAAACATGCCTATGTAGGGTGCGGCTTTACAAGGGTTTTCACATGAATGCACTACAAAACTAAAGAAATTAGAATCAAAGTCCTGATGCAGCTTGTGGGGTTCCGGCAAGTTAGCGGTGTGGCTTAGACGCCACTTAGGCTTATATGTGAGAATCTACGTCATCATACAATACTTTACTCAGTGTGAATAGATATAACATTGTAGTATATTCAGCATATAATATGCATAAATTAACATGTATTTTTTGATCAAACATTATGTTTAAACTCGAAGGTGATGGCATATGATTATATATTCTCCGTATTAATTATGGTGATGGTGTGTATACTGCATACAAACCTATATTTTGATGTACAATCTAGATATATTTACTCACCGACAAGGTATTTTGGGTAGCTACTCTCATACTTTCATCCTTAAGATATCATTCAACTTCAGTTTGTCAACTATGTTGGGAAGAAGCTATACAAGCTAGATATAATAATGAGAACATGAATGGTACTAGTTGAATATACATTTCAATCTTACAGGGTGGTGGTTATTAGATTCATTTGGAATTTTTCTTGTCTGGAGGTGCTCATGGGACCATTATCATTTGTAGAAGCCAAGTTCTTATAGCGACATTCTCAGCATCGATCTAGTGCTGGTCTATAGACCAATGCTGCAAAAAGGTAACGCTTCAGAAAAGTCGTTGAAAAAGTTGTTGAAAATTCTGAAGCTTGACCAACACAGACATAAATTTGTATGACCTCAAAGCTCTGCATTCTAATATACTCTATTTGTGGGATAATTATCCTGTGAATCTCTTGCTGTGATTCATTTGTGAACAAAGCCTGTACAGACAATTACTAAAAACAATATACACCTAACTTTATTATGAAAAAGTCACCCTTTCTTACTGCATTGGTCTATAGCCAACCAACTAATAACATCTTAGTGGTGAGAGTAGAGCTTTAACAGTGCGGCCTAAAAATTGCAAACACTTCCAATGATATATACAATGTGTGTGTTATTTGTCCACCTATTTCTGTCCTTTCATTTCATCACAATACTATTGTACACCGTAGATGTATGTATCATGCATAACGATTTAATAAACCTGCTGGCACTAGTCAGAAACAGTCCTTTTTTGTCCCAGCGTTTGTCCACATGATGAGAAGTCATTTTTATATTTTAGACTCTATCATATCAAGTTTCTAATTAATGAAACTTGGTTTGTAAGGATACGCTTATTAACTAATAGATTAATTCGCTTGTAAAATTTTAGTGAGAGTTTTGTAATGCCGAACTCTGCTCCCACAGTCTGGTAATGCTGAACTGTTGGTGTTTAGAAGAGAAGCTCCATAGAAAACCATAAAAGAGGATCAAAAGCCTCACTATATGACCAAGGTGTGCTAATATGATCATAAACCACCACAAGCCACCCTTCAAGTTGCATGAATGATGGTTCATTAGTTGATGTTCCCTGTGTAGACACAATAAGATCAATACGACAAGGTCATATTCTGATACCTCCTCTGTGTGAAGAGCGACACAAGGGCAGTTGACCATGGTACACATCACCGTCCAAACATGGACAGACACACCTTTTATGCATTGCGGTCACACATGTTTGTCTGTCTTGGTTCGATCATTAACCTCTTTAGGGGTAGCATAGTGATTTCATGGACAATACCCTAGTGCTGGAATGATGCATAAAAGCTGCATACATGCATCACCTACGGGGTTGATGCACTCCAGAAGGGTGAGTACAAAGTGTCAATACAGCCTTGGGGGTTACTCGTTGTTGCTGCATTGCTGCGTCATGACAGCAAGTGAACATAACACATCAAGACACCCTGCTGTCCATAAAGTATTGAGTCTTTCAACCTGAGTGCAGTTTGAAAAAAAGGAGTTCTATTGAATCAAAACAGGCGGACATAAATGGGCAAACAAGAAGTCATCCCAGTGATTGGCAAAACTTTCAGGGTGACGCCAACTTCAACACGTAGCATAACAAACATGAGACAAATATTTATGTCTGTAATTAAGGAGGATGCACTGAGAACTCAGCCATATGCTAGAGTTATCCCTACAGATGATGTTAGGGTCTTCATGCCTTCAAATTTTCATATCAAAAGACCTAAAGTACTCAACTACTAGCCCCTAGAGGTCCTTAGTATAAACTAATGTCTTCTCTAGGAACTGTTAAGGCCAATATCTATACTGATACTGTGTATTACCATATATTATATAGAATATTATGTTAAAGGCCGGTAGTCATTATGACAATCAATGGCAAGAGGGTAATTTTTGATTATTCCCCCTTTGTGGGGTCGTTGTGGAACTAGCCCCACCAAGGAGGGGGACTATCCCAAATTACCCTCACCATGGGCCTTGGCTTTTATTTCATGTCTTGTTTTCTATTCAAAATATGTTCAATTGCATTTGAATGGTCATAGATATTCAAACAGATGATGATGTCACAGGCTATGCAATACTGGAACACCGTATCCCATGGGGGGCATGGGATATAAGATTGCTAGTAAAGTGATCACTATATTTGCCATGGAATAAGGTCAATATGATGATGCGGTACTTACCCTCCACCTTAGCACCATAATCGCCCTAAAGCTGTCACTAGTGACAACCTTTTAACACCATAGAACTCTCAGTGTGTGACATATATATAACTAAACCTAGTGTGCTTCTATGTCATTGCTTGGCTTCTACAGCCATGCATTACCTATACCTAGTGAGCTGCTTATCATTGCTGGCAGCCTCAGGTCATACTTTAACCCTTAATGTGGGCATTGTCTTCCACTATGGGCCAGATATTGGTTACTTCAACTCTACCTGGAGCTTCGAGAACACAGCCTCTGCTATAACTCTGGCACTTGAAGACTACCAGCAGAGCACTGGAGGCCTGACAGAACTCACATTCAGGTAAGTAATTTATGATGTCCATTGTTGGTAAATTGAATCCTCACTTGACCCCTTTAAGGGCGGTGGCAATGTTCATGCTTTTCTTAAAGGGTTTATCTTTTGTGTGATACAAGAGTTACTCAGTTATACCAATGAAGTACTTGAAATATTATGTTCAACAACCCCCCTCCCCAACCACTGAATACAATGTGACTATATCACATGGGTGGGTGAATTTCCTTTCTTTCCATGAATTTCATACATTTAACATCATAAACAAAAGAATAATGCAAAGGCCAACTCTATGGATTCGCTTGTCATTGTTCTTCACTCGTTGAGTCAGCACTGTATCACACTTGAAATGGAATCCTTGGTGTTTGACCTTTGTCTGTCGATTCTATGACCAAAATCATACCTCCCCGTAAGAGAGAAAGCATGTTATCTTCATGCATCTCAGTAAGAGCTAAGGGAGTTCTTTATACTGGCATTTCCTTGATAACCCATTAATAATGAAGCATTTGTTGACTCAACAGCACATACTATGGTGGAATATATTGATGTATAAACCTGAAAATGCAATGTAGCCCTTTTATTATCTCCTCAACAGGCCAATAATTGCCCATGGGGCATGCAACAAAAATTACATCATAAAACGTGTCTTCACCATGTACTTCTATGAGAAGCCAGATGTCCTGTTTGGATTACCCTGCTCCACTGGTAGGATAGATGCTTTAGCCATCCATTAGGAAAAGTTCACAAATGAAAGTCACCTGCTAGGGGGGTGGTTGGGTCCTTGGGTTTAATGACATGGGGGCAGGGAGGTAGTCAGGGTCAGTATAGATGAGACTGAGTGACACTGACAGGTTTAAGGTAGGGTGGCCGGAGGGTCTGGACAATCGTGCAGTCCATATTTGATCCTATAAATGATATGTTCTCATTTTTGAATAGGAGCAGATAGATACTTTTAGTAACATGGTATCAAATCAGAGGTCTTGAATGTGTTCACCATATATCAGCTGGGATATGTATGGTAAATTATATTACACAATGTAATGGCATAATGGAAATGTTGAAAGTCCTTCACATTTCAAGCCTGTGTATAGCCCTATATTTCAGTGATCCCTTAACTGTCATTTGGGAGGATGGACACTGTATCCATGTATAACCGAGACCAAATCCATGTATCAACGAGATCTTATTTTTGTTTGAACCATCTTGAATGCAGATATGCCATGATGTTTCTTTCAATAACTTAACTCTTTGCGATAAGCCACCTAAATATTTTTACAACTCATTTTTTAATAGAAACTTTTAATTGGTAATTTATGGTAAGCTAATGGAGATCGAGTTAAATCAGCTCAAAATGTTGCATTGGGAATGGAAATGATACACCCTACTGCCTACCAGCATCAGAGGATCTGCTGGGGACATATTGAGGTCTAAGAAGCCAATCTCAAGCAATAACATCATATAAATAACACAGGGCACCTCTGTCATAGGGCTATAGAGATATCCGTGCTGGGTGGATGGTACCTAGCAATTAGTGCATTAGTGCGGGGGGATCTTGGGTTTTTAGTGACGTCTTTCTATAGAAGGTTATTGATTATTGGTGACAGGGTGTCCTAAAAAAGGTCTCAAAAATAGATGAAGTCATTTGTGAATGTTCCCTTAGATCATCTGTGAATTTCCAATTATTTTGTAAGCTATAGTTTCTAGGCTGATCTCCCTGTCTGCATAAACATGATTATAATATTAATCTATGGGCCAGAATTCTATTCAAGCATCTCAAGTGCCTGTGTTCAATGGTGCATCTTTTATGCAGTATCAACTCATCATTTTCCCAAATCTTTTATCATGACAGATCTGGTCCACCTTGGGATATACTTATCTAATTGGAAACTTGCAGTATTCTCCCATGGTTCAGCAGATACTGCCTTATCTGATAAGTCTATCTACAGCACACTAGTCAGAAACCATGCAACTGGCGCAAAGATAGGAAATGCCCTATCATCCATGTTCCGCAAATATGGATGGCGTCGCGCTGCGATGATTACGTCAAAAGATCCTAAGGGTTGTGCCTTGCAGTCTGGAGGCATATACTCTGTTCTAAAGGCAAGTCAATAGTTTTATTAATACTATTATTTCAATTCATTATATGGCTTGTAATTATTGGTCATTGTCACTATAAGGCATAATAATATTTAAATGTTTATGTACATCCACATGACCATGTGATTGGAGGCAAGAGGGTTTACATCCGATTTCATTGGCACCCAGGGTCAGGTGATACTGAACACCGGCAGATCACTGTTCAACACCACTGATTCTGTGTTCTTTCCTGGGGTGAAGAGAGTGGGGAACCAGAAGGGTTCTTTTCTAGATCCGAAGGTACTAGAGGGAACATCAACAGAGATGTTGCCGGAACACCTTCCGGACATACCCGAAGGGGGTTCCATCACCGGGACACTCTCCGATCAAGGTCGGAATGATACTTTGTATCAGGACAACGTTCACAGGGACAAAGAGGAGATGAACAAGCAGTATGATCCTTTGCATGAGGAGTTGGTCTTGTTGATCTCAGAGCGAGACCGTTATATGAAAACATGACTGTCCATCAAGATATGGAATGGAGCACGGATCAACTGACCCGAAGCAATCAACTGATCCAAGATCAGATGGAAAAGAATCAGGAAATTCTGAAAGAAGAAAAGAAGAGTTGGCCCCGGCTAATTGGAAGTCATTAGCCTATAAGCAACAGTATCAGGCAGACCTAGAAAGAAATTCTAGGGAATGTCATATCGTGAAGGATGCCAGAAACCAACAAGTGGAGGAGAACGAGGCTGTAAGAGCAGCCATCATAGAAGAGAATGAATCCAGGCCGTGTCTATACTAGAAGTTAGACGGATGGAGTTAGAAACCTATCTAGGGAACCAGGAGGTGCTGAACCCCACTGTGACCGCCACAGCTGGGGAAGGAGTGGATACGCCAAATACTGTAGAAGTATCAAAACAGACGACTAATTATCCGTCGGCAGGACAGGTAACAAAGGATGTATATTGCACATCCAACAAACCAACGCAGGTTGGTTCGTCGGTTACTATAGACCCAGCGGCACTATCACCCACCACATCCTCGGATGTACCTAGCTATGACACCATATAGTTTATCTAAGTATGGAGCAGCACCGCCACCTTTGGGTACGGGCCTTTCCATCTGGATCAGCAAGGTGGCTGGTACGGTTATGACAATTGGGATAACCAGATTCTTCATAACAAAAAGGAGGAAAGGAAAAAGCAAGGAGACAGGGCTGTAGGAAATGCCTTGGGGGGTTGGGATAGTAATACCGACCCATAGCCACCCACCTGGGGTGCCTCCACAAGTATGAAACCTTCTAAGTTGGGCGATTATGGGGGTCAAGGTATACCAAACGGAGTGTTTGGACACGTTGGATGTTTACCCGACGGTGTTTTGTCATGTATCCTAACTGCGGTCAAGGTACAACGTTGAAACCTTTGACTTGGAGGACATCAATGGCACCGGGGTTAAGGCGGGTGTATGATACTGACCCCAGTATCAAAACACTGGGCCTGGATACTCATTAGGGGCCTTTGTAATCTGGCTGAATGATTGGCCAGGTAAGTCAGCTGTCTGCCAATGGAGAAGTATGTATGGTCCTTCGGGAACGTATGATCAGCTGGAAAGTACAGCTGTGTATATCTTCGGTAACCTAGTTACAGTAGACCATTGTATGGTCTTTAAAGGATGCACCCAGAAACCAAAGGAGTCCCCAAAGATTTATGGTTTGGAACTGCAGAGGATCCTGCACCAAGCAAGACCTGAGTGGGCCAGAGATGCGGACTATTATATAGAAACACTGTTAGTAAGATTCATCAGTGGATTGAGTGATCCCGATCATCAGGAACTTATGAGGAAGGCTTGTAGAAATGATTCCTCGTTGGATGATCTATTTAGCAATAGACAGCTTTGAGAAGAATAAAATTTTGTTGGCAGGAGTTGTTCCTAGTCAGTCCCGAACATCAGCCGTAGTAGACTACAGTAGTAGTACGGGATCTTCGGGTGAGGATACATAGGAAGAAAGTCTCACTAGCGAAAAGCAAACAAAGACGGAAGGGAAAGGGTAAGGCTGACCCAATCCCTGAGAAGGCACCTTTTGGAGCTAGGTCTAAAACAATGCCCCCTGGTGGCATCAGACGCAGCCCTCGCCTGAGAAAAAGGGCTGCGGTAACCTAAGCTGGTACACAACGAGCGTGTTGTCCTGTTTAAATGTTTAGGGTGAAAGGGGGTGTGCCCTAGGATAGGGAGATTAGTAGTCACCCTTCTTTTTCCCATTGTTTTATGTTGTATCTGGTTATGTGTAGGAATAGGTAGGATGGGTGTAAACCCCCCAGCAGGTTTGCTTCCCATAAAAAACCCTACCAATACTCCAGAAGAGTTGCTGGTAGAGATAGGTTCGGCTACTACCCGAAACGGCCGTCTATAATAAGAACCCCCGCGTCCCCAGGGTGTGGGATAATAAGTAGGTCAGCATTTGACCGAATTAGGGCCTTCTGGAGGAGGACGCGAGTCGTGCATGGATGCGCATGACCTCTGCGCACAGGGGTCGTTTTCGTTCATTAGTTCTTGAATCTTCGCCGGCACTGCGTGCTGGCCTTTGAATAGGACACCTATCACACTTAAAACAATGCCAAAAGTGAGTAAAATCTCTTGGTCATTGGTCCTCCACATGACCTATAGAATAGGGAACCCTTATTCTGCGGAAGCAAGGGAGCCCAACTCTGCTATGGCGAGCCACCAGGTCGAGTTGGGAGAGGGCGACCAGCCATCCAACATGGCCGGTGCCTCTGCACACAGCAGGGTTGGTGAAGCTAGCCCTGTGCGTACGGCAGAGGTCGATCTTCTAATGGAAGATGAGGACATGGATGTATCCATGCCCAGTAACACCCAGAGTGTTGATGAAGAAACCGTAAGAAGCTTGCGATCATGCCCCCAGAATGGTTTCTAAACTGGGATCATCTGCAACAAGGTCTTCTGGTTTGTCAACCTCTGAGGAAGGGTTTGTTTGATGCAGAAATGGCTAGCGTTAGGGGCTGCGTCCCAAAGTTGTCCTACATTTCTGAATCAGAGGACTGTGGAGCCTTCGGATCCGCATCTCTGGCTGTAGCCTACTACCGTAGGTTCAACCCCACTCGGCTCATCAAGCCTTGACGGTAGAAAACTACCGAAGATTATTTGAAACTAATCTGACATATGAAGTATATAGGCTGGACTATAATTGTATGAAGGCTCTCATGGATGAGAAGGACCTTAGTTGTCAGGAAGCCATCGTGGCTGCCTTCTCCTCCTCTTTAGTCAAGACCCAAACGCACAGTTTGACTAAAGAGGAGGAGAAGGCTGCTGCAAAGGCCAGTAAAGAGAGCCGAAAGTGAGCTTCTCGACAGCCGAATCCACACAGTTAGGATAGCCGGACTGTGGTTGTCCCTAAGGCAGATCCTTTTGTTGAAAGGAAGGGCTGACAGTCCCGTCGGAATGAGGCTACCCGGGGGAAAATAGTTCCCGACTTGCGTCAGATACCCACTGACGGATCTGCATCAGATCGCTCTGATGTAAGTAGCACTTCCAGAGGGAAGGTAACATCTGGCGAGGAGGAGATGGATACCTCAAGGTCTCCTTCACGCAAAATAACTCTTAAAACCGAGGACGATCAGACCCCCAGCCCTAAACCATCTGGGGGACATACATCCGACGCCAGCTCAGGAGGAGACTCTGGCAAAAGCGTTCCCAGTAGCGCTGTTGAGAAACAGATCTGGGAGAACGCTAAGCACAGTTTCAGGCAGTTTATTCCGACACACTGGGGACAGTGTGCTAAGGGGTCAGGAAGATTTTCTATTCCTCCTGACATAAATCTGAATAATGATGAATCAGATGATGAGGATTGATGCCGACTAACGGAACGGGATCCTCTAGTGAGTACCTTCTATAAGGTAAGGTTAGATGGTATTGAGTACTTTCCAGACAGCTACTACCCTCCAAACAGAACTTGGGAATTGAACGTTCGCAACTGAGTAGAATCCGGGTAGGTCACAATGACATAAGAAAGGCACAAGATATTCCTGAGAATTGTGACCATGTCCTTATTACAATCAGAACTTGGGAACTGAACGTTCACAACTGGGTAGAATCCGGGTAGGTCACAATGACACAAGAAAGGCACGGGGATTGAACAGTTGCGAACACCTGAAGACCTGGCTGGGTACATAGATCCCGGGAGACATTATCTGGGCAGATCACCAGATTGGTTCGGGAAAGGACTCTGGGCCAGACATAAGTCTGGTCCATGTAGTGACCTGTTTATGGAGAGGATAGTCCAATGGTGTATTTTGTACATCACCACATCTTATTTATATATAAAGCATAACTTTATTGAAAAAGGTACACCAATCCACTGCTATTAGCAACTACATTATTTGTATTGAAGCTCTATCATAATAATGCTCTAGTGTAACTAACTACAGGCAGCAGGAGTGACAATAACAGAATGGATCCAGTCTCAAGAAGGTACCAGTACTGAGGATTATGTCCTTGAACAGTATGCAGACCAAGTCCGTCAGCGAGCCCGAG